>CM032159.1:36590400-36784734 GCA_018901935.1 Pugionium cornutum | reverse complement strand
TGATGAGGACATCAGGTCGTACATCCAGCCAGGAGACCAGACTGGCCGACCAGGAAGCTTGCCCGAGACAGCCGGACCATCTGGCGCGCCTGCGGACCAGACAGTACCGCCGGACCCTCGACCTATAGGACCAGACCGGTCAACATCGCCGGCGGAGAGGCCCAAGCTTCCGGCACACTTGGTGGGGACGTGAATGACACCGCCAGTCCCCCTGATGACACCACCGACTCCGGGATCAACTTGGCCGGTCCTGAAGTCATTCCGGCCAGTACCGCGCACAATCCAGCCGGTACAGCCGATCCAGCCGAGTACACGCACACTTCCACTTCTACACAAGAGGACTCGGACCAAATGAGCTACCAGCTCCAGGACATGCACTTAGAGGAAGTATCTACACCAGTGGTACCTCCAGGAGCAATGACAAGAAGCAGATCAAAAGCACTCTTCCACAAATTCAGCTTATGGGTCGACAAGCTTCTAGAGGAAGAGCAGCTAAGGACAATGGGCCAGAAGAGCAAATTAGAGTCCAAAGGCTTCTCAACAACACAAGGAACATCAGAGACTTGGGCTTTAGTGGCAAGAGGTCAGGGCCCAAAGATTTTAACTACTCCAAGTCGAAGACTAGGAGCAAAGCGTGCATGCCACAAGGACCACCTTCCATTTCTTGGCCGTGAGGTGAGTTAAGGTAAGTTTACATTCGAATATATGCCTCTTTCTGTTTTGCAGGGTAGGATCTAGTTGCTTTACATTTTGAGTCAAGAACATTTTAGGAATAGGTCCTTTTTCGGTTATGCACTTTTGTATCTTTTCCTTTTGTGCACTTTTGTAAACTTTCCTTTTTCTTTATTTGTGTCTACCCTAGAAGGTCAAGCTGTCGAGCATATTAATAAGGCTCCTTCCAGCATTGTAGTTGGACAACCTTTTGATTATTAATAAAGTAGAACTTTTTCCCTACAAGTTTTCTCTCTAAGAATCTTGTGCGCTTAGAACCTAGTTGAGACCAGCCCTCCTAGCTCTAAGTTTGTGATTTATCACGAGGTTCATCACCCCTCGTGTGGTTCACTTCACCCTTCCATCGTTACCAACCAGAAAACCCCTATCCAGAAGCCTAAGGTTGAGTTTCTCACCTAATCTTCTACAAACAGCCCACGCGCATACATCCTTGAATCAAGGCTTGTATCATTTTGGTATAAGAGCTTAAACTCCTAAACCAGGTTGTTTCTATCCTTTTGCTTGTTTTTTTTTTTAGTTCTTGCATTAGTTTAAGTCGCATTCAAGAAAAATCAAAAAAAAATAACCTCAAACTCCAAACCGAGTGCATCTAGCCTTCTACATGTATCACTAGGGTTTAGATTCACTTTTGCATTGCCATTCACGTTTTCCTTTTTGTTTAATTCATATTTCCATTAATTTTAAGTTAAATTAAAAAGAAAACAAAAAGAAAAGAAAAGAAAAAAGGAAAATACCCAAAAGATTTCGAATTGGACAGCTAGCACAAGTTGTCTAGGAAGTTTCCTTTTTTTTTGAATTTCCTTTCCTTAGGATTTTTCCTTTTTGCATTTTTTCGAAATCCCTATAAAAAGAAAACCCTCCTAACAATTTAGGAGCATCCTAACTTGTCTTCTTTCTTTGTAGCACACCATGGGAGAAGAGAATAGAGACAGCTGAAGCCATGATGGCTATGTTCACCACACTCCAAACACAACTCGCATCCATAGGCGAGAGGTTGGAGCTGGAAAGACCAGTAAGATTCCAGGCCATAAGGCACGTGAGAGCTGAGCAAGACGTCCTGAGGGTCCTGAGTACCTTAGGACACGGCACTAACAGGAGGAACCCCAGCCAGATGGAGATGAGGACACGCAACCTCATAACTATCACCCCAGGCCGAGAGGACCTCCACGGCAACCAGAGGCAGAAGATGATGGCTTTGAGCCATATGGTCTTCACCAGAGACCAAGAATGCCTCCTAGACGTCATGAGGATGGAGATGAACACACCTACAACCGGGTAATTCATCCTGATGTTAAACTAACTCCTCCAAGTTTTGCAGGAAAAGTAGACCCCGAGGCTTACCTAGATTGGGAGAAGCAATGGATCATATCTTTGATCACTACAACCAACCAGGACCTAGGAGAGTCTCAATGGCAGTAGCACAACTCACGGACAATGCCCTCATCTGGTGGGATCGTGAGGTATCTGACAGAAGGAGGAAGAGAATGAGACCAGAGACTCATGGGTCGACATGAAAGACCTCATGCGACAAAGGTTTGTTCCACCTTACTTTCATAGGGATTTGCAACGTCGTTTTCACTCTTAAGCAGGGTACCAGATCAGTAGAGGAGTACTATGAAGAGTTCGAGAGGTTAAGGAACAGATTGGAGCTCAATGATGATGAAGAAGCATTGATGGCACAATTCTTGGATGGACTCCAAGAAAGGATCAGCTGCAAGGTGGAAAGGCAAATCTACAACGACTTCAAGGACTTGTTCCACCTATCTGTGCAAGCTGAACAGCACATCAAACGTAAGAGCCAAGACATCCGCAGCAAGCCTAAGACACCTTGGGCACCAAGCAACATGCCTAAGACCGTGACAAAGGCAAAAGCGAGAGATCGAGTCAAGGTTCAAGAGCAAGCCTCCTGAACCCACCCGTGACCAGAGAGAGCCTGGTAAGTCTTCTAACCCTCAAAGATCACGTGACATAACTTGTTTCAAGTGTAGGGACGTGGACACATCTCAAGGAGTGCCCAAACAACCGAGTCATGCTGATTACGGAGGCAGGAGAATATGAGTCCCAAGATGAAGAGGACTATGAACCAGAAGGAGAGTATGGTGACATTGAGTACCCGATGTGGGGGAAGTGCTGGTCACTAGACGTATCCTCAGTGCAATGGTGGATCCTTCAGAGACCATCCAAAGGGAGAACATCTTCCACAGCCGTTGCACCATCAAGGGCAAGGTATGTAACCTCATCATAGATGGTGGTTCTTGCACTAACGCTAGTGATATGGTTGATAAGCTAGGTCTAGAGAAGACACGGCATCCTCGACCATATAGGCTGAGATGGCTCGATGACAAAGTGGAGCTAAAGATCCATAGTGTGGGCAAGTACCAGGATCAAGTCCAAGTCGACGTGGTGCCCATGCAAGCTGGCCATCTTCTGCTAGGAAGACCATGGCAGTTTGACAAAGAGACCAGGCATGATGGCAGAACCAATCTGTACACCTTCGTGCATGACAAGAGAAAGGTCAGCCTAGCTCCTCTTACACCTGCCCAAGTACATGAGCTACAACTCCAAATGAGTAAGGAAAAGAAACTTACCAAATCTAATTTTCTTATTCAACCAAGCCATGTCCGGAGAGCTTTAGCCTCAAGGATTTAATGTTACTAATGGTTTTCAAGGAAGTGTTGAGTATAGAACAGGGACAGGTAGAGCTACCTCATGAAGTAGCAACTCCTCAACAAATTCCAGGATGTATTTCCAGAGGAGATACCAGCAGGCTTGCCTCCTTTACGTGGCATAGAACACCAGATTGATCTAGTGCCCGGAGCAGCCCCTGCCCAACCGGCCAGCCTACCGGATGAGTCCAGAGGAGTCCAAGGAGCTTGAGAAGCAAGTCAAGGAGCTCCTGGAGAAAGGATATGTTCCAGAGAGCCTCAGTCCATGTGCTGTACCAGTGCTACTAGTGCCCAAGAAGGATGGAACTTGGCGCATGTGTGTGGACTGCCGAGCCATCAACAACATCACAGTCAAGTATAGGCATCCAATACCACGACTGGATGACATGCTAGATGAGCTGAGTGGAGCCACGATCTTCTCCAAGATAGACCTCAAAGTGGATACCACCAGGTAAGAATGAAGGAAGGTGATGAGTGGAAAACCGCTTTCAAGACAAAGCAAGGACTCTATGAGTGGACAGTCATGCCATTTGGCTTGACTAATGCCCCAAGCACCTTCATGCGCCTTATGAACCAAGTTCTTAGGGCGTACATCAGTAAGTTTGTAGTAGTTTATTTTGATGACATACTGGTTTATAGTAAGTGCCTACGGAACACCTCACACATCTTGAGATGGTACTTAAAACCCTTCGACAAGAAGAGCTTTATGCCAATCTCAAGAAGTGCATCTTTTGTACTGATAAACTTGTCTTTTTAGGTTTTGTTGTGAGTTCACAGGGCCTACAGGTTGATGAGAGAAGATTCGAGCCATACAAGAATGGCCAACACCAGGAAACATCAGCCAAGTAAGGAGCTTCCACGGACTGGCCAGCTTCTATAGGAGATTCGTGCCCAACTTCAGCAGTATTGCCTCACCACTGACGGCAGTAGTGAAGAAGAACGTGGGATTCAGCTGGGGAGAAGCTCAGGAGAAGGCATTCAGGCCTTGAAGGACAGCCTTACACATGCACCAGTGCTAGTCCTTGCCCGACTTCAACAAGGCGTTTGAAGTGGAGTGTGATGCCTCTGGAATAGGCATAGGAGCAGTGCTAACCCAAGGAGGGAGACCAGTGGCATACTTCAGTGAGAAGCTAGGTGGTGCCTCACTGAACTACCCACTTATGACAAGGAGCTTTATGCCCTTGTCCGAGCATTGGAGACTTGGCAGCATTACTTGTTGTCTAAGGAGGTTGTGATCCACACTGATCACGAGACTCTCAAACACCTCAGAGGGCAAACCAATCTCAAGAGGAGACATGCCAGGTGGATGGAATTCATAGAGACCTTCCCGTACGTCATTAAGTACAAGAAGGGCAAGGATAATGTGGTAGCCGATGCACTATCCAGAAGGTTTGCCTTGATATCCACCATGGAGGCAAAGGTCTTAGTATTCAAGCACATCAAAGACCTATATAAGGATGATCCTGACTTTGCTGAGAGCTACAAGGAGTGTGGCACAGGGAGTCATGACAAGTTCTACATCCATGAGGAGTTCTTGTTCCGAGAGAGAAGGCTGTGCATACCACAAGGATCGTTATGGGATCTTATCATCCGACAAGCTCATGGAGGAGGACTCATGGGCCACTTTGGTGTCGACAAGACACTAGCACTGGTCAAGGATTACTTCTACTGGCCACACATCAAGAGGACAGAAGAAGCTCATTGTGCAAGGTGCATCACTTGCAAGAAGGAAAAGTCTCGAGTGCAACCTCACGGGTTGTATCTCCAACAGCCCATACCAACGCATCCATGGGTGGATATATCAATGGACTTCGTTCTAGGTCTGCCCAAGATCAACAACAAAGATGCAATCTTTGTAGTGGTGGACAGATTCTCCAAGGTGGCACACTTTATTCCGTGTGCCAATGTTAATGATGCCACGCAAACAGCCGAGCTGTTCTTCAGGGAGATAGTACGGCTTCATGGAGTGCCAAGGACCATCGTATCAGACAGGGACACCAAGTTCCTCAGCCATTTCTGGAGGACCCTTTGGAGAAAGCTACTCTTCTCTACCACCTGCCATCCTCAAACCGATGGCCAAACTGAAGTTGTCAACAGGACACTATCAACCCTTCTCAGGACTAAACTAGGGAAGAACCTAAATACTTGGGTGGAGTGCCTGCCATTCATAGAGTTCGCCTACAACCGAGCCGTGCACTCAGCAACCAAGAAGACACCATTTGAAGTAGTATACGGCTTCAACCCTCTCACCCCATCGGAGCAAACGCCACTACCACCAGCTGAGATGACCAACCTCAACGGAGCATCCAAGGCAGAGTTCATAAGGAGGTTACACCAGAAGGTAGCAGAAAACTTGGAGAAGAGGACCGGACAGTACGTGACTCATGCCAACAAGGGAAGAAAGGAGGTGATCTTTCAACCAGGCGATTGGGTGTGGCTACACCTCGGCAGGAGAGGTTCCCAAACCTAAGGAGTTCCAAGCTAGCACCAAGAGGAGATGGACCATTCAGAGTGCTCGAGAGGATCAACAACAACGCCTACCGGATCGAGCTCCCAGGTGAGTTTAATGTGTCCAATACGTTTAATGTCACTGACTTGGCTCCTTTCCATGCAGATGCACCAGTTTTGAGGACAAAACCTACTGAAGAGGGAGGGAATGATGAGGACATCAGGTCGTACATCCAGCCAGGAGACCAGACTGGCCGACCAGGAAGCTTGCCCGAGACAGCCGGACCATCTGGCGCGCCTGCGGACCAGACAGTACCGCCGGACCCTCGACCTATAGGACCAGACCGGTCAACATCGCCGGCGGAGGGGCCCAAGCTTCGGCACACTTGGTGGGGACGTGGATGACACCGCCGGTCCCCCTGATGATGCCGCCGACTCGGGATCAACTTGGCGGTCCTGAAGTCATTCCGGCCAGTACCGCGCACAATCCAGCAGTACAGCCGATCCAGCCGAGTACACGCGCAATTCCACTTCCACACAAGAGGACTCGGACCAAATGAGCTACCAGCTCCAGGACATGCACCTAGAAGAAGTATCTTCACCAGTGGTACCTCAAGGAGCAATGACAAGAAGCAGATCAAGGGCACTCTTCCACAAATTCAGCTTATGGGTCGACAAGCTCCTAGAGGAAGATCATCTAAGGACAATGAGCCAGAAGAGCAAAGTAGAGTCTAAAGGCTTCTCAATAACACAAGGAACATTAGAGACTTGGGCTTCAGTGGCAAGAGAGGTCAGGGCCCAAAGATTTGTAACCCTACTCCAAGTCAAAGACTAGGAGCAAGGCGCGTGCATGCCACAAGGACGGCCACCTTCCATTTCTTGGCCGTGAGGTAAGTAAGGTAAGTTTTGAATAAGAATATTTGCCTCCTTCTGTTTTGCAGGGTAGGATCCAGAATATTTACATTTTTGGAGTCAAAGACATTTTAGGAATAGGTCCTTTTTCGATTATACACTTTTGTATCTTTTCCTTTTGTGCACTTTTGTAAATTTTCCTTTTCTTATTTGAGTCGACCCTAGAAGGTCAAGCTGTCGAGCATATTAATAAGGCTCCTTCCAGCATTGTAGTTCGACAACCCTTTTGATATTAATAAAGTGCGAATTTTCTCTCTACAAGTTTTTCTCTCAAGAAGCTTGTGCGCTTAGAACCTAGTTGAGACCAGCCCTCCTAGCTCTAAGTTTGTGATTTATCACGAGGTTCATCACCCCTCGTGTGGTTCACTTCACCTTTCCATCGAATACCAACCCAAAACCCCTATCGAAGAAGTCTAAGGTCGAGTTTCTCACCTAAACTTCTCCAAACAGCCCACGCGCATACATCCTTGAATCAAGGCTTGTATCAGAGCTCTATACCAATCTCAAGAAGTGCGCCTTTTGTACTGATAAACTTTTCTTCTTAGATTTTATTGTGAGTTTACAGGACTACAGGTTGATGAAGAGAAGATCCGAGTCATTCAAGAATGGCCAAGACCCGGAAACATCAGCTAAGTGAGGAGTTTTCACGCACTAGCCCGTTTCTACCGGTAGTTCATGCCAAATTTCAGCTTGTATAGCCTCCTCCTTAACGGCAGTTGTGAAGAAGAACATGGGGTTTAGCTGCAGAGAAGCCCAAGAGAAGGCATTCCAAGCCTTGAAGGACATACTCACTCACGCCCCGTGCTAATCTTGCCTGACTTCAACAAGACTTTTGAAGTGGAGTGTGATGCTTCAGGCATTGGCATAGGCGCGGTCTTCACACAAGGAGGCCGGCCAGTTGCTTATTTTGGTGGAAAGCTAGGTGGGGCGTCATTAAACTATCCCACCCACGACACACAACTCTCTTCCTTGGTTCGAGCATTAGAGATGGCAGCACTATTTTCTGTCCAAGGAGTTCGTGATCCACACTGATCACGAGACCCTCAGGCACCTAATAGGATAGACCAACCTCAAGAGGAGGCATGCTAGATGCATGAAGTACATTGAGACCTTTCCCTACGTCATCAAGTACAATAAGGGCAAAGACAATGTTGTGGCCAATGCATTATCAAGGATATATGCCCTGATATCCACCATGGACGCTAAGATCTTAGGGTTTGAACACATTAAAGATATTTATAAGGATGATGCACACTTTTCTGAAATTTACAAGGAGTGTGGCAAAAGGAGTCACGGAAAGTTCTATCTTCATGATTGATTCTTGTTCTGAGAAAGGAGGTTGTGCATACCTCAAGTATCTTTAATAGAACTTATTACATGTAAAGCTCACGGTGGAGGTCTTATGGGCCACTTTGGTGTCGATAAGACCCTTGCCGTGGTCAAGGAGCAGTTCTACTAGCTACAGATCAAGAAGGTTGTAGAAGCCCACTCTGCAAGATATATAACATGCAAGAAGGCCTAGTTGAGAGTGCATCCTCATGGCTTGTATCTCCCCCTACCTATACCAAAACATCCATGGATAGACATTTCGATGGATTTCGTTCTAGGCTTTTCTAATATCAACCACAAGGATGCCATCTTTATCGTAGTATATCGCTTTTTCAAAGATGGCCCAGTTCATACCTTTTGGAAATGTCAATGATGGCACACAAATGGCATAATTGTTATTCAAGGAGATCGTGTGCATTCATGGAGTACCAAGGACCATTTTGTCAGACCGAGACACAAATTTTTTTGAGCCATTTCTGAAGGATTCTTTACAGGAAGCTAAGCACCAAACTCTTTTTCTCATCACGTGCCACCCTCAGACCGATAGCCAAAATGAGGTGGTCAACCGGACTTTGTGTACTCTTCTCAGAACCACACTTCGAAAGAATCTCAAGACATGGGTGGAGTGCATGCCATTCATAGAGTTTTTATACAACAGGGTTGTGCACTCGGCTACCAAGAAGACACCTTTTGAAGTTGTGTATGGCTTCAATCCTCAAACGTCTTTGGATCAAACCTCACTGCCACCAGCTGAGATGACCAACCTGAACGGAGAGTCCAAGGCAGAGTTTATGAAGAAGCTGCACCAAAGGTCACAAAGAACCTAGAGAAGAGGATCCGGCAGTATGTGACTCACGCCAACAAACGGCGAAAAGAAATGATCTTCCAACCAGGCGATTAGGTGTGGCTTCACCTAAGGCAGGAGAGGTTCCCCCACCTAAGGAGTTCCAAGCTAGCCCTTAGAGGAGATGGGCCCTTCAGGATCCTCGAGAGAATCAACAACAATGGCTATCGACTTGAACTCCCAAGTGAGTTTAATGTATCTAACACTTTCAACGTGACTGCTTTAGTTTTCTTCCTTGCAGATGATCCAGTTTTGAGGAAAAAACTTATTGAAGGAGGGGATGATGAGGGCACTAAATCAAATGGCCGGCCAAAATGATCTGACCAAGAAAATGGGCGACTAGAAAACCTGCCCGTCACAGTCAGCTCGAACATGGCTGGTTTGAGTAGTGACATGGGCGATATGGCTGGATCAAGCGGTGAGATGGTTAGCAAGAGCAACACCCTTGAAGACTTGGCCCAACTGACCAGCCAGCTGCAAGGCATGGATTTATAGGAGGTTTCAGCCCCAATGGTGGCACAAAGAGCAATGACCAGAAATTCAGCATGTTCGTGGAAGAGCTTCTAGATCAAGCGAGCCAAAGCAACCCAGTTGCGGGCTAAGATTTCAGCCAGCAAGCCAAAGACCTACCACTTCACCAAGTTGTTCCAGAAGCATGGGCTCTTGTGGAAAAGGAGGTCAAGGGCCAAAGATTTGTAACCTTACTCCAAGCAAACACATGAAGGTTAGGCGCGTGTCCTTCACAAAAGTCGGCCACTTTTTATTTCTTGGTCTAAAGGTAAATAGGTAAGTTTTACATTTATACATTTACCTTTTTCTCTTTTTCAGGGTAGGACTTAGTATTTTTTCCTTTTCTTGAGTCATAGATATTAAGTAGTTTCACTTTTTGGTTGTTACCGTTTGTTGTATTTTTCCTTTTTACAGTTTTGTATATTTTCTTTTTTGTTTGTGTGTCGACCCTACAAGGTCAAGGGTGCCGAATATATTAATAAGGCTCTTTTAGCATTGTAGTTTGATATCTTTTTCCACATATTAATAAAGACAAGTATTTTCTCTCAAGAGTCTTTGCGCATAAAGCTCCTCTTGCCTAACTCTTAATCTAGTTGAGACTCGTATCCCTAGAGT
Source organism: Pugionium cornutum (assembly GCA_018901935.1). Classification (NCBI taxonomy): domain Eukaryota; kingdom Viridiplantae; phylum Streptophyta; class Magnoliopsida; order Brassicales; family Brassicaceae; genus Pugionium; species Pugionium cornutum. The sequence continues at coordinate 36,774,678 of CM032159.1, read as the reverse complement.
TAAACTTGTGATTCATCATGAGGCCTCTCATACCTCATGTGGTGCACATCACCTCATCACCCCAAAAACACGTTCCAAACTACCCTAAGAAGCCTAAGCCGAGTTTCTGGCCCAAACTCGTTGTACTGGTCCAAGGAGTTTCTCGCCCAAGCTCCTGAGCATCACGGCCGCATTCCCAAATGTGTATCAATGGCCGAGTTGGGCGAATGGTTGGCGCGATCGGCTAACAAGCTGATTGCTGGAACTCTAAGGGATTAGGGCGTGTGTTTGGGCGAGCGGCCGGTGCGATCGATCAATGGGCCTATCGCTGCCATTCCAGGGAGTTTACCATCTCCATTGGCCAATCGGCCAGTGCCATCGTCCAAGGGACCAATGGAAAATCTCCTAGGCCTTACCTAACTAAGAATTTACCTATTGCCAAGCTCCAATCTCTCTTTTGTTGTATTGTACCTGAAAACCACTCGAGAAAACATGCAAAGATTCAAAATATACGTCCTATACCTTAACATGCATGCCATATGAGAATGATTGACAAACAGTGTGCAAATGATCTCAAATACTTACCAATGCAAGGAAAATGGTGGTAATGCAATGAAATAGAGCAAAAGTTGTGGTTATCAAAAATGCAAAACTTTGAAATAGTACAACTATCATAGTACTCTTAGAAAGGGTTTCAATCCTAGACCTACGTGCAATTTTACAAGGTAGTCTAGTCATTGGCCTCTATGCATATGCAAATGCAACATATATTCTCTGGACTCAGTCTTGAACATATGAAATGCAAATGCAAATACATAGATTTTGTTTTTGAAAATTTTTCAATTTTTTTTATTTTTTGTGTTTTTCTAATGCATACGTGTATGTTTAATGCACATAATTCAAATGAGATTGTTAGTGTGCTCTCCCCTAGACTTATCTCTTACTCTCTCAATGAGAAAATATATACAAAAAAGATGTGAAAATAAAATAAAGATAAAAGATAAAAAAATATGAAGATGTGAGTGATCGGTACCTTTTTATTGGTGGGAATGGTTTGTGGCCAATGGGCCGATTGCTAAATCTCCAGCAAGTGGCCAATATTTCCATGCCATTCATCGGCCGTCGTTATTGGCCAATTGGCTGATATCACATATTCTAGGAGGTGGTATCTCGTGCAATCAGTCAATCAGATCGGCCGACCGACCCATCGTACAACTTCCAGGAGATTGACCATTTCATCATTCCCATGCGATTGGCGAATGGCATCGGCCAATGGAACAATTACAAAGCTAGTAGTGATACTTGCTTTTTCTTACCTCCTTTTTCTCCACCTGTTTGTATATTGACTTTTTTGATTGAAGTGTAGATCACTCAGTCGCGACCTTCGCTCCGATTTTTCTATATCGAGCTCACCAAAACTCTCGTTTCCACTAAAGTTACCATTGCTAACGTCTTCCTTCCCCACGGCATGTTCATCTTTGGTCAACACCAATGCTTCTTTGTTCATATCTTCCAAAACTCCAAAGATTTGTTTAGAGAATACCTTGTATTTGATGATAGGTTTCTTGCTTGTGCTTATGAGTCTGAATTTAAGAGTAGAGGTTCCCTAGTTGAGGTCAATCGTATATTTCTTCACATCGATAAGAGCTCATGCGGTAGCTAAGAATGGTCTTCTGAATATTATTGAGTCAGTTGGATCCTCATCCATCTCGAACACAACAAAATATGTGGGTATATTATGAAGTCACCAACTTACACAGCTAGGTTTTCCAAGACTTTAATTGAAACTTCTTAGACTTACCTGGCAAAACCAAAGAGATGCAAGCTTTCTTGAAGTTTGCTAACCCTAGTCTTTTAACGGTCAAAGGCATTAGACGCACAATAACTCCAAGATCAACCAAACATTTATCAAAGGACAAAGGTACAAGGAAGAGGGAAATTTCCTGAATCTTGAAGCTCTGGTGAAGAGTTTTGGAGTATTGTAATATAGTCGTGGTTGACCATTGCTATTCCCTCCTAGAGAATCTTTTCTTTTCCATCTCATCATGTATGAACATTTTCATCATAGTTGCTGGAGATTTAGCAACTGGTTGGTTGAAACTTAGGCCTACATACCCTTGCTGAAAAAGCTTTGACCTTAATTTTTGTTAGAGGTGTAACTTTAATCTTGTAGATTATAGGGAGGGTATTCTTGTTCTTGTGGGTTTTCACGTTAGTACTTCGGTAGGAGAAGTTGGGGTGATTGCGAAAATATTGGTTGTATCCCTTTTGGCAACTGGATTTTCCTATGTAGTATATTTCTTATTGAATCTCGCAGACCCTAGTTCTTTTTTCTTGGTATCCCATGATCCATCAAATTCTCCAACATAGTTGACTTGAATGCTAGTTTGGAATGCACTACCCTAACAAGCTTCTCATTGAGGACTTTCATTTTCTTCATACTCTCATCTTCATAGCTTCTACGTCCTCAAAAAAATTGGTCATACTCCTCTCCATAATTACCATCGCGCTGTACCAAATTCTCCATAAGGATAATCCCTCCCTCAGCTTCTTGCCCAAGAGAATTCCAGTTGCTATCGGTATCCAAAAGCATGTGAATTCTTAGGATTACTACTCGGTATAAAGTGCTTTGGAGTGAATCATCGGAGTACTTGTGATACAAGCCTCAAATCAAGGTAGTAAGCGTGTGGGCTGTTTGGAGAAGATTAGGTGAGAAACTCAACCTTAGGCTTCTGGATGGGGGTTTTCTGTTTGGTAATGGATGGAAGGATGAAGTGAACCACACGATGGGTGATGAACCTCGTGATAAATCACAAACTTAGAGCTAGGAGGGCTGGTCTCGACTAGGTTCTAAGCGCACAAGTCTCTTGAGAGAAAAACTTGTAGAAAGAAAATTAGATCTTTATTAATATCAGAAAAAGGTTGTCAAACTACAATGCTGAAAAGAGCCTTATTAATATGCTCGACAGCTTGACCTTCTAAGGTCGACTCAAGAAAAATGGAAAACTTACGAAAGTGCACAAAAGGAAAAATTACAAAAGTGAATAACCAAAAAGGACTTCTACCTAAATTGTCTTTTACTCAAAAAATGTAAACATTCTAAATCCTACCCTGCAAAATAGAAAGAGGCAAGTATATAATTTGAAAAATTACCTTTCTTACCTATCGCCCAAGAAATGGAAGGTGGCCGACCTTGTGTCATGCACGCGCCTAGCTCCTAGTCTTCGACTTGGAGTAGGGTTAGGAATCTTTGGGCCCTGACCTCTCTTGCCACTAAAGCCCAAGTCTCTGGAGTCCCTTGCTTTGTTGAGAATCCTTTGGACTCTTCTTTGCATTCTTGGCCCAGTCCTCTTTGTCGATCATCCTCTAGGAGCTTGTTGACCCACAAGTTGAACTTGTGGAAGAGCACCCTTGATCTGCTCCTTGTCATTGCTCCTGGTGGCACCACTGGTGTAGAAACTTCATCTAGATGCATGTCTTGAAGCTGGTAGCTTATCTGGTCCAAGTCTCTTTGTGTAGATGTTAAAATGGTGGTGCAATCGGCTGCATCGGCTGTACCGGCTGTACTGTGCGAGGTACTGACCAAATTGTCATCGGAGCCGACCAAGTTGATCCCGGAGCTGGTGGCATCACCAATTGGGTCGATGGTGTCATCCACATCGCTGCCAGTTGGGCCGGAGGTTTGGGCCTCTTCGCCGGAAATGTTGGTCGGTCAGGCCTGGCTGGTCGAAGGCCCGGCGGTACCGCTTGGGCCGGGAGACGCGCCATCATCCCCTCCCCTTCAGTAGGTTTTGAACTCAAAACTGGTTCATCTGCATGGAAAGTGGCTAAATCAGTTACGTTGAATGTGTTAGACACATTAAACTCACCTGAAAGCTCGATCCGGTAGGCGTTATTGTTGATCCTCTCCAGCACTCTGAATGGTCCATCTCCTCTTGGGGCCAGCTTGGGACTCCTTAGGTTGGGGATCCTCTCCTGCCGTAGGTGTAGCCACACCCTATCGCCTAGTTGAAAAATCATCTCCTTTCTTCCCTTGTTGGCATGAGTCACGTACTGCCCGGTCCTCTTCTCCAAATTTTCTGCTACCTTCTGGTGTATCTTCTTTATGAACTCCGCCTTGGATGCTTTGTTGAGGTTGGTCATCTCTGCTGGTGGCAGTGGCGTTTGCTCCAAAGGTGTTAGGGGGTTGAAGCCATAGACTACTTGAAAAGGGGTCTTCTTGGTTGCTGAGTGCATGGCTCGGTTGTATGCGAACTCTATGAATGGCAGGCACTCCACCCAAGTCTTGAGGTTCTTCCCTAGTGTAGTCCTGAGAAGAGTCGACAATGTCCGGTTGACTACTTCAGTTTGGCTATCGGTTTGAGGATGGCAGGTGGTAGAGAAGAGCAGCTTCGTGCCTAGCTTTCTCCAGAGGGTCCTCCAGAAGTGGCTGAGGAATTTGGTGTCCCTGTCTGACACGATGGTCCTTGGCACTCCGTGAAGCCGTACTATCTCCCTGAAGAACAGCTCGGCTGTTTGCGTGGCATCATTAACATTGGCACACGGAATAAAGTGTGCCACCTTGGAGAATCTGTCCACCACTACAAAGATTGCATCTTTGTTGTTGATCTTGGGCAGACCTAGAACGAAGTCCATTGATATATCCACCCATGGATGCGTTGGTATGGGCTGTTGGAGATACAACCCGTGAGGTTGCACTCGAGACTTTTCCTTCTTGCAAGTGATGCACCTTGCACAATGAGCTTCTTCTGTCCTCTTGATGTGTGGCCAGTAGAAGTATTCCTTGACCAGTGCTAGTGTCTTGTCGACACCAAAGTGGCCCATGAGTCCTCCTCCATGAGCTTGTCAGATGATAAGATCCCGTAACGATCCTTGTGGTATGCACAGCCTTCTCTCTCGGAACAAGAACTCCTCATGGATGTAGAACTTGTCATGACTCCCTGTGCCACACTCCTTGTAGCTCTCAGCAAAGTCAGGATCATCCTTATATAGGTCTTTGATGTGCTTGAATACTAAGACCTTTGCCTCCATGGTGGATATCAAGGCAAACCTTCTGGATAGTGCATCGGCTACCACATTATCCTTGCCCTTCTTGTACTTAATGACGTACGGGAAGGTCTCTATGAATTCCATCCACCTGGCATGTCTCCTCTTGAGATTGGTTTGCCCTCTGAGGTGTTTGAGAGTCTCGTGATCAGTGTGTATCACAAACTTCTTAGACAGCAAGTAATGCTGCCAAGTCTCCAAGGCTCGGACTAGGGCATAGAGCTCTTTGTCGTAGGTAGGGTAGTTCAGTGAGGCACCACCTAAGTTTTCACTGAAGTATTCCACTGGCCTTCCTCCTTGGGTTAGCACCGCTCCTATGCCTATTCCAGAGGCATCGCACTCCATTTCAAATGTCTTGTTGAAGTTGGGCAGGACTAGCACTGGTGCATGTGTGAGGCTGTCCTTCAAGGTCTGGAATGCCTTCTTCTGAGCTTCTCCCCAGCTGAATCCCACGTTCTTCTTCACTACTGCCATCAATGCTGAGGCAATACTGCTGAAGTTGGGCACGAATCTTCTGTAGAAGCTGGCCAGACCGTGGAAACTCCTCCCTTGGCTGATGTTGCTCGGTGTTGGCCATTCTTGTATGGCTTGAATCTTCTCTTCATCAACTTGTAAGTCCTGTGAACTTATAACAAAACCTAAGAACACAAGTTTATTAGTACAAAAGATGCACTTCTTGAGATTGGCATAAAACTCTTCTTGTCGAAGGGTTTTAAGTACCAACTCAAGATGTGTAAGGTGATCCCTTAGGCACTTACTGTAAACTAAAATGTCATCAAAGTAAACCACAACGAACTTACTGATGTACGCCCTAAGAACTTGCTTCATAAGGCGCATGAAGGTGCTTGGGACATTAGTAAAGCCGAATGTCATGACTGTCCACTCGTAGAGTCCTTGCTTTGTCTTGAAAGCGGTCTTCCATTCATCACCTTCCTTCATTCTGACCTGGTGGTATCCACTCTGGAGGTCTATCTTGGAGAAGACCATGGCTCCACTCAGCTCATCTAGCATGTCATCCAGCCGTGGTATCGGATGCCGGTACTTGTCTGTGATGTTGTTGATTGCTCGGCAGTCCACGCACATTCGCCAAGTCCCATCCTTCTTGGGTACTAGCAGCACTGGTACGGCACATGGACTGAGGCTCTCTCGAACATAGCTTTTCTCCAGGAGCTCCTTGACTTTCTTCTCAAGCTCCTTAGACTCCTCTGGACTCATCCGGTAGGCTGGTCGGTTAGGTAGGTGATGAGGACATCAGGTCGTATGTCCGGCCCGGAGACCAGACTGGCCGACCAGGAAGCTTGCCCGAGACAGCCGGGCCATTTGGCACGTTTGCCGGCACAAGCGGTATCGCCGGAACCTCGATCAACAGGACCGGACCCGATCAGCATTGTCGGCGGACAGGCCCAAACCTCTGGCACAATTGGTGGCGACGTGGATGACGCCGCCGGTCGCATTGGTAACGCTGCCGACTCCGGGATCAACTTGGCCGGTCCAGAAGGTATTCTGGCCAGTACCTCGCACAGTCCAGCCGGTACAGCCGATCCAGCCGAGTACACGAGCATTTCAACTTCTACACAAGGAGACTCGGACCAGATAAGTTACCAGCTTCAGGACATGCATCTAGAGGAAGTCTCTACACCAGTAGTGCCACCAGGAGCAATGACAAGGAGCAGATCAAGAGCACTCTTCCACAAGTTCAGCTTATGGGTCGACAAGCTCCTAGAGGAAGATCGACTAAGGACAATGGGCCAGAAGTGGAAAGAAGAGTCCAAAGGCTTCTAAACAATGCAAGGGACTTCAAAGACTTGGGCTTTAGTGGCAAGAGAGGTGATACAAGCCTTGATTCAAGGATGTATGCGCGTGGGCTGTTTGGAGAAGTTTAGGTGAGAAACTCGACCTTAGGCTTCTTGGATAGGGGTTTTTGGATTGGTATTCGATGGAAAGGTGAAGTGAACCACACGAGGGGTGATGAACCTCGTGATAAATCACAAACTTAGAGCTAGGAGGGCTGGTCTCAACTAGGTTCTAAGCGCACAAGATTCTTGAGAGAAAACTTGTTGGGGAAAAAGTTCTATCTTTATTAATATCAAAAAGGTTGTCGAACTACAATGCTGGAAGGAGCCTTATTAATATGCTCGACAGCTTGACCTTCTAGGGTCGACTCAAACAAAGAAAAGGAAAGTTTACAAAAGTGCACAAAAGGAAAAGATACAAAAGTGTATAACCGAAAAAGGACCTATTCCTAAAATGTTCTTGACTCAAAAATGTAGCATCTAGATCCTACCCTGCAAAACAGAAAGAGGCATATATTCGAATTGAAACTTACCTTAACTTACCTCACGGCCAAGAAATGGAAGGTGGCCGTCCTTGTGGCATGCACGCGCCTTGCTCCTAGTATTCGACTTGGAGTAGGGTTAAAACTCTTTGGGCCCTGACCTCTCTTGTCACTAAAGCCCAAGTATCTGATGTTCCTTGTGTTGTTGAGAAGCCTTTGGACTCTACTTTGCTCTTCTGGCCCATTGTCCTTAGCTGATCTTCCTCTAGGAGCTTGTCGACCCATAAGCTGAATTTGTGGAAGAGTGCCCTTGATCTGCTTCTTGTCATTGCTCCTTGAGGTACCACTGGTGTAGAGACTTCCTCTAGGTGCATGTCCTGGAGCTGGTAGCTCACTTGGTCCGAGTCTTCTTGTGTAGAAGTGGAAATGCGCGTGTACTCGGCTGGATCGGCTGTACCGGCTGGATTGTGCGAGGTACTGGCCGGAATGCCTTCAGGATCGGCCAAGTTGGTCCCGGAGTTGGCAGTATCACCAGAGGGGCCGGCGGTGTCATCCACATCGCCACCAAGTATGCCGGAAGCTTGGGCCTCTCCGCCGGCAATGCTGGTTGCTCTGGTCCTTGTGGTCGAGGGTCCGGCGGTACTGCTTGGGCCGGCAGGCGTGCCAGATGGTCCGGCTGTCTCGGGCAAGCTTCCTGGTCGGCCAGTCTGGTCTCCTGGCTGGATGTACGACCTGATGTCCTCATCAAGAGGTCAGGGCCCAAAGATTCCTAACCCTACTCCAAGTCGAAGACTAGGAGCAAGGACGGCCACCTTCCATTTCTTGGCCGTGAGGTAAGAAAGGTAAGTTTTCAATTCGAATATATGCCTCTTTCTATTTTGCAGGGTAGGATCTAGATTGTTTACATTTTTGAGTAAAAGACATTTTAGGTATAGGTCCTTTTTCGGTTATGTACTTTTGTACATTTTCCATTTGTGCACTTTTGTAATCTTTCCTTTTATTTCTTTGAGTCGACCCTAGAAGGTCAAGCTGTTGAACATATTAATAAGGCTCCTTCCAGCATTGTAGTTCGACAACCTTTTTTATATTAATAAAGTAGAACTTTCTTCCTACAAGCTTTCTCTCAAAAAAGACTTGTGCGCTTAGAACCTAGTTGAGACCAGCCCTCCTAGCTCTAAGCTTGTGATTTATCACAAGGTTCATCACCCCTCGTGTGGTTCACTTCACCCTTCCATCAAATACCAACCCAAAAACCCCTATCCAAAAAGTCTAAGGTCGAGTTTCTCACCTAACCTTCTCCAAACAGCCCACGTGCATATAAGCCTTGAATCGAGGCTGGTATCATTTTTGTATCAGAGCTTAAAGCTCCTAAACCAGGTTTTTTCTATCCTTTAACTTTTTTTGTTTCTAGTTCTTGCATTAGTTTAAGTTTCATTCAAGAAAAATCAAAAAAATAACATCAAACTCCAAACCAAGGCATCTAGCTTCTACGTGTATCACTAGGGTTTAGATTCACTTTTGCATTGCCATTCACGTTTTCCTTTTTGTTTAAATCATATTTCCATTATTTTTAAGTTAAATTAAACAGAAAAGAAAAAGAAAATAGGAAAATTACCAAAAAGATTCGAATTGGACAGCTAGCAATAGTTGTCAAGAAAGTTTCCATTTTTCTCAAATCTCCATATTTTCGGATTTTCCATTTCTCAGTTTTTCCTTTTTGCATATTTTTCGAATTCTCTATATAAGAAACCCTCCTAATCAACTCTAGGAGCAGAGTAACTTGATTTTTTCTTGTAGTACGCAATGGGAGAAGAGAATAGAGATGCAGCCGAGGCCATGATGACCATGTTCACCACACTCCAAACGCAACTCGCATCAATCGGCGAGAGGTTGGAGCGCGTGGAGAGGCAGGTGAGATTCCAGGCTATAAGGCATGTGAGGGCTGAGCAAGGCCGTGCTGAGGGTCCTGAGCACCTTAGGACACGGCACGAACAGGAGGAACCCCAGCCTGAAGGAGATGAGGACGTGCAGCCTCATGACTATCACCCTAGGCCGAGAGGACCTCCACGGCAACCAGAGGCAGAAGATGATGGCTTCGAACCATATGGTCTTCACCAGAGACCAAGGATGCCTCCTAGACATCATGAGGATGGAGATGAACACGCCTACAACCGGGTAAATCATCCTGATGTTAAGCTAACTCCTCCAAGTTTTGCAGGAAAAGTAGACCCCGAGGCTTACCTAGATTGGGAGAGAAGAATGGATCATATCTTCGATCATTACAACCAACCAGGGCCTAGGAGAGTCTCAATGGCAGTAGCACAACTCACGGACAATGCCCTCATCTGGTGGGATCGTGAGGTATCTGACCGAAGGAGGAAAAGAATGAGGCCCGTAGACTCATGGGTCGACATGAAAGATATCATGCGACAAAGGTTTGTTCCACCTTACTTTCATAGGGACTTGCAATGTCATTTTCGTACTTTAAGCAGGGTACCAGATCAGTAGAGGAGTACTTTGAAGAGTTCGAGAAGCGAAGGAACAGGCTGGACCTCAATGATGATGAAGAAGCGTTGATGGCACAAGTCTTGGATGGACTGCAAGAGAGGATCAGCCGCAAGGTGGAAAGGCAAATCTACAATGACTTCAAGGATTTTTTCCACCTATCTGTCCAGGCTGAGCAGCACATCAAGCGTAAGAGCCAAGACATCCGCAGAAAGCCTAAGACTCCTTGGCACCAAGCAACATTCCTAAGCCCGTAGACAAGGGCAAGAGCATAGAGATCGAGTCAAGGTTCAAGAGCAAGCCTTTTGAACTAACCCGTGACCAGAGAGAGCCTAGTAAGTCTTCTAACCCTCAAAGATCACGTAACATCACTTGTTTCAAGTGTAGGTGTCGTGGACACATCTCAAGGGAGTGCCCAAACAACCGGGTCATGCTGATTACGGAGGCTGGAGAATATGAGTCCCAAGATGAAGAGGACTATGAACCAGAAGGAGAATACGGTGACATTGAATACCCTGATGTAGGGGAAGTGCTGGTCACTAGACGCATCCTCAGTGCAATGGTGGATCCTTCAGAGACCATCCAAAGGGAGAACTTCTTCCATAGCCGTTGCACCATCAAGGGCAAGGTATGTAACCTCATCATAGATGGTGGTTCTTGCACTAACGTTGCTAGTGCGTACATGGTTGATAAGCTAGGTCTAGAGAAGACCAGGCATCCTCGACCATATAGACTGAGATGGCTCGATGACAAAGTGGAGCTCAAGATCCATGAGTAAGTAACTGCGCCATTCAGTGTGGGCAGATACCAAGACCAGGTAGTGTGCGACGTGGTGCCAATGCAAGCTGGCCACCTTCTGCTAGGAAGGCCATGGCAGTTTGACAAGTAGACAAGGCATGATGTCTGAACCAATCTCTACACTTTCGTGCACGACAAGAGAAAGGTCAGCCTAGCTCCTCTTACACCTGCCCAGGTACATGAGCTACAAAAACAAATGAGTAAGGAAAAGAAACTCATTAAATCAAATTTTCTTATTCAACCAAGTCATGTCCGGAGAGCTTTAGCCTCGAAGGATCTAATGCTACTAATGGTTTTCAAAGAAGTGTTGAATGTAGAGAAAGAACAGGTAGAGCTACCTCCTGAAGTAGCAGCTCTCCTCAACAAGTTCCAGGATGTGTTCCCGGAAGAGATACCAGTAGGCTTACCTCCCCTACGAGGCATAGAGCCCCAGATCGACCTCGTGCCCAGAGCAGCCCTGCCTAACCGGCCAGCCTACCGGATGTGTCCAGAGGAGTCTAAGGAGCTTGAGAAGCAAGTCAAGGAGCTCTTGGAGAAAGGCTATGTTCGAGAGAGCCTCAGTCCATGTGCCGTACCAGTGCTACTAGTGCCCAAGAAGGATGGGACTTGGCGAATGTGCGTGGACTGCCGAGCAATCAACAACATCACAGTCAAGTACCGGCATCCGATACCACGGCTGGATCACATGCTAGATGAGCTGAGTGGAGCCACGGTCTTCTCCAAGATAGACCTCAAGAGTGGATACCACCAGGTCCGGATGAAGGAAGGTGATGAATGGAAGACTGCTTTCAAGACAAAGCAAGGGCTCTACGAGTGGACAGTCATGCCATTCGGCTTGACTAATGCCCCTAGCACCTTCATGCGCCTTATGAACCAAGTTCTTAGGGCGTACATCAGTAAGTTCGTTGTAGTTTATTTTGAGGACATATTAGTTTATAGTAAAAGCTTAAGGGATCACCTCACACATCTTGAATTGGTGCTTAAAACCCTTCGACAAGAAGAGCTTTATGCCAATCTCAAGAAGTGCATCTTTTGTACTGATAAACTTGTCTTCTTAGGTTTTGTTGTAAGTTCACAAGGCCTACAGGTTGATGAGGAGAATATCCGAGCCATACAAGAATGGCCAACACCGGGCAACATCAGCCAAGTGAGGAGTTTCCACGGACTGGCCAGCTTCTACCGAAGGTTCGTGCCCAACTTCAGCAGTATTGCCTCACCATTGACGGCAGTAGTGAAGAAGAATGTGGGATTCAGCTGGGGAGAAGCTCAAGAGAAGGCGTTCCAGGCCTTGAAGGACAGCCTCACACATGCACCAGTGCTAGTCTTTCCCGACTTCAGCAAGACATTCGCAGTAGAGTGCGATGCCTCTGGAATAGGCATAGGAGCGGTGCTGACTCAAGGAAGGAGGCCAGTGGCATACTTCAGTGAGAAGCTAGGTGGTGTCTCACTGAACTACCCCACTTATGACAAGGAGCTTTATGCCCTTGTCCGAGCCTTGGAAACTTGGCAGCATTACTTGCTGTCCAAGGAGTTTGTGATCCACACTGATCACGAGACTCTCAAACACCTCAGAGGGCAAACCAATCTCAAGAGGAGACATGCCAGGTGGATGGAATTCATAGAGACCTTCCCGTACGTCATTAAGTACAAGAAGGGCAAGGATAATGTGGTAGCCGATGCACTATCCAGAAGGTTTGCCTTGATATCCACCATGGAGGCAAAGGTCTTAGGATTCAAGCACATCAAAGACCTATATAAGGATGATCCTGACTTTGCTGAGAGCTACAAGGAGTGTGGCACAGGGAGTCATGACAAGTTCTACATCCATGAGGAGTTCTTGTTCCGAGAGAGAAGGCTGTGCATACCACAAGGATCGTTATGGGATCTTATCATCCGACAAGCTCATGGAGGAGGACTCATGGGCCACTTTGGTGTCGACAAGACACTAGCAGTGGTCAAGGAGCACTTCTACTGGCCACACATCAAGAGGTCAGTAGAAGCCCATTGTGCAAGGTGCATCACTTGCAAAAAGGCGAAGTCCCGAGTGCACCCTCACGGGTTGTATCTCCCTCTGCCCATACCTACACATCCATGGGTGGACATCTCAATGGACTTCGTTCTAGATCTGCCCAAGATCAACCACAAAGATGCTATCTTTGTAGTGGTGGACAGATTCTCCAAGATGGCACATTTCATCCCATGTGCCAATGTTAATGATGCCACGCAAACAGCCGAGCTGTTCTTCAGGGAGATAGTACGGCTTCATGGAGTGCCAAGGACCATCGTGTCAGACAGGGACACCAAGTTCCTCAGCCATTACTGGAGGACCCTTTGGAGGTAGTTAGGCACGAAGCTACTCTTCTGTACCACCTGCCATCCTCAAACCGATGGCCAAACTGAAGTTTTCAACCGGACACTATCAACTCTTCTCAGGACTACACTAGGGAAGAACCTCAAGACTTGGGTGGAGTGCCTGCCATTCATAGAGTTCGCTTACAACCGAGCCGTGCACTCAGCAACCAAGAAGACACCCTTTGAAGTAGTATACAGCTTCAACCCTCTCACCCCATTGGAGCAAACGCCACTGCTACCAGCAGAGATGACCAACCGCAACGGAGCATCCAAGGCAGAGTTCATAAGGAAGTTACACCAGAAGGTAGCTGAGAACTTGCAGAAGAGGACCGGGCAGTATGTGACTCATGCTAACAAGAGAAGAAAGGAGGTGATCTTTCAACCAGCGATTGGGTGTGGCTACACCTACGGCAGGAGAGGTTCCCCAACCTAAGGAGTTCAAAGCGAGCACCAAGAGGAGATGGACCATTCAGAGTGCTGGAGAGGATCAACAACAACGCCTACCGGATCGAGCTCCCAGGTGAGCTTAATGTGTCCAACACGTTCAACGTAACTGACTAGCCCCTGTCCATGCAGATGAACCAGTTTTGAGGTCAAAACCAACTGAAGAGGGAAGGGAAGATGAGGACATCAGGTCGTATGTCCGGGCAGGAAGCTTGCCCGAGACAGCCGGGCCATTTGGCACGTCTGCCGGCACAAGCGGTACCGCCAGAACCTCGACCAACAGGACCGGACCGATCAGCATTGCTGGCGGAGAGGCCCAAACCTCCGGCACAATTTATGGCGACATGGATGACACCGCCGGTCCCATTGGTGACGCCACCAACTTTGGGATCAACTTGGCCGGTCCAGAAGGCATTCCGGCCAGTACCTCGCACAGTCCAGCCGGTACAGCCGATCCAGCCGAGTACACGAGCATTTCAACTTTTACACAAGGAGACTCGGACCAGATAAGCTACCACCTTCAGGACATGCATCTAGAGGAAGTCTCTACACCAGTAGTGCCACCAGGAGCAATGACAAGGAGCAGATCAAGAGCACTCTTCCACAAGTTCAGCTTATGGGTCAACAAGCTCCTAGAGGAAGATCGAGTAAGGACAATGGGGCCAGAAGTGCAAAGAAGAGTTCAAAGGCTTCTCAACAATGCAAGGGACTTCAGAGACTTGGGCTTTAGTGGCAAGAGAGGTCAGGGCCCAAAGATTCCTAACCCTACTCCAAGTTAAAGACTAGGAGCAAGGCGCATGCATGCCACAAGGACGGCCACCTTCCATTTCTTGGCCGTGAGGTAAGAAAAGGTAAGTTTTCAATTCGAATATATGCCTCCTTCTGTTTTGCAGAGTAGGATCTAGATTGTTTACATTTTTGAGTCAAAGACATTTTAGGAATAGGTCCCTTTTCGGTTATGCACTTTTGTACATTTTCCATTTGTGCACTTTTGTAATCTTTACTTTGGAAATACATTCTGGAACTTTTTGAGGAGAGCTGCTACTTCAGGATGTAGCTCTACCTTTTCCTTTTCTACACTCAAAATCTCCTTAAAAACCATTAGCAACATTAAATCCTTCGAGGCTAAAGCTCTCCGGACATGACTTGGTTGAATAAGAAAATTTGATTTAATGAGTTTCTTTTCCTTACTCATTTGTTTTTGTAGCTCATGTACCTGGGCAGGTGTAAGAGGAGCTAGGCTGACCTTTCTCTTGTCGTGCACGAAAGTGTAGAGATTGGTTCAGACATCATGCCTTGTCTACTTGTCAAACTGCCATGGCCTTCCTAGCAGAAGGTGGCCAGCTTGCATTGGCACCACGTCGCACACTACCTGGTCTTGGTATCTGCCCACACTGAATGGCGCAGTTACTTACTCATGGATCTTGAGCTCCACTTTGTCATCGAGCCATCTCAGTCTATATGGTCGAGGGTGCCTTGTCTTCTCTAGACCTAGCTTATCAACCATGTACGCACTAGCAACGTTAGTGCAAGAACCACCATATATGATGAGGTTACATACCTTGCTCTTGATGGTGCAGCGGCTGTGGAACATGTTCTCCCTTTGGATGGTCTCTGAGGGGTCTACCATTGCGGTGAGAATGCGCCTAGTGACCAGCACTTCTCCCACATCAGGGTACTCAATGTCACCGTATTCACCTTCTGGTTCATAGTTTTCTTCGTCTTGAGACTCATACTCTCTAGCTTCTGTGATCAGCATGACATGGTTGTTTGGGCACTCCCTTGAGATGTGACCGCGACCCCTACACTTAAAGCAAGTGATGTCACGTGATTTCTGAGGGTTAGAAGACTTTCTAGGCTCTCTCTGGTCACGGGGTTTCTCAGGAGGCTTGCTCTTGAACCTTGACTCGATCTCTATGCTCTTGCCTTTGTCTACGGGTTTGGGGCTGTTGCTTGGTGCTCAAGGCATCTTAGGCTTGCTGCGTAGGTCTTGGCCCTTACGCCTGATGTGCTGATCAGCCTGAACAGAGAGGTGGAACAAGTCCTTGAAGTCATTGTAGATTTGTCTCTCCACCTTACGGCTGATTCTTTCTTGCAACCCATCCAAGAATTGCGCCATCAATGCCTATTCATCGTCATTGAGCTCCAGCCTGTTCCTTAGCCTTTCAAACTCTTCGTAGTACTCCTCTACTGATCTGGTGCTATGCTTAAGAGTACGAAAACGTCGTTGCAAATCTCTATGGAAATAAGGTGGAACAAGCCTTTTTCTCATGAGATTTTTCATGTCGACCCATGAGTCTACGGGCCTCAATCTTCTCCTCATTCTGTCAGAAACCTCAAGATCCCACCAGATGAGGGCATTATCCGTGAGTTGTGCTACTGCCATGGAGACTTTCCTAGGGCCTGGTTGGTTGTAGTGAGCGAAAATGTGATCCATCCTCCTCTCCCAATCTAGATAGGCTTCGGGATCTATTTTTCCTGCAAAACTAGAAGGTGTTAATTTAACATCAGGATGAGTTACCTGGTTGTAGGCGTATTTATCTCCATCCTCATGGTGTCTAGGAGGCATTCTTGGTCTCTGGTGATGACCATAGAGCTCGAAGCCATTGCCTTCTGCTTCTGGTTTCCGTGGAGGTCCTCTTGGTCTAGGGTGATAGCTGTGGGGCTGCGTGTCTTCATCTCCAACCGGCTGGGGCTCCCCTTGTTCGAGCCATGTCCTAGGGTGATCAGGACCCTCAGCAGGATCTTGTTCAGCTCTCACGTGCCTTATGGTCTGGAACCTCACCGGCTTCTCCACGCGCTCTAACCTCTCGCCGATTGATGCGAGTTGCGTTTGGAGGGTGGTGAACATGGCCATCATGGCCTCGGCTGCATCTTGATTCCCTTCTGCCATTGCGTACTACAAGAAGAAAAACACAAGTTAATTTGCTCCTAAATCAATTAGGAGGGTTTTCTTTTTATAGTAGAAGTCAAAAAATGCAAAAAGGAAAAACTCGAAAAAGGAAAAACCTTAAAAAATGGAAAAGTTAGAAAAAATGGAAATCCTTCTAACAATTAATGCGTAATGATTCTTGGTCGATTTCTTTTTGGTGTTTTTCTATTATCGATTTTTTTTGCTTTTTAATTTAACTTCATGATAATGGAAATATGTTTAAACAAAAAAAGAAAAACAAATTGCAATGCAAAGAATGATTCTAGAACCTAGTGATGCACGTAGGAGCTAGATGCACTCGGATTGAACTTATATGTTATTTTTTTTATTTTCTTTGAATGAAACTTAAACTAATGCAAGAACTGTAAACAAGACTAAGTAAAGGATAGAAAAAACCTGGTTTTAGGAGCTTTAAGCTCTGATACCAAAATGATACAAGCCTCGAATCAAGGATGTATGTGTGTGGGCTGTTTGGAGAAGATTAGGTGAGAAACTCAAGCTTAGACTTCTGGATGGGGGTTTTCTGTTTGGTAATGGATGGAAGGGTGAAGTGACCCACACGAATGGTGATGAACCTCGTGATAAATCACAAACTTAGAGCTAGGAGGGCTGGTCTCGACTAGGTTCTAAGCGCACAAGTATCTTAAGAGAAAAACTTGTAGAAAGAAAATTTGATCTTTATTAATATCAGAAAAAGGTTGTCAAACTACAATGCTGAAAGAGCCTTATTAATATGCTCGACAGCTTGACCTTCTAGGATCGACTCAAGAAAAATGGAAAACTTACAAAAGTGCACAAAAGGAAAAATTACAAAAGTGCATAACCGAAAAGGACTTCTACCTAAATTGTCTTTGACTCAAAAAATATAAACATTCTAAATCCTATCCTGCAAAACAGAAAGAGACAAGTATATAATTTGAAAACTTACCTTTCTTACCTATCAGCCAAGAAATGGAAGATGGCCGACCTTGTGGTATGCACGCGCCTAGCTCCTAGTGTTCGACTTCGAGTAGGGTTAGGAATCTTTGGGCCCTGACCTCTCTTGCCACTAAAGCTCAAGTCTCTGAAGTCCCTTGAATTGTTGAGAAGTCTTTGGACTCTTGTTTGCACTCTTGGCCCAATGATCTTTCCCGATAATCCTCTAGGAGCTTGTCGACCCACAAGCTGAACTTGTGGAAGAGCACCCTTGATTTGCTCCTTGTCATTTCTCCTGGTGGCACCATTGGTTTAGAAACTTCATCTAGATGCATGTCTTGAAGCTGGTAGTTTATCTGGTCCGAGTCTCTTTGTGTAGATGTTGAAATGGTGGTGCAATTGGTTAATCATTTTGCATGTCTTTTGTTATTTGTTCTTGTCTTTTTTAGGTCTTGTTTGTTTGCTTCGTTTACTTGTTTATTGCATTTAGTTAGTTTATAATCAAAACTCATTGCCATGTTGCATGGAGCTCGAGAGCTCATTTCTCAGCCTTACAGTCCTTGATGGTGAGAGAAACTTAGCCAAGAAGACCCTCTTGCATTGATCCATGAGGTGCCTTATCTCCTAAAGAAAATTGGAACAGTCGTAGCTTGAAAGCATCTTCTGAGATCCCATTAATTTTGACGGTTCAACAAAACCTATCAAACTGATCCAAATGGTTTAGGAGATCCTCCATTAGCAAACCGTGGAATTTTTCAGTGGTCACAAAACCTTAAGGTTGGTCCATATATACTTCTTTCTCAATCTCTTCATTTAGAAATGCGGTTTTAAAATCCATTTGGTAAAACTCAAGATCATAAGAAGCCACCAAAGCCAGAACAATTCTTAGTAAATCCTTTTTTGAAACCGGAGAGAAAGTCTCTTTATAGTCAATACCATCTTTTTGGATGAAACCTTTAGCAACAATATGAGCCTTGTATCTTTCAATGTTACCTTTCGAGTCACATTTAGTTTTAAAGATCAATTTAGAACCAATGATTTTGAAACCGTTAGGCAACTTTATTAAGTCCCATACTTTGTTATCGCCCATAAATTTTATTTCTTCTTTTGAGGCAATCAACCACGTTTCAAAATTTTCACTTTCCATAACTTTTTGGAATGATCTCAGATCTTTATCAATGCTTAAGTCACATTCACTTTCAATAGCATAAACCATATAGTCATTTGAAATAGCAGATTTTTTTCTCTTCTAGATCGCCTTATCATTAAAATGGTTCGTGTGTTACATTATTCTTTTCTTGAATAGTAACCGGTTCATTAATTTTACTTTCCACTAGTGGGGTTGACACAACATTATGTTTTTCTATTGCGTCATTTAATTATGATGCAACAATAGGAAAAATAACTCCGAGTGCAATGAGAGGTGAAGGAATCAACATCAACATGGACTTCTCGAATGTCCACTTTTCGTGGTTCACCACTCTCACTAGTTTCACCGTTCTCAATAAACCTAGCATTACCCATCTCCACTATTCTGGTACTATGGTTAGGACAATAAAATATGTACCCCTTTGATTTTAGGATAACCAATGAAAAATCCACTAATGATCCTAAAGTCAAGTTTCTTTTCATGTGGGTTATACAACCTTACTTCCGGTGGACAACCTCAGACATGTAGATGCCTTAGACTAGGTTTTCTTCCTGCCCCATCGTTCATAAGAGGTTTCAGGAACAACTTTGTTAGGAGCCCGGTTCAGCCCATATGTTGCAGCTTTTAATGCTTATACTCACAACGAAAGGGGTAAAGAGCAATTTCTTAACATGATCCTAACCATATCCATTAAAAAAGATTTCACCTCTTAGCTACACCATTTTATTGAGTACTAGACATTGTATATTGTGCACAAATGTCTTTACCTCAAGTAACTTTGCAAATAGACGTGGAAATCGTCCATTTTCATTATCTAATTGCCTTTACACTTCTTCAATGAACACCTTTACGATATTTATAGATTTGGAATTTCCATGTACTAGATATGTATATCCATAACATGAATGATGACTGTGGTAAAATATTTTCCACTGCTCCAAGAAAGAGCATCAAAGGGTCACATATATCGATATGTATTAACTCAAGAAGATGAGTGCTTCTTGTGGCTATTTTCTTTACTATATGTTTAGCCTGCTTTTTTAATACACTTTACACATACATTTAGATTAGTAAAATCCAATGAGAAAGAATTTTATTCTTCGCCAACCTCATAATTTTGTCTTTAGAAATATGACATAATTTTTGATGCCACAATAAAGCAGAACTTTTATTTAATGCCTCGACTTTCAATATTAAATAGTGATTCAAAAAAATTTGCATCAAAACTGAACTTATAGATGGAATGAAACAAATACCAATACCGTAAAAGTAATCATTTTGGTATAATAAGAACACTCTAAGTCGAACCGTAAAAACCTAAATTGTCCATACTACTTAAAAACAAGATTTTTAGCACATTCAAATACATAGAGAGAATCTTCAAGATTTACATGATGCCCAATGTCTAAAATAAAACTATAAGTCCCAATGCCTTCAATTTGTGTCTTCATCATGTGTCCCATGAACAAGTATGGTTTTGTTTACCTTATTAGACACTGTTAAAGTTCAATTCATAGAAAACGAAACTATGATGTTTATCTTTCTTGTGATACCAAGCCTTTATTTTCAAACAGTCTTTCTTGAAATATCCCACTTTCTTGCAAAGAAACACTTCATCTCTTTATAGATTTTTCCTTTCAGATTCATTCACAAAAGCTTTATCCTTCATTTTCTCCTTTTTACTCGGATTTCTTTTATAACTGCTGGCACTTCTAATACTTACGAGATACACAACTTGATCCTTCATTTTCTTTAATCTCCGTTCCTCTTGAACCAACATAGCCTTTAATTTCTTAAAGTTCAATTTATCTTTAATAGTGTTGTAGTTCACTTGGAACTGGTTAAGCTCAATAGGTAGGGAGTTTTTATAATGAATTGGACCAAATTGCTCATGAACTTTCATTCCCATTGTTGTTAACTTTGCTGCCAAGTTAGACATATGCATAACATGATCATGGATTGTCTCAGGCTAGTCAAACTTTTTGTAGTAAGTTCACTCGTTAGGCTTCCTACAATCAACTTATCAAGGAAATCTGATTGAAATCACTTGATTTTCCATATGAATTCCCTTACTTTCTTTGTCTTAGACATAGATTGTTTAATACTTTCCGCCATCTTCATCTTCATAAAGTTCAAACTCAGCCTTAGATCCCTCACAAGTCTCATATCGAGTCTTTTCAGTTTCGGAGCTATCATGTACAATGGATGATAGTTCCTCATCCGTTAGGATTGCAAGGTCGAGTGCCATAATATCCAGTGTAAACTGGATCTGTTCCGACGACTCTCCATAATTGAGTCCATTGAACTTCACGACAAAGTTATCGGATGCATACAAATTTGATGAAGGTACAAAACATTTATGCGTACAAATTTGGTGAAGGTATAAAACATTTATGCGTACTTAACCATTAGTACTTTGAGACTTTAATACATAAACTTTAAAGCATGTGTTCAAACAACCTTTGGGAAAAATCTAAATGCAAGCATGTTTAAAGATATTAAATATATTATTTAAAAATTAATCATATCGCATACAATCAAATGATTATGCTATCTTTGTGTATTCATACTATCGACTATATTGTAAAAATGATTAGTTTTTTTATATTACTAACTATATCATATGATACACTTTTGGGTAATCTCCTAATATATAGGTAGTAACACAATCGATCAATCACATTCTTATGTTATTTCTAACACCTTTTTAATCATGAGCAATCGATGAACTTTTATCATTTTAATATTTATATTTAATATAATAAGACCACACAGGTGACTAACATATTATAAAAATATAAACATTACAATTTAATAGGTAAAATTTATATTTTGTTAATATTTCATAACATAATTACCTAAATTTAATTAATAAATCAGCAAAAACATTATTAATCTGTACAACTATATAATGCAAACTCTCACAAACATCCACATTTTATTATGCACTTTAATGGTATTTCTTAATCCATTTAATTGTTTAGTTCATATTTAATTGTTTATTATTATTATTTTAAATGCCAAAAATATTCAATAAATAAGGACTCATGAACACACTTATCCATAAACAAAACAATGATAGTGTACGAATCTTTTATATGAGATCATGACTTCTAAAAACTCCATTAATTACAACATCATTATTATCATTATTATTTATTTTAATTGTATTTTTCCACGTGAATTTTACAATAACCGGAATTCATACAAATATGATTGTATGTTACTCAACCTAAGTTAACAACACAAACAGTTAAGCATTATAATTCACAATGATATTGATTTAACATATGATTCATGATGGTAACTAAGAGTGTTATTTCTAATGTAAGTTAAATAAATCTAGAATTACTTTAATACTGGTTGCTAATAATTTCAACAAATATAATTCTGAATTCTAGTTTCAAAACATGTAAATTTGATTTAATTTAAGAAAGTTAATAACCTTGATTTATGTGAGATTAAACAAATTGATATTCTCCTCTTTTTTTAACTTTTTTTAATGATTTTTTTTATGAATAAGAAATCAATTTGACTCTTTTTTATTTTCTTTAAACGACATTGTCTTTATGTGGTTTTTCTTTTTTAATTGAGAAAAAGTTACAAAGTTTTCTTTTTTTTTATTGAGAAAAAAATTACAAACAATAGAAACCACTCACGTCTTTAATAACTCCCACATCCACATGCATATGTATAGTTTCATAATTATTAATTAACCACCTTATAGGTAATAAATACATATATACTACCAAATATAAAAATATTCATAAAATTTAATAAGACAAAAGAATAGGATTATCAATACACCCGAATTATAATGTTGTTAACTAAAATCGATTAATAACGGTATCGTATTTTATATTAAAATTATGAATATTAATGTGAATTTAATCCTTATAAATAAACTAAAAACATATATGTTATAAATAAGAATATAAATATTCTTACAATCTAGTTCTACAATATATTTTAAGACACTTGAATTGCAAGTAATGACATAATACTTAACTTAATTTAGATGATTGAAATGGCTAATGGCCATCTTGTTGAACGGTTAGACAAAATGATCGGTTGACTCGTAAATACTAGCCGACATGCCATCTCGACCTGTGGTGCCAATGTCTGACGGACCTCTGGTCATGCTAGTTCATCATGGTCACAGCATTTTAGGTAGTTATACATGGTTAGATTAATTTTTTTTTCTCAATTGTTTATTACTTGACTGTATCAACGGAGTTTTTTTGTACCCCGGGTAATAGCATCATGACTGAGGTAAATCATTGGCGGGTTTGCTCATTTGTCTCCATCATTCCTTGTTCTCGGTAAATCTCGTGCATAGAAGGAGGTTCGGTGGGAACATATTTTCCGGTGGGTGCCATTCTTGGAAGAGTAAAACAACTATAAGAAATTTTCTTGTATTTTACTTTTGACACGGTTGAAAATTGGCAGTATTTCTTGCACACTTTAAATAAGAATGATTTGACTCTTTGCATGAATTAAAAGAAAATAGGATATACGAATAGTATACTTCACATCAAATTCTTAGTTTAGATTATTTTAAGAATTATAGAAAAGGTAAACTATCTAAAACTAAATGGTTGAAAAAGTTGGGAAGAGTAAGTGAGTCACTTGTTCCACCTCTGCATGTATCTCGAAAGTATGGAATTCAATTCCACGTTCCCTTATATGAGAATGTTAGACCTTCGTATGAATGAGTGGGATTATTGGATCGGTACGTTGTGGCCCAAATGACCAAAAAATCGTTGAAAACCTATGAAAACTTTTATTTCAAACTAAATACTTGAAAGTGTATGACATATAAAATACACTAATCTGTAAAAATATTTTTCAATCAATAAATAAACTAAATCTAAAAATAGTGTGGTTTTAAGTTTTTTTAAAATATAACACCATAAGTTTATTCAAAAAATTTATATTTCAAAATGACTAAGTACCTTTTATGGAAGAAATTTAGGTACTAAATTAAAAATAAGAGAATCTAAACATATTTTTTAATTCTATTTATATTTATTTGAGATAAAAGTGTTTCTATACAATAATCTGTGTTAGTTTTTGGAGAAAAACTAATTATTAGTATTTTGGAAAAGGTTGCATTTAAAATAAAAAAAGAGAAATATTTTTAACATACCACTAAAAATTTTTATTTCCTAAAATATCATTAAAATTTTGTTTGGAGAATTGCTAAAAATGACTCCAAACTTGAGTGTAATTTCAAACATCACTTTCTTCAAAATTATAAAGGCTAACGATCTATTTATCCATCAAAACCTCAAATATAACATCAAATATCCACCGAACTAAAGTCACATTCAATTTTCCGTTGAGATAAAAATTCAAATCATATTTCTCTGTAAAATAAAAATTCAAAACTGTTTTTTCTTGAATGAAAAGTTGAAAATGTAAACACACATTCACATTGATAGATACATCGTTTATCCCAACATTTAAAACTCACCGTAAGTATAAATAGGTTTTGAACTTTTATCACATGTAAAATAGGTATGGAACTTTTATTTCAAGAAAAAAATATATTGCAGCCTTAATTCAGTGGGTATATGATGTTATATATTGTGCCATTTTAATGAAAAAAATTATTTGTAAAACAAAATACAAAATACATATGTACAGCAAAATAAATAAAAGAAAATTAATATCTAAAATTGATAATTTATATATTATTTTTTCACATGTTTGATAGTTTTGGTTGTTATTTGTTATAAGATTTGTTAGTTTAGGTTTATGTGGATAATCATATTAAGATTTGGGATATCATACTATAGTGTTAGATTTACAAGTTTTAATTTATGCAAATTGTTTAATTTATATATTTGATTCCACCTATGTTTACCCAGTTCATAAAATTTTATATCTTTTCATATATTTAGCCAACTATTGATTTATGTTTTAGATTTTTGTAGACATTAGAGATGTTTGCAATAAAATCTTAAACGCTTGTGCAAACATCCAAAAAATATACACAAACCTGAAAATCTATTCAAAAATTAAACTAGATTTAATTTTAGGATTGAGAGTTTCATAAAATTTGAGAGATGTTTGCAGTAAACTCTAACGGAAAAATTTTGCATGAGTCTGCATAAATAGTTTAAATATAAAGCAGAGGTCCGCACTAGTCTGCACCTTCACTTTAGGGCATATAGATTCATAGATATCTTGAAAACGCTGCAATAAAATTTTATACTTATGCAGACATAAAAAATTTAACCTAGCCTCTTTTTTACATCCCTTATATCAAAAACTTTAATCTAAAACTTACCATAAATTTTGGCTTAAAATGAAGTGATTTCAAGATAAGCCTTCTCTTTCTCTCCTCTTCTTCTCATCTTTTTTTTCTTATCTTTCTCTTTTATTGATCTAAAAAGAAGTGACGAAATATGACAAAGGTAACTTTCGTGTTTTGATGGTTTTAATGATTTTGCTGTTTTAGGGTTTTTTGAGATCTTTTGGTACAGATATTTTGTTGTTTAAGTGGTTTTTGAGATTTTGGGTGTTTTTAAAGATTTGATGTAGTGATTTAAGGTGCTTTTGAAGTTTTTAGTGGTTGTTTGATATTTATGGTTGATTTTGAATTTTTTCTGTTGTTTTTAAGATTTTTGGTGGTTTTGAGCTTTTCGATGATTTTGCGATTAGTGATTTTGCTAGTTTTTCAGTGATTTTTTTTTTTTTTTTGTAGATTTCATTGCATTTTATGCATATTTCACATTTTGCAAAATGATTTCTGCGATCTCTCTATCTCGCTGTCGTCTCCTCCAGAGTAAGTATTCTTATCTTCTCATCTTTTACTCTTCTTGTTTTTCTTATTCTCTTATTCTCTTATTCTTTCTCATTTTCTACTTTTGTAGATCTCACTTTTTTCTTTCTCATCCTCTTTTTTAAATTTAAAAAAAAGTTACGAGATATAACAAAATGTAAGTTTTGCTGTATAGATCGCTTTGCTTTTTAGATATTTTTGTTGTTTATGTCTTTTTCTTTTAACTCTTAGTGGTTGGTAATATATAAAGTGGTAATTTATGGTGGTTTTTGAAAATTTTAATTATTTTTAAAACTTACGGTGATTTTGACCTTTGGTGTCTTTTTAAATTTTGAATGGGTTCTGAGCTTTTGAATAGGTTTTGAACTTTTCAGTGGTTTTCCAATCGGTGGTATTACGAGTTCAATAAGTGATTTTGCGAGTTCAAATAATGGTTTTCCATACTTCATTATAAATTCTAAACTTATTTATTTTTTGTAGTGTTCGTTCCATTTTTATAAGGACTTCATTTAGATTTTGCAAAATACACTCCAGTTTTATGCAGATTTCATTGCGTATTTGTGCGCACTTCATTACATTATGCAGATTTTTTTTATGTTGTGGTAAATTTTATTACATTTTTACAGATTTCATTGTGTTTTCTGCTAATATTCTTCATATTTAACAAATGATACTACAATTCGCATACTGATTTGGCATATAAGAAAACAATATTTTGGAACTCAAATCATGCCATTTTATTGAGCCCAAGAAAAATAGTTATATAGGATAATCTCATTAAGTGTAATGCTGGAAACATAATTAAAAACTTCGCATAGAATTGTCTAAATCTATTTTTATAAAGTTAATGAATTACATTGTTGAAGTAGCTTGACTTGACTGATATCCACTTACACAATAATTTTTATGCAAAATTGATGAAGTTTACAAATTTGCATATTTTGAAACATCAAAAATACTAAAAAGATTTTGGTGAGAAACTTAAAAAATGGCTCAATGAAGCATTTAAAACATAATTTTGGTTAAAATGAATCATTTAGAGCTCAAACTTGATTGATAATACTGATCGAATTAACGAATAAAATGACATTTTGATAAATAGTTGAAAAGTTATATATTTATTTGTTTTTTGTGTTTTATTTAATTAAAAATAAAAAATTATGAATATGATAAAATTGTAAATCTAAGGATTGTTAAGTATATAAAAGAGATATAGAGTTATTTTTGCAACGTGAAAGTAAAGGGAGATATATTTATCTTTGACCTCAAATTTTGAGTAAATTTTTGCAACTCATTCAATTTTCTTTTCTCAAAAATATCATAAATACTAACAATAACTTTTAAGTTTTATAATGTAAATGTTTTGGTTTGGATTTAATATTGTAGATTTATGGTTTAGGATTTATTTGTAGGTTTAAGTTTAATTTTTATTTTATATTTGTGTTATTCCTAGAAAAACAATTTAATGGTATTTTAGAAAAATAAAGCTTTTAATGATATTATTAATTAAAATTTTGTTTGTATTATTTATAAAAATTTTAAAAAACTTTTTAAAAAATAGTTTCGGTTTTGAAATGAATAAATTTAGCATATTTGTAATTTATATAAACTTAACTACTTTACATGACTTTTTCTCAAAATATAGATTATTCTAATACGACGGTGTCCAATTTATGACGAAATAAATATATGTTATTCTAGTTACTTCCTCTCAAATCACTAATGGTATTTTTGTTCTTTTCTGTACAGTTCATATGGTTTTTCTATTGTACTTTCAATTCTCAGACCACTATTCTTGTCTCCTTCTCCCTCCATCTCTCTTTCTATCTTCTATAACTCACAGATGCTTCGATGGGTCCATCTAACCGCAGGGATTCTCTCTGTTGTCGTCATCACTTCTCTCCTCGTATTCTTTCTCCGCCGTTGGTGCTATATCCGACGACCAGAGAGCTCTGACACTATTAACGCGGCTAGCCCTATCCATAGCGATAGCTTCCAGGCTAGAATCTCCAAGCTCCATCAGACGAGCCTCATCCACCAGCTAGATACCTCCGATATCAAACGTAGAGGAAATATCAGCAATTATTCCCTCCCCCGAACCACCGTATCCGGAGGAGGATTGTTGTCGAAGCCTGGTCTATTCAACTGGGCCGATCATCCAGCTTTAATGACAGAAGCTATCGAAAATGGGTGGACGAGGTTCGGATTTTCTGTCCTCGCACCGACCGGTTCTTGTCCACGATCGGCTCTTTTAGGGCTTTGCACGACGGTAGGTGTTGGCTATGGAAACGACGATCCAGGTGTAGTGATCACATGGGAAGTATCAAACGGCTCTACGGATTTCACACAAACGATCAAGTTTAATCAATCATCTTCGATGATTCTCCGAGCAGCTTTACCTCTTCCTGGACCACAATTCATAAGCTCTGCTTTTCCGCAAGAGGCATACTTTGAAGTCACAGTCCTTGAAATCCTCGGCAGCCACCATGGAATTGGTGAGGATAGTGACCTTGCATCAATGGACGGTGAAAAAACTAAGTTGTTTAAGAACGAAGGACTTCAATTTGTCAAAAGAAGAGAATGTTTTGGGGAAAACGAAAAAGCTGTATTGTCTCTTGGACTAGCGACTGGTCGTTCCGTCGGTCCCGGCGAGTCACGGCTGCCGGGAAAATTCCCGTCTTCTATCGGATTCCAATCGGATGGAGCTGTCTATCTCGATGGTACGTAACAATCTCTCTATTTGCATAGCCTTTTGAACCATTTTAGTTTCATGTTCTAATAGATCATAACATCGTTAGTAAGGAAAACTTCAAAAGAAAAAACTCTATATTTTTATATAAAAAATGTAATTAGTTAGGCTCTGATTGAAAAGTAAATACATAAAAAGAAATGAAAATGTTTAGAAATATCACACAAAAATTATGTTCCAATTTTTTTTCAAAAATATCATTAAATTATTTTTATAAAATATTACAAAACTGAAATTAAATTTTAAACTATACCAAAAGACTAAACTCAGATCTAAATATTTAAAAAATCATTAAAATTTATTTTTTTGGTATTTGATGTATCTTTTTAAAAATAATATTGTAATAATATTTTTGAAAAAATAAAACTTCTAGTTATATTTTGAAAGAAAAACTTTTTTTATTTTGTCATATTTTGAAAGAAAAACTTTTTTTATTTTGTCATATTTTAACCTATTTCTAAAATATTATGTTAGCCGTCCTTTGATTTTTTTTAAATAAGAAATGGAGTTCCACTAAGTAATATAACGTCGTGGTCACAAACGAACACCTCATTGCTTATGCCAACAACTCTATTTATCAAGTAGAATATTATCCCACCTCTGCGTGGACTTTTGGTTTACTAATTTTCTTAATATATGGTAATTAAAACTTCGATTTCCATTTACTATTCTTTAGATATTTGTTAAAATCAATCACCTTTTCGTTTTGTTTTGTGATCGATATCTTTGTTTCACAAAACAAAATTGTTATCTTATGTAGAATTAATCAACATAGATGTTATATATTCATCTATTTCAGCTTATATCAACATCAAAAAAGGTAAAACGACTTTATAAGTTGAACTAAGTCTTTCATTTATTTTTATAATGTTATGATTTAACACCGTAGATATATATATATTACATATGTAATTTGGTGGCCTATGTGTTAGGAATGAAGCTGGTTTGTGAATCGGAGAAACATGAGTGGACAAAGGACAATAAGGTGGTTGGTTGTGGTTACGATCCGAGGAAGAAGAAAGTTTATTTCACCGTAAATTCGCATTTGGTTCATGTTATTAACTGTAAAGCTGAGGAGTTCGGTACTCCTCTTTACCCGATTCTTGCTTCCAACACAGAAGCCAAAGTTCTTGTGAACTTAGGCCAATGCCCATTTCGTTATGGTCCGGCTAATGCGCAACGCATGCCCAACCCATGTGCTGGTGCTTTATCCGGGCTGGAGGAGAGCAAAGAGCTCTTCTCTATTGGGAGAATAGATTCTCGATATTTAAGCAATTTTTTCATTAATAGAGGAAACAGCGATGAGATTGCAAGCGGAAGGACCACTGTCGAAAATAGCAATAGACGTAAGCTGGACTATGAAGAAGAATCTGATGCTGATCTTTTTGAGATTGCGCTTGAACGTTCTGGTAAACCAACTCCCTCCAGGTTATAGCATTCTCTTATCATTATTGTACAAATAACTAGAGACTATAAAAGCTCATGCACCCGGCAAATACTCATTGACGATCAACAATTGAACAAATAATTGTTCTTACTTTCTTCAAGTAGCTTTATTCAGGTATAATGTTAAAGGTTTTGTGTGTAAATTGATTATTTATAAAACCAATCATATCATGACTTGCATAAAATGTTCTTCTTATTAGGAAAAAGGAAATGTGATATGTTCTTGTAGTTTCTTACAAGTACAAAGCTACATTCTGGTAACTATACTTAACTTGAGGTAAAAGATCGAAGAATTGGTGAGTCCGGTCGTCGCACCGTTTTGTAATAATTCTTATCCTGAAACCGCACAAAACCAAACAAACTTGCTTAGACTATAAATTATGATTCCAGAACTCAAACGAAGAACAAAGGATCCCTATAAAACTATATGCCATCAAGTAGCTACTACCCCTAAAGAAATATTGAGTATACTACTTTTCCTATACCAAGTGTTGTAATTTGGTGATTAGAAATTGTAGCACGGTATTGACAAGTTAATAAGAATTTCTAAGTGCAATAAAGCAACAAAACATGCAGATAGAGTTGGTATCAATCAGTTTATTAAGTGTCGTTTGGGTTCGTTATAAGAACAAAGCTCACAAAATGCATAATAGAAATCTGAACAACCAAATTACTTGTTTATAACAGAGAACCTCTATTCCCTTCCAAACAACCGTTTCTTCTCGTTACTTAAAATTTTATAATGTCACATGTCCAATTAGATTTATGTATGGGGTGCGAGGAGGAAACAGGCGGTATAATATCTACCTACAAAAAAATATTCACACATAATAATTAATTATTTATATACTAATTAATTATTTATATATAAATGTAAATTAAATACATATAATTCATCTTTTATTGAAAATAAATTTATTCAAACTTTTAATATTAATTATATGAATGAAATAAACAATGAAATTGATGGGTTAGTGGTTACACCACTTGTACATGCATCTCAGAGGTATTGAGTTGGACTTCATTTTCGTTCATATGAAAATGTTAAATCTTCGTATGAATATGTTGGGTTATTAGGACGACCCATTGTGACCTACTGACAAAAAAACTAAAATAATAAATAAATTTAAAAAATTTTCTTATTGGATAAACAATATTATTAAATAGATAATTGTAGATCTGATAAATATTCAATTAAACCAAAATTTTGTTTTATATTTTGTTTGATTAAACTTTTTTAAATATCATTATTTTATATTGTGTTTATTTCTTATGTTAAAGTATTAGAAATTTACCTATACTCTATTGTTAAATATTTGTCTAATACCATTTTCATAAATAATCTAGTAAATAATATCTTATATAATATTTCTTTTAAGATGATTTGATGGTATGAACGTGACATATTTATAAATTATACACAAAATTGATATATTAGAGAGATTATAGTATTTTATTCTGAGTTTTCTTTTAGGAAAAGGAAAAACATAATTCTATTAGGAAAATAAAAACGTAATCAATCATGCTTTTGACGGTAAATATGAGTCTAAGGGTTTGTAATCAATCATGCTTTTGACGGTAAATATGAGTCTAAGGATTTGTAATCAATCAATCATGCTTTTGACGGTAAATATGAGTCTAAGGGTTTGTAATCAATCATTTACATATCGGATATTGTTTCAAATCATTTTTTTCTCTCAATTCTTATTTTTTTATCTTTTTCATTATTTTTTCTCGGTTCGAATTCACAACAGATTAGTATTAGAGCCTCAAGTTAAAATCACGATTGTGGGACAATGACTGCAAAAACGTTTCTTATGATAGACATTCCACATTTCAAATGGGAAATGAACTTTTAGTATTTAGGTGTTGAAGATGCAAGGAAAGTGTATCAAAAGGAAAATGAAAGCAAACAAGGATGGAAGGAAATCGCCTCTAGAAAATAAGGAAAAAGGGAAAGATTCGCATAAGTAAAGAGATATGGAAATATGTATCAAGAATATTTCTATATCTACATAAAAGCTTCATTGATGTATCTACACAAAAGTTTCATTGATGTATCTACACAAAAGCCTCATTGATGGGAGATTTCCATTACAAAAAAAGAAAATTTCTTATATCAAAATGGAGGGCTTGTGTATTTAAGGAGAAGGTTGGAACACGAGGTTATCATCGAAAACTAGATAGTGCGAACTTGGTGTGGACCGCTAGGGTTTCCGAGTGAAACAGTCGGGTTCTTTGGTGAGTGGTTTTGCTTTACATCAATCAGACATAAAAACAAATACTTTGTTGGGGTTTGATCAAAGAACGAGAGAAACATAGATCTTGGGTAGATTAGGATTCTAATTTGAGCTAATCTTGGTGTAAGATTAAAGTTAAACTATTGTTAAGTATAAATTGTAATAGTTTGCTTAACAAAAATCTAATAAGAGATATTTTTCAGTATTTTGTGTTTTGCTAGAGTATTTTCACACTTACAATTCGTATCAGAGCCTACATCTGGTAAGAAACTCTGTTCTTAACTATGAAACAGGTGTGATCCAGGGACAAGGATGGAAAACTCGCAGCTGTTTGGGTCGATAAAACCACTTTTACTTGAGACAGAGAACTTCGGTTGGTGGAAGGTTCAGATCAAGGCATTGATCAAAGGTATTGATGAAGATGCATGGACTGTTGTTGAAAAAGGATGGAAAGAGCCAACTCTGAAGAAAGAAGATGGAGATATTGTTCCAAAACCAAAAAGGGATTAGACTCTCGAGGAGAAAACTATGTCCAAACACAACTCCAAGACACTCTCTGTTATAAGGATCTCATTGACCAAGGATCAGTTCAAACGTGTGCAACGCTTCTCTATAACAAAAGAAGCTTGGGATTCCCTTCAAACATCATATGAGGGAACAAGTAATATACGAAGAAATCGAATTGATATGTTGGCATCACAGTTTGAAACTCTCACCATGAGTGATGACGACACAGTTGAGTCTTTTAGTGGTAAGTTCAGTTCAATAGCCAATGAAGCATTGGTGTTTGGTACGAAATACATGGATAAGAAGCTTGTCAAAAAATTCCTTTGTTGTCTACCACAAAAGTTTCAAGATCACAAATCAGCAATAGAAGTGTTTTTGAATGCCCGACTACCAAGAAACGAGAAGGCATCAGGTGCAGTGAATGCAAAGGCTTCGACCATGTCAAATTAGAATGTGTGGGATCAATCAATAGAAAAGATAAATCATTTGTCAGCTACGATGAATCTGATTATGGAGATGAGGATGACGAGGACCAAGATGAGACGTTGAACTTTCTTGCCTACCTGAGGATTGTAGATGAGGAAGTTGAATCTGATCAGGAAGATGATGCATAATTCTCATTGTTTGAGAAAAACAGAATTATGTGTGAATCTCTTGTCAATAAAAGGAAGGAAATGAGGTGCTCATCACTGTCAACCAAGCCTTACTGCAAGAAAAACAAGATCTGGAAAAGGAAGTTGCATCAGTGAAAGAAGCTCTAGCTAAGGAACGAGAGAAGACTGGTGACTTAGAAGGAAAAATGAATGTACAACTAATGAACATCAAGATGTTAAGCAAAGGAACAGAGGATCTTGATAGACTGTTGAGCACTTGAGGAATGAACAAAGGAAGATGGGGCCTAGGCTATTAGGGAAGCACTTCAACCAGTACCTCAAGGTTCGTCAAAGGTACATCTGATTTTTAATCTAAAAATATGCATGTTCCACTTAATTTTGTAGGGAGACGTTCCGTCTATCAGAATTATGATTGTTACTATTGTGGGAAGAGTGGACATATTCAGGCACATTGTTATCAGTTCAGGACACGAGTCTGAAGGTTGGTTCATCATGACAGGTTCTAGTATGATCAATGAAGACACAATAGAGTGTGGGTCATGAAGGAAGACCTATATGCATATGTCTCATACACTGCAAAAAGATCACACACCACGAAAGAACCACTTTGGTACTTTGATAGTGGGTGTTAGACATATGACAGAAAATCAAGAAAACCTCTGCAAAATTGAGAAGGCAGTTGCAGGGAAGGTCACTTTTGGAGATGGAGCAAAAGGGAAAATTATAGTAAGAGGAAGTACAACAGGTAGCCTGAAAGCACCAAAACTAGAGAATGTCTATATGGTTGATGGTCTGAAGCCAAATCTGATTAGTATCAGTCAGCTCTGTGATGAATGTTATTCAGTCACTTTTACTAGGACTGAATGATGGGCTTCAGATGAGAAAGATCTGATAAAAATTTAAGGGGTTATAACTTGAAACAATTGCTATATATGGAAGTGTTTTGCTGTAACTCAAGCTCACGAACTTCAACAGTGGCATCAGAAACTTGGCCATATGAATGTTTGGATGATGGTCAAGCTATGTCAACAATAGGCTATTCGAGATATTCCCAAGCTAAAATTGAAGCCTGAGTTTGTTTGTGAACCATTTGCAAAAGAAAAGCAGGTCAAGGTTCATCACAAAGCAAGTCCTTATGTCCAAACAAAGAAAGCTTTGGATTTGATACACATGGATTTGATGGTGCCAATTCAAGTCGAAAGTATTGCTGGGAAGAAATACATCTTCGTGTTGGTAGATGATTTCAAAAGGTTTACATGGGTACATTTTTTTGAGAGAAAATACTGAGACGTTTAACAGCTTTAGAATTTGGGCTTTCCAACTCATGAATGAGAAAAAATACAACATTAAGGCGATTAGAAATGAACATGGAAGAGAATTTCAGAATGATACATTCGATAAATTTCGTGCAGAGTTGGAAATTTTACATCAGTACTCTGCACCTAGCACACCCCAACGGAATGGAGTAGTAGAATGAAAAAATCGCACCCTTCATGGGATGGCTTGTGCAATGCTTCATGGCAACCAGGTCACAAAACACTTCTGGGCAAACAAAATCAACACAGCGTGGTATATCATCCATCGACTATACATCAAAAAGGGTACTTGAATGACTCCATATGAGCTCTGGAAAGGAAAGCCCTTCAAGTGTGAGTTACTTCCATGTATTTGGATGTGATTGTTATATACTAAACGAAAAAGGATCAACTGGAAAAGTTTGATTTGAGAAGTGATCAATGTATTTTTTTGGGATACTCAGGGACTAGCACATCGTACATAATGTTTAACAAAAGAATGAAGATGGTTTAGGATACAGGGAATGTTGTGTTTAAAAATGTGTCACCTCAAGGGCTTATTTTTAAGTTTGTCGATGAACCTCGCGATTCCAAACAAGAACCAGATGCGCTTGATAACACAGCTGAGCGGGAACCAGATTGTGGATCAGGGAACAAATCAGAAGAAATGATCAGGCCTCACAAGTACATCAAAACAATTCTGAAAAGTGTCATGGCAGAGGTGACAGGAGGGCGTGTCACACGACACAAAAAGATTGACTTCAAGGAGATGGTGAGATTTGCCTGTTTTGTGTCCATCCTAGAGCCCAAAACCCATAAAGAAGCACTGATGGATGAATACTACACTACAAGAAAACATTAATATTTCCGACGGCATTTCCGACGAAAATAAAACTGTCAGAATTTTCCAACGCCAATGCAACGGTTTTCCGACAGACTACCGAGGGAACATCTTTGGTTGGTATTCCGTCGGTAATTACCGACGCTTGCACTACCATCGGGAAATCGATGGTAAAACCTGATGGCTTTCCGTCCGTTTTCCGACAAAAGTGTTGTATTGGGATATCCTCTTAAAACCGTCGCAAATTACTAACGAAATACAAACTGTCGGGTTGTTTCCGACGATTTCCTGATGGATTGTTGTTTTTACTATCCGTCTGGAACCTATCGGAAACGTATCGATGGGCTGACGTCGAGTATCATCGGGAATCCATCGGGAAATATCCGACCGTGGTCGGAAAGCCTCAGGAATCCATCGGAAAAAGGAATATTCTTAACAATAATCTATTAAAAATTTGTGATTATCCGGTTGTGGTCGGAAACCGTCGGAAATCCATCGGAAAAGGGAATATTTTTAAGAATGATCTATTAAAAATTTGTGACTATCTATTAAAATTTCATAATAATAGATTAAAAATTTTAATGTTCTGTTAAAAATTTGTAATAATATGTTAAAAATTCGTAACAATCTGTTAAAAATTCATAATAATCTCTTAAAAATTCATGATAATTTTCTAATTTTCAATATAAATACGCTATGATCCTTCACAATTTTACCCAAACAAAATATCTTAAGAAAATGTCTTCTTCGGGTTCTTATAATTATTTTTGATCGTGGATAGATAAACCTCGGTATGATTCAACAACGGGAGAATTGACTGATGAATTTGTGCAAAGTGTTGAAGAGTTCATGACATTTGCATCAAACAATAGCATGACAAAGGAATACGGTAAAATATATTGTCCGTGTATTATTAAATGTCGAAATCATAGATTAATCTCTGTTAGAGAAGTACGTAATCATTTGTATAGGACTGGATTTATGTCGGGTTAAAAAATTTGGTATTCACATGGAGAACGGATACAATAATGCAATATTATGGTAGTACTTCAAAAAGGTTAGATAGTACTAATGTTAGGATAGAGGAACCGGCATCACAAGTTGATATAAACGGAGGTACAATTCAAATGGTGAATGATGCATTTCGTGAACAAAGAGCATCATACATTGAAGATAGTAGTAGAATAGAGAAACCTAATTTGGAAGCCCGAAAGTTTTTTGATATGTTAGATACATGCAAGCAGCGTTTGTATAAAAGATGTAGAGATGGATTATCGCCTTTATCTGCTGCAAGCAGGTTGATGACGATAAAGACGGATTTCAACTTGGTTGAAGATTGTGTGAATGCGATAGCTGATTTTGTTAGAGATATTACCTGAAGATAATATTGCACCTGTTTCATATTACGAGGTTCAAAAACTTGTAGCTGGTATTGGATTGTCATATCAGATTATCTATGTATGTATTGACAACTGCATGATCTATTGGAGAAATGATAAAACTACATGAAGTGCCGATTTTATCATAAACCTCGATTTCAAGAGACAAGCGGCAGTGTATCTATTCCGCATAAACGGATGTGGTATTTGCCATTAATATAGAGGTTAAAGAGGTTATATCAATCTGAACATACGCCAAAACCTATCAGATGGCATGCAGAACATAATTCGAATGGAGAAATTGTGTATCCCTCGAATGTAGAAGCATGGAAACATTTTCAACAGGTTTATCCTAGTTTTGCATATGAGCCTAGGAACGTATACTTCGGGTTATCTATAGATGGATTCAATCCTTTTGGGAAGCATGGGAGGCAATACTCGTTGTGGCCAGTTATCGTGACACCTTATAATTTGCCTCATTCGTTGTGCATGAAACGAGAGTTTTTGTTTCTAACAATTCTCGTCCCCGATCCAGAGCATCCTAAGCGATCGCTTGATATTTTCTTGCAGCCACTAATTCATGAGTTAAAAATATTGTGGGAAAATGGTGTCGAAGCATTCAATGTTTCCAATCAACAGAACTTCTTGATGCGAGTAGTACTTATGTGGATCATAAGTGATTTTCCAGCATATGGTATGTTATCAGGATGGTCGACGCATGGAAGATTAGCATGCCCATATTGTCAAGATAATACTGATGCGTTCCAAGTGAAATACGGACGAAAGACTAGTTGGTTCGATTGTCATCGTCGATTTCTACCACAAGACCATCCATATCGCTGGAGCACGACATTGTTTAAGAAAAACAAAAAAATTTTGATGGTCCACCTCCTATTCTTGACGGGAATTATATGATGACTCAACTTAGAGATTTTGGTGCTGAGAGAACGGTTTCATGCGGAGGTAACGGACATTACCCTTTTGATGGTTGTGGCGAATACCATAATTGGCACAAGAAGAGCATTTTTTGGGATTTACCATATTGGAAGGACCATTTGTTGCGCCATAATATAGATGTTATGCACATTGAAAAGAATTTTTTCGACAACATAATGAATACCATTCTAAATGTGCAAGAAAAAACAAAATATAATTTGAAAGATAGATTGGATTTGCCGGATATTTATTCCCGGATATTTATTCCCGGAAGGAACTACATGTAATGTCAAATGGAAAATCATTGTCTCCCGCATTCCGGTTGGATGCGCATGCAAAAGACAAATTCTTTGACTGGATTAAGCATATTGTCAAATTTCCAAATGGATACGCATCTAATTTTTGTAATTGTGTCGATACTATTGAAGGCAAATTTTCAGGTATAAAAAGTCATGATTGTCATGCAAATACTATTCCCATTTGCCTTTAGCGATCTACTGCCTAAAAACGTCCACGGAGCAATTGCAGGTACGTTTACATTATTTTACATATAAATAATCATAATTTTATATATTATATGATATTAACTTTTTTTATGTAGGGATTGGTTTTTTTTCTGAGTTCATCTCGAGTACTAATTCAGGAAACCGAAAGAGCGACCGAAGAGGCAAAGACATTTACATCACAATGCTGGATCGACTAGTTTTCAGAGATGAGCTGATCAATTGGTAAATTAATTATTATATTAATTATATTTATTATTATTTGAAAATTTTTAAATTATTAATTTAGAATTTTTTTTACTTTTAGGCACAAGAATTTGGAGCACCTCTAGATCACTTGCAACTTCTCGAGGCCGTCTACACGAACAAAAAGATTGGTCGTATCCAAGATGGTCTCGTTAGTGAGATTATCGAAAAATTTAAAAAGAAAAAAAAGTGATATTTTAACTCAACAGTCTCAAGCTAGTTATTAATCTTCGGTCGCCGAATTGCCTCGTTCTAAGATTAACCGTCTCGTTCTTGATGTAAGTTTGATTTTTTTTATATTTAATATTATAATACCTTTCTAATATTTTTTTTTGTTTTTACAGGAAGTACCATTTTCTAAGGGTCGTCATCCAAGACTCGGGAGAGTTGCAGATACCGGTGGCGCAACATCTGCAATTAGAAACGAGGAGAATGAACAGTTAAAAGAACAAATGGCGGCTATGCAGATAGAGATGAATAATATTAAAAATATTGTAGAAATGATGAGAAACAAGTTTTCCGATGACTACTTTTCTCCTCCTTCTCCTCCTTCTCTTTCGACGGATGCCATCGTCGGAAATTACCAACGGACGCTTCCGTCGGAAATATGTCGGTTAGCTCCCGAAGGGTGAAAATCGTCGGGATACACCATTGGTTCACATTCCCGACGGTAATGGTCATCGGAAAACTATGCATCGCAAATACGTCGGGAAGAATAGAAAGAAGAAATCCATCGAATATCCGTCAAAATTTTTCGATGGCATGAACCCATCGTCTATCCGTCGGAAGTTTCCGATGGCAAAGTTTATCGTCAAACCATCGGTAATTCCCGATCCTTTCCCGATGGAAATTGATTTCCGACGAAATAGTCCCGACGGACATTTGTTATCAGAAAGTAGACAGGAATTGATCTTACCGACGGATTTCCGACGAAACTGGCCATCGAGAATTTGATATTTTTTTGTAGTGCTAGATACGTGCCATGCAAAAAGAATTGGAGCAGTGTAACAGAAAAAAGTCTGGCATTTAATACCAAGAGCGGATGATGGGAATGTTGTAGGCACCAAATCGGTTTTCAAGAACAAGATAGACAAACATGAGAATGTGGTTCGTAACAAAGCTCGCCTGGTTGCTCAAGGTTATTCAAAAATAAAAGGGATTGACTTTGATGAAACCGTTGCTCCAGTGGCTTGCATGGAATTCATACGCTTCCTGATTGGTATGACATGTCTGATGAAATTCAGACTTTATCAGATGGATGTTAAGAGTTCATTCTTAAATGAGATTCTTCAAGAAGAAGTCTATGTTGAACAACCTAAGGGATTTGAGGACACTAACTATCCAAAACATGTTTCAAGCTGAGCAAAGCACTATATGGTTTGAAGTAGGTGCCAAGAGCATGATATGAACGCTTGACAACCTTTTTGGTCAACCAAAGATATCAACGAGGGAGTGTTGACAAAACCTTGTTCATATATGAAAATAAGGCACGACTCATGGTAGTACAAATCTATGTTGATGATATTGTTTTTGGAGCTACTTGTTAGAAGCTAGTGGATGAGTTTGTGAAAACCATGACCGATGAATTTGAGATGAGCATGGTCAGGGAATTGAATTACTTCTTGGGGTTACAAATCAAGCAAACAAATGAGCATATTACAATATCTCAAAACACATATGCAAGGAATCTTGTCGCTAAGTTTGGATTATTGGAAAGCAAGGCAGCCAAGACTCCTATGGGTGCCAACACAAATTTTTCTAAAGATGAAAAAGGAGAGGGTTGATCCCAAACTATAACGTGGAATGATAGAGAGTCTACTGTATTTAACAGCTAGTCGTCCATATTTGTGTATCACCGTTGGTATATGTGCTCGCTATCAAGCTAAACCCAAGCTATCACATCTTCAGGCAGTCAAAAGAATCATCAAATACGTCAAGGGCACTGCAGAATTGGGAATACAGAAAGGACATAAATGAACATCTCGCTGGTTACTATGATGCTGATCGGGCAGGATGCCTTGATGATCGACAGAGTACAAGTGGTGGATGTTTTTTCCTTGGGAATAACTTGATTTCTTGGCATAGTAAGAAGCAAAACATGGTGTCACTATCCACAGTCGAATCTAAATATATCGCCCTTGGCAGCTGTTGCACCTAGTTGCTTTGGATAAAGCAAATGGCTGCTAACTATGGTATGATATCTGATTGACTTTTGATTCATTGTGATAATGAAAGTGTTATCAACATTGCTAAGAACCCGGTGCAACATTCTGGTACTAAGCATATAGATATCATACATCATTTTATTCGTGATTTGGTTGAGGAAAAATTGATTGAAATTGATCATGTGGGGACTGAGTTGCAATTGGCCGATATGTTCACCAAACCGCTAGACTTTAACAGATTTATTAGTTTGCGAAAGTCCATTGGTTTGTGTGATCTGTGACCTGATTTTATGAATTGACTTGATCAAAGGTAGGAATGCTGGATGTGACATGATTAGACCACATACCACTTTTCTCAGTGTTCATAATTACCGATGAAAAAAAGTTGCCTTTCATATCGTCACATGTGTTGTCTACAAGAGGAGGTCAAAAAGCAGTAGACAAATTGATGCTTGTTTTTTCATCAACTATGCTATGTGTAATTGAGAAGTCAAGTGATGTCACTATAGCATCCTCAACCAAAAAGACATAAATATAATAAAAAATTTAGACAAAGAAACAAAAAAAGGAAAAGGGGAATCGAATATTATGTCAAGTTCAAGATACGTTATGGTCCTGCTGCCTTCTGAATAACACATGTGATGAAAATATGTGAGTGTGAAAGACTAGTCATCACGGTTGACCTTGAAAAATGGTGGTGGGTGTCTAAACAGGGTCTTGTCCAGTGTTCTTGATCAAATTCAGGGTTCTGTCTGCAGTTATCATACTATCAGGTTTGACTATTCACCTTTTAATACTATCCATTGGTTACAATACATCAGTCTAGGGTCCATAATTAAGTCATGGTACTTCTTGGGTCTGTATCTTCATCACGATCGAGTTTAATTGCACCGGTTTACCCATTTATAAGAGTCCTTCAAAGATGTCCCGTCAGTCATGCCTATTCCCACCCAAAATCAACAACTTTAAAAGGTGTATTGTCTAGCTCAAG
Source organism: Pugionium cornutum (assembly GCA_018901935.1). Classification (NCBI taxonomy): domain Eukaryota; kingdom Viridiplantae; phylum Streptophyta; class Magnoliopsida; order Brassicales; family Brassicaceae; genus Pugionium; species Pugionium cornutum. The sequence goes on along the minus strand of CM032159.1, from coordinate 36,733,580 downwards.
GGTTGTGTGTTTCCATGAATCGATGTGACTGTTCAATATATATATAAACATCAACATCCATCTTTGAGATTTTCCTCAGTCTGTACTCTTGTCTTTCATCATGCGTGCCCTGTTCACCAGTCTGAATCTTCTTGTAAGTAATGCGAGCATCTCTTCTCCCCCGCTGTCTACCAGCCACTGAGGGCTCAAATACCAACATGCAACCCGCTGTCTTACAGGTTCTCTCATGACCTCATTAATTGTTTGTTTGGTCTCCAAGAGGTTGCTATTGCTGCGGCTCATGATTCATCTCCAGATCTGTCTGATGATGAACTTGTTGTCTTCATGAGTGGGGGGATCTGTGAGCAAATGGGGGTATGTGCTTGCTATGCACTGCACGGCTGATAATGCCATCTTGTTTAAAATTTTTTGTTCCAATCGGGCATCCACCCAAAAGAGTGGTTATCCAAACCCTAATCGGGCACTTCTCGTGCATAAGGTTTTGCATGGCATTCCGTTTGACTTTGGTCGCAGTGTCTTCAATCATTTGCTCCATTTGACTCGACAGCCTGCCTCAAAGTTTTTCTTACCTTTTCCAAGTCTGATCCATTGACTTATGAATGGCCAACATCCCTTTTCTGTTCTTGTCATAACACCCAAAGTGCGTGTGTATCATCAAGGAGGATCGAGCAAAGTTCACCTTCCTAGCCCTTCGGCTCCGGGTATTGCTATTCCTCTTTCTAAAAGTGACCGGCAAATCCTTCAGGCTGCTGTGAACATTCTTCAGCGGATTCTTCATCCAGGTAAGTTACTTTGTCTCGAGTGGTTCACTTGCATTATCTTGTTTTTAACTTAGCTGTGCTCTCAAGAAGGGGAGAAGAGTCTAAAGCCATTGAAGAATCATAAGCCGGTGATACATGATTTCTAGGGGAGCATGCATGATTGCTCGGGGAGAATTAGTCAGTGACTTTAGTTTTTGTTTTGGATGCTGTTTTGTTATCTTTAGACTCGTTTAAAAACTCAATGTGTGTGTCTGTTCAAAACTTAAGCAGTGTTTGTGTTGAAAATTAATTATTGAGGAGTACTCAATATTTGATTTATGCTTGCCAATTTATGTTATACCAATTTATGTTATACTGTGTTGTACACTTGAGTTGATTAAGTACATGATAAGAGCTGATGATGTTTGAGTAGCACACTAAGCTAAAAAAGGAGAGATTGAAAAAGAAAGGAAAGTGCATTAAGAGGAAAATGGAAACAAGCAAGAGTGGAAGACAATCACATCTAGGAAATAAGGAAAAAGAGAAAGATTCGCACAAGCAAAGGGATATGGAGATGTGTATCAAGAATATTTCCATATCTACACAAGAATCTCATTGATGAAAGATTTCCGTTACAATAAAAGGAAAGTTTCTTAGATCAAGGTGGAGCGCTTGTGTATTTAAAGAGAAGGCTAAAATCCGAGATTATCATCAAAAATTAGAGAGTGTGAGTTTGGTGTGCGTCACTAGGGTTTTCGAGTGAAACAGTCTGATTCTTGAGTGAGTGGTTATGCTTTGCATCAATCAGACAGAAAAACAAATACTTTTTTGGGATTTGATCAAAGCACGAAAGAAAAAAAATCTTGGGTAGATTAGGATTCTAGTTTGTGGTAATCTTGGTGTAAGATTGAAGCTAAACTACTGTTAAGTGTAAATTGTAATATTTTGCATAACATGAATCTAGTAAGAGATATCTTTCAATATTTTTTGTCTTGCTAGAGTATTTGTAAACTTACAGGTGCAGCGAGTAAAGCACGTGGCGCAACAAGTTTTGAAAAATACTACGTTAGAAGAGCAACTATAGTTTATCATACAAGGTAAGTCGGAGAAGATGCATGATATAATAGTTTCAACAATTAGCACTTGTTTTCCACACAAGATTACTCATCAAACAACAGCTTCGCAACAAATGTGGGATAAGTTATAGAAGTTGTGCATGTCGAACTTGCTATGAACAAAGTGGTGTCCGAAAGAAAAGTTGTATGGGCGAAAGATGTTTGATAGAGATGATCTTGTACATCACGTTAACCTCTTTAACCAAATCATCAGTAACTTGGTGCGTGTAGATGTGAAGTGATTTGGTGCGTGTAGATGTGAAGATTGAGGAGGAAGATAAATCCATGATCTTTTTGTGTTTTATTCAGCATATGTATGGGAATTGTTTGACAACTCTAACATGTGATAAGGAAACGATCAAATTGGAGATAGTTACTGTATTATTGCTACCACGTAGTGAGGGACAATAGAATAACAATTCAAACAGATTTCAAGATGATGGATTGTATGTAAATTACAACTAGGAGAGGGGAAATTGAAAAAAGCAGACAAATATTAGTAAGAAAACATATCAAAGTCAAAAAAAATCAAGAAAAAACAATCTATTATCATTTTGTCAAACTATAGACCATTGCAGAAGAGATTTTCCTAAAAAAAGGCAAAACCAAAATTTACAAGATTCTTCTAAATCTGTAAATGGTGTAGAAAACAAAAGATTCAGATATTCTTTACTTCGATATACTTGTTGTCACGTTAGGAAGTCACTCAGATTTTGGGATATTAGATATAGATGTCTCATTCAGGAAAAGGGCCAAAATCATAAAAGTCTAATTTCCTACATGAAGTATATCAATAGTGCCTTTTTCAACGAAGTTTTTAATGCCGTTGCTAAACCGTAAAAAATTGCTAACTCATATGACACCATGACAGCTGACTCAGCGTATCAATTGATGGATGAAAATACAGTTTAAAACGACGTCATTTTGCATTTTAAGAAAAACGACGTCATTTTGCATTTTAAGAAAAACGACGTCATTTTGCATTTTAAGAAAAACGACGTCGTTTTGCATTTTAAGAAAAAAGACATCGTTTTAACTTATGGTAAAAAAATAAAAATAAAATAATTTGTACAGATTAAAGAACAAATCTGTGAGATTTAATTACCCAAAAACATTTCATCCAAGATTACCAACCCCAAAAAATTTCATCCAAAATACCTGAAAATTAATATAACACCATGAAGTACATCGCATAACTAGATGCAAATCCAAAAAAGACTTCATGCAAAATCTTTCCAAAAGTCTAAGTGTTTTAGAAAATCAGTCAAGCAATTAGTATTCCTGCGATTGTGTTGGTCTTTCCCCATTAGCAACGGTCATAAAGTCACCATCTTCTATATTAGCATTGTTCACATCAAGGTCGTCGTCTCTTGTAGATGATATTTTCTTAACTGGTTTAACCCTTTCTACTCCAAAGTTAGAATATTTCTTTGCGTTGTGTCCAGCAATACTACATCGACCACAATGCATAATTCTTTTCTCTCGAATGATATTTTTTTTCGTAGGCGACTCATGCCTCCTTTTCTTTCTCTTTGGTTTTGGTTTTCTTCCTTTTCTGTTTTCAACTTGCTCAACCAAACTCGCGGGAGGATAAACTACTAAACCAAAAATCTTCCAAAAAACATACCATTCACTGGTCGAATGGAATCACTGTAAATTTGCTGTTGTCTCGAGGTCAAATACCAATTAGACGTGCAATTTTCGTAGTTAAGCTTCCTCTCAGAGATGACACGCAAGGCATGACGACAAGGAAGGCCACTCATTTCCCATCTTCTGCAAGCACATGTCCTCGATGCTAAATACAAACTGAAAGCTCTACTAGACTCTAATACCTCACAATGCCCATCTGATCCCGGAAACATCCTACATAGTTTGATCTTTTGCTGCTCAAATTCTATTGTTGCAATAGATTTTGGAGTGTATCTACCTGTATAATTCAATGCTGCCGTTTTTCTGCGATCAATGCGAAGCATGGCCTTTCTTCTTATCAACTCCAACATCTCAACCATAGGCATATACCTTGCTGAATCAATGGCATTGTTGAAAGACTCAGAGATGTTTTGTGAATATCGACACTACTAGAAGATGTTTTGCAGTAAGCAAGACTGCAATTCTTTGGATTCTTCTCCATCATTGCTTCGAACAGCCTCATATCATTCGTTTTCACTATTTCTAAATTCACATTATACTCAGTGATGAGGACATCAGGTCGTACATCCAGCCAGGTGACCAGACTGGCCGACCAGGAAGCTTGCCCGAGACAGTGGGACCATCTGGCGCGCCTGCTGGACCAGACAGTACCGCCGGACCTTCGACCTATAGGACCAGACCGGTCAACATCGCCGGCGGAGAGGCCCAAGCTTCCGGCACACTTGGTGGGGACGTGAATGACACCGCCGGTCTCCCTGATGACACCGCCGACTCCGGGATCAACTTGGCCGGTCCTAAAGTCATTCCGGCCAGTACCGCGCACAATCCAGCCGGTACAGGCCATCCAGCCGAGTACACGCACACTTCCACTTCTACACAAGAGGACTCGGACCAAATGAGCTACCAGCTCCAGGACATGCACTTAGAGGAAGTATCTACACCAGTGGTACCTCCAGGAGCAATGACAAGAAGCAGATCCAGAGCACTCTTCCACAAATTCAGCTTATGGGTCGACAAGCTTCTAGAGGAAGAGCAGCTAAGGACAATGGGTCAGAAGAGCAAATTAGAGTCCAAAGGCTTCTCAACAACACAAGGAACATCAGAGACTTGGGCTTTAGTGGCAAGAGAGGTCAGGGCCCAAAGATATTTAACCCTACTCCAAGTCGAAGACTAGGAGCAAGGCGCGTGCATGCCACAAGGACGGCCACCTTCCATTTCTTGGCCGTGAGGTGAGTTAAGGTAAGTTTACATTCGAATATATGCCTCTTTCTGTTTTGCAGGGTAGGATCTAGTTGCTTTACATTTTGAGTCAAGAACATTTTAGGAATAGGTCCTTTTTCGGTTATACACTTTTGTATTTTTTTCCTTTTGTGCACTTTTGTAAACTTTCCTTTTTCTTATTTGAGTCGACCCTAGAAGGTCAAGCTGTCGAGCATATTAATAAGGCTCCTTCCAGCATTGTAGTTCGACAACCTTTTGATTATTAATAAAGTAGAACTTTTTCCCTACGAGCTTTCTCTCAAGAGAGACTTGTGCGCTTAGAACCTAGTTGAGACCAGCCCTCCTAGCTCTAAGTTTGTGATTTATCACGAGGTTCATCACCCCTCGTGTGGTTCACTTCACCCTTCCATCGTTTACCAACCAGAAAACCTCTATCCAGAAGCCTAAGGTCGAGTTTCTCACCTAATCTTCTACAAACAGCCCACGCGCATCCAAGCCTTGAATCGAGGCTTGTATCACTCAGCCATCGTGTAACTCTCTGCAACCCTCCAAAACAGTTGCTTCATCCCACTTTGATGAAGGAAAATATTTTTCAAATTCCCATATATATGACGAGCACACATCCTGTAACACCCCCGATCCTCAGTAAGGATCGGTTGGGCAAGCTGGCCGGCTGTTGGGCGATCTGGCCGGCAGTTGGACGAGCTGGCCAGCAGCTGGGAGAGCTAACCGACAGCTGGGCGAGCTGGCCGGCAGTTGGGCGAGCTGGCCGGCAGTTGGACGAGCTGGCCGGCAGCTGGGAGAGCTAACTGACAGCTGGGCGAGCTGGCCGGCAGTTGGATGAGCTGGCCGGCAGTTGGACGAGCTGGTTGGTAGCTGGGCCAACTGGCCAGCTAGCACTAGCTCAGACAGTTGGTGCCAAACCGGTGCCACGACCAGGCGCAACGGTTCGATTGGAAATGTTGATTGATCGAGCAAAAGCCATGACTGTTCGTGAAAACCGACCACGGGCCCTATAAATATGAGTCTTAGGGTCGGTACAAGGGACGGCCGATGGAGGATAAATCCTAGAATTTTTCCTAAGGCAATACTCAAAAAGTGTTAGACCGAGTCAGGTAGTGATCGTGAACTTTGGATCGGGAAGCCAACACAGACGGTACACGATTAAAGGCTAAGTGTGGTCGAGGAGAGTAATCCCTTACCCTTTCATGCTAGGATTCCTCTTTTTCGGTGGCTCGGCGATCAAGGAAATCCAAGGGGCCTAGTTGGGTATATTTGGCTGAGTGGTCGGGATTGGGTGAAACCTTCCCGGTCAGATAATCGGCCTGGCCTGCCCTTAGACCGGATCGAGTCTTTCAGGGCGAATGACGGCTGACCAAAGGATTGGGTGATTCCTACCAAGGCCGGTTGGTCGATGAGTTCTGCCCAAGACCGAACCGAGTGTGTCTTGGTCGAATGTTAACTTAAACTTAGAGAATTGACGGGTTTTGCATGAGTTGCATTCATTCATGCATTTTCTAAAGCCTTATTGAGTAATATTGGTTAAGTCCACGATAATTATGTGGCTTTGGCCTTTTTCAGGAAAGATGGTGATCGTGGTAAAGATTTGGCTTGAGCGCAAGGCTGGTGGCCCGAGTATATGGATGGTGTACTGGTGCAGGTAGGTAGGATCGTTTGAATGTGTAAGCCTTCGGGAAAACTATCATGTTGTAACAAATCCTATTCTTATACTTCAATAAAAATCCAGATCTATTATATTATGACTCTAATAATGACTCTAAAAACTCATGAATCTCATAATAACTCGAATTTGGACTTAAACTAAATAAAGGACCCTAAAATATGGACCTTAGACTCGGAATTCTTTGGTGAATCCGAAATGGAACAACCTCTTCGGACTGATAATCCAGGAAGGGTGTTTCAAGTTGGTATCAGAGCATGATTGGTCCTAGGACGGGTTAGATGTGGGTTAAGTAGACGCCACTCATCGGGCACCAGGTCTTCCGCATGTTAAATGTTGAGACTAACTAAACGGTTTTGCAGATGGGCAAGAGTGGCAAGACTGGGAAAAGCAAGAAGGATAAGACAAAAGGTGGTGAACCAAGTCAAATTATTGGAGCCTTGCCGAATTCGAATTTATTTGAGCCTTCTACAGTGCATGTTGCGGCAACTGAGCAGGACCATCCAGAAGGTGAGGATGAGGAATCTACTGCTCATCGCACACATGCGGGGGAAGAAGGACAACACGACCAGGAAGCTGTGGATGCAATTCCTAATGCGGTTCCGAGCCCACAAGAAATGTGGAACACAATAAGGACCGTGATAAGTCAGTTGGCTATACTGACTGAGGCGGTTAAGCCCAAGGCACCGGTTCCTGAGGTACCACACATGGGCGAAGAATCGGTTTCTATGGAGAACCAGGATGTGGTCATCCTAGATGACGCACCTAAGTCCACTAGAAAGAAGGTGGGGTACTTGAGCATCCTTGAACACATGATACACCTGAAAACAGGTAGTTTCGCTGGGGGATCTGACCCAATTAAGGCTGACGAGTGGAAGAATCCATTTGTGAGGAACTTTCAGTCAACTAGGTGTCCCGGTGACTACCGGAAGGATATCGCAGTCCACTTCCTGGAAGGGGATGCGCATAACTGGTGGGTTGCCGTGGATAAACGGTTGGGTGAAAGGATTCAAACCTTTGAAGAGTTTGAAGGAGAATTCAATAAGAAATTCTTTCCACCAAAGGCGTGGGACCGATTGGAGTGTTCATACCTGGAATTTGTTCAAGGGAACCGAACTGTCCGGGAATATGAAGAATAATTTAACCGCTTATGGCGTTATGCGGGAAGAGATCTTGAAGATGAACTTGGGCAAGTGCGCCGTTCATGCGTGGACTAAGGGTCAAAATCCGTAACCACTGCTTGGCGCAGAAGTTCTGTTCAGTCACTGAATTGGTGAAAAGGGCTGCCTTGATCGAGGAGGAGAACCGGTTGAAAGAATTCAAAATCCCGAATCGTTATGGCCAGTCAAGTGGTGGTGATCGGAAAAGAAAGTGTGATAAGGTTGATGACTGTAGCAAACCCCTAGGAAGAGCTAGGGAATGCAAGACGTGTGGTAGGAGGCACGGTGGGGAATGCTGTAAGGCGATGGGAGCATGTGCACGTTGCGGTAATAAGGAACATGCTATCCAAAACTGCCCAAAGATAGATTACGGACAGCAAGGACTGCTGAGTGATGACTGGAGGACTTGTTTCAACTGTGGTAAGTCAGGCCGCATCAGAAAGGATTGCCCCAAAGGGGCAGCAGAAAGGCAACTCGAACGAAAGGACTACCGTGGGATAATCAAGCCAGCGGCTAAGAGGCAGGCCATAACACCGCGGGTTTATGAGCTATCATGGGACATGGGTGATACGGGCAAGTATAGCTCGATCACTAGTACGTACAAAACCCTAACTGTTAAATAAAAACGAGCATTGCATGGCTTGCATAAATAGTAGGGTACTTAGCATTAAGGAGGAATGTGTAGGGACCTTGGTTGTGGGCGGTGGTGAAACACACGTCCTGTTTGATTCCGGGGCTTCACATTGCTTTGTAAGCCCAGAATGGTTTTAAAAAGAGTGGGATTCAAGGAGAACCCATCTCTGGAATGAGTAAAGTACAAGCGGCTGGAGGGAAAATAATGAATTCCCTGGGAATTGTGCGGAACATCCCGGTTATGATTGGAATGTCAGTTTGTGATGAGGTCATCGGCACAACTCCCGGCCAACTGCCCGGCCTGGCCAACTGCCCGGCCCGGCCAGCCCAAGGAACACAAAGGCGGCCAAATACACGCAAAAGGATACATGGGTGTATCTTCATGAATCCAAGCCTAACCAAGAAGCGTCCAGCCAAGAACAAACCTGGCCTATAATCCTGACTCACAGAGGATACGCGACGACATGGAGCTCACCCCAAATCAGGCCAGATCAAGTCATGCACCATGCATCAATTTGGAGTTTTTAAAACTTACCATATTTGGAACTTTCCTTATATGAAAGTATCCAAACGTTTCTTTGGCGACAAGCAGACTTTTTGGTACTTCTAGAAGCTCCCTTAAGAACTTATAGAAGTGCAAATACGCCTTGGACCAGGCGGGTCCATCCGTGCCTTCAATGAACCGATTGGAGCCGTTTATGGCAAGTGAGATGGCCAACTGGTTTAATCACTTGCAAACCAAAACATGGCGCCCAGGATATATTATTAAGGCCCTAAGTAAACCCAAAATGAACCTACCATGCACCAGCCACCATAAGATCAAGTGAATTCCATTCCTCCAAGACTTGCCATAGATGGACCGAAGTACATTTGATGTGTTCATATTGCAATATATCTATTCTTTGCAACTTGTACACGTATTGAAGACTTTTCAAAGCATCCAGGATGTACCTAGACACCTTACATTCGCCCCAAAGCTCTCAAGATACAAGCATCTACACTTTTTTTGTTGGCCAAACTAGACATTAATGGCCAACAGCCATATATTTTAAATGTATGATTCCTTTTCTCTTTTTTAGGTTTAGGACCATTGCTAGGAGCACTATATAAGCTCAGCACAACCTCATTGTAAAGATAGACCACCATTGAAATAAAAAGTTGAATACAAAGTATTTTTTTCAAAGTCTTGTCTTTGAACTTGTTTTTACTCTTTAGAAACTAAGTGTGTGATTCACTTCCTTTCTATTGAAGCCACGACCAGGTTAGTTTGAGAGATTCAAACTACCTTGGTTTACCTTTGATCGTGTGATTCAATCAAAACCCCCTCCTTTTACTTCCCTTGCCCGCTTAAGCAAAGAGAGATTCTAGGCCTTGCGAGTCACGGCCGTACCACTTGTTAGATTTATACTCAATCTTGTATCATTTTGGTATCAGAGCTAAAATATCCTATCCCAGGTTATGTTCATCCAACCTTTATCCTTTATCTTTTATGATTTTTTTGCATTTTGTTATTTACATCTTATCGAAAAACCAAAAAAATATATTTGTTCTTATTCTTCATTTGCATTGTTTATTGTTGATTGTTGTTGTTTCTTTTTGTCTCCTCTCATATAAATCTAAAACCAACTAAAATTTTTTTTATTTTATGTTTACTTAATTTTGTTCATCATAAGAAAAAAACCAAAAATATAAGCATAACTCTTTTTGTTATTTACGAATTTAGTTACTAGTAAAGTTAAAAAAGAGAGATTCATAGCATATTGTTTTCGTCCTAAATTAATTTATAATATCAAAAACCAAAAAAAAATATTGTCTTTTAGTTTGCTTTAAACTTAGTTTCCAAAAAAACAAAAACAAAAACAAAAACCTCAAAATATTTACTTGTATCGATTTTCCTTTTGCTACTACTTATGTGTTAATATCATATATTCACTACAGTGTAGTTTCTTTATTTGTTGATTTGGGCCTGATATCTCTTTTTATTGTTGTGCAAGGTAAAAAATTTAATGATGCAACGCTATGATGAAGAAGAAGACACCATGAGCATACCACAAACTGATTGTAGTGTAGACAACGACTATGATCAATGCCTAAGCACCAGCGAGTGTGACTATGCAGAAGAGTCATGAAATCAAGACTATTTGGAGACTGATTTTAGGGAAGAATCAGATGGAGAAAACCTTGAACCAGAACCACCAGACTATAACCAAGACTTGTCCGATGTAGATGATTCCTATGGATATGAGACATGGCATGAAGACTATTCAGAATATGATTTTGACAATGAAACAGGAGTTGAAGAACTCGAACCAGAGCCAGAATACTATTCCACTGATAGAAGCTGGCCAAAGACAATCACACCTTGCCACTTCATTGTGTCAAGTCGATTGCCAACCTACACCACTCCAACTATATCAACGAATCACACTAGTAAGTTATATATTTACAATTCCAAATCTCTAACCTTTTCAGGGTATAAGAAAGACCCAGATGAATACCTCCGATGGGAAACCAACATGAAACAATGGCTGCGCTCAAACAACATCCCCAAAGAAGAGAAGCTCTCATATGCCGTTGATATGCTTGTTGGAGATGCCTATAATTGGTGGTTGAAGGAAAATGCACGAACCTTCTACAACAAACCAGTCCTTGATTGGGGAGACCTTAAGGCACGAATGTATAGGGAGTTTGTGAAGAAACACAAAACACGGAGAAACATCACCACGCAACCTATGCACCCAACAACATCGAGGAGTGAGATGTCTACACCAAACATGCAGCCCTTTCATAAGCCCAAGCTGGCCTACTGCTCTGAGCATAAGAAAGTGTTTTCAAACACCTTAGAAGGACAAAAGATAGCTAAGCCGATGGTCAAACCAAAAATTGACCAGCAAGTTCAAAAGCCTCAAGCCATAGCACACATGAAACCATCAAAGCCATTGATTGGAATACAGGTCAAGGAAACACCACGTAAGTCCTCTAACAATGTGAAAACAGATAAAATTATTTGCTATAGATGTCAAGAAATAGGATACTTTGGTAATACATGCCCAACTAGACAACTAATAACAAACTTACAATTAGAACGCAAAAATGTTAAGCCTAAAAGTGTTAAAGCAATAAAGGAGCTTCAATTTGAAATTTCCAGTACTAGCATAATGCAATTGTCTTTGCCAAAACTTTTTGAAACAGGTGTAATAAATCAAGGATTCAACAAAAAATCAAGAAGACCCAACTTCTACATTAAACCGATGTTCGGAATCAAGAGGAGACCGTGGAGAACCCAACACCTTGGAGGCAAAGCAAAGAAACCAGCTGCAATTAAAAGGAAAAATTTCTTCATTTCTTATCAGGGAGCAACCGCCAGATGCACCATGGCCACATCCAAACTATATAAGGGCCATAAACCGAGGTAATGCCTTAAACCCACAAGTAAATCAAGGTATTAACTTGTCTTCTCTATGTGCAGGCCAAACTGTTTTGAGGGCAAAACATTTCAAAGGGGGAGGGTATGATAGGGTCATCAGCACAACCCCCGGCCAACTGCCCAGCCCGACGGGCCCAAAGAACACAAAGGCGGCCAAATACGCGCAAAACGATACATGGGTGTGTTTTCATGAATCCAAGCCTAACAAAGAAGCGGCCAGCCAAGACAAAACCTGGCCTATAATCCTGACCCACAGAGGACACGCGAAGACATGGAGCTCACCCCAAACCAGGCCAGATCAAGTCATGCACCATACATCAATTTGGAGTTTTCGAAACTTACCATATTTGGAACTTTCCTTATATGAAAGTCTCCAAACGTTTCTTTGGTGACCAGGAGACTTTTTGGTACTTGTAGGAGCTCTCTTTAGAACTTCTAGAAGTGCAAATATGCCTTGGATCAGGCGGGTCCATCCGTGCCTTCAAATGAACCGATTAGAGCCGTTTATGGCAAGTGAGATGGCCAACTGGTTTAATCACTTGTAAACCAAAACATGGCATCCAGGAGATATTATTAAAGTCTTAAGGAAGCCCAAAATAAACCTACCATGCACCAGCCACCAGAGGACCGAAGTGCACTTAATGTGTTCAGATTGCAATATCTCTATTCCTTGCAACTTGGGCACGTATTGAAGACTTTCCAAAGCATCCAGGATGTACCTAGGCACCTTACATTCGCCCCAAAGCTCTCAAGATACAAGCATCTACACTTTCCTTGTTGGCCAAACTAGACATTAATGGCCAAAAACCATATATTGTAAATGTATGATTTCCTTTTCTCCTTTTTAGGTTTAGGACCGTTGCTAGGAGCACTATATAAGCTCAGCACGACCTCATTGTAAAGATAGACCACCATTGAAATAAAAAGTTGAATACAAAGTATTTTTTTTCAAAGTCTTGTCTTTGAACTTGTTCTTATTCTTTAGAAACTAAGTTTGTGATTCACTTCTTTTCTATTGAAGCCACGACCAGGTTAGTTTGAGAGATTCAAACTCCCTTGGTTAACCTTTGATTGTGTTATTCGATCAAAACCCCCTTCTTTTAGTTCCCTTGCCTCCTTAAGACAAAAAAGAATCTAGACCGTACGAGTCACGGCCGTACCGCTTGTTAGATTGATACTCAATCTTGTATCAGTTTGCTGGCCGACTTGGTAGTCGTCCAACTCAAGAACTACGAGGTAATCTTGGGTATGGACTGGCTGGGAATGAACAAGGCGACTCTAGAGTGTCATCGGAGCCGAGTTCGGTTTGAAAAAGAGGGAGGGAGATTGGAGTTCCAAGGGATCCAACCCACCTTGGGAAGTTTGATAATTTCAGCAATACAGGCAGAACGGATGCTAGAGAGGGGGTGCGAGGCCTATGTAGCCACGATAAGCACCAAGGAAAATAAGAAGAGTTGGGAGTTAAAGGATATCCAGTGGTCAATGAATTGGCGGATGTGTTCCAGGCCTTGTCTGGGTTACCGCTTGATAGATCGGATCCATTCACGATTGAGTTGGAACCAGGGATTGCCCCAATCTCGAAGGCGCCATATCGTATGACTCCAGCCGAGATGGCTGAGTTAAAGAAACAGTTGGAAGAAATGCTGGATAAAGGATTCATCAGGCCAAGTGAGTCACCTTGGGATGCACCGGTGTTGTTTGTGAAAAAGAAAGATGAATCAGGTTACGGTAAAGAACAAGTACCCATTACCCCGGATTGATGAGTTGTTGGATCAATTTAGAGGTGCGACCTGGTTCTCAAAGATTGATTTGGCCCAGGTTTATCACCAAATTCCGATTGAGCCATCGGATATTTGGAAGACAGCCTTCCAGACAAGATATGGACACTACGAGTTTGTTGATGCCATTCGGTTTAACCAATGCACCGACAACCTTTATGAAGATGATGAATAGTGTATTTTGGGATTATTTAGATGAGTTTGTTATTATTTTCATTGATGATATCCTCGTCTATTCAAGGGGCCATGAAATGCACCAAAGTCATCTAAAGGTGGTGATGGAACGGTTAAGGGAGCATAAGCTCTATGCCAAGCTGAGCAAGTGTAGCTTTTGGCAGAGAAGTATTGGGTTCTTGGGGCATATTGTGTCGGACCAAAGGGCATCAGTAGACCCGGAGAAAGTTAAGGCTATCAAAGATTGGCCAAGGCCTTGGAATGCAACTGAGATTAGGAGCTTCATAGGTTTGGCCGGATACTATAGACGGTTTGTCAATGGGTTTGCGAAAATGGCTTACCCCATGACCTGTCTAACCGGGAAGGATGTTAAATATGAATGGACAGACAAGTGCGAGGAATGTTTCCAACGGTTGAAGGAGATGCTGACGACTGCACCAGTCTTGGCACTGCCTAAACCGGATGAGCCCTATGCAATATACACAGACGCATCCAGAATTAGACCGGGTGGTGTTCTGATACAAAATGGTAGGGTGATTGCCTACGCATCAAGGGAATTGTGGAAACATGAAGGAAACTATCCCACTCATGACTTAGAAATGGTGGCAGTAATCTTTGCATTGAAGATTTGGCGGTCATACTTGTATGGAGCCAAAGTGCAAGTTTTTACTGACCATAAAAGTCTGATCATCTCCAGTCAACCCGAATTGAACCTTAGGCAAAGAAGGTGGATGTAATTCATGGCTGATTATGACTTAGATATTGCCTGCCACCCGGGAAAGGCAAATCTTGTGGCGGATGCCTTGAGTAGGAGATGATCGGATGTTCATGCGGAAAAGGATGAGGAAACCCTTGTCGGACTGGTTAAGATGATGCATTTGAATGCAATATCAACTGAACCAGAACGGTTGGGTTTAGACGCAGCAAATCGGGCAGATCTATTGAGTAAGATCCGAGTAGCCTAAGAAAAGGATGAAGTGTTGAACCAAGCGGTCTAAAACAATCAGTCCGAGTATGGGAAGTCGAACAACGGGACAATTGTGATAAGAGGACGAGTGTGTGTTCCTAATGTACGGGAATTGATGTAAGATTGAATATCAATCTCACAAGCGGTACGGCCGTGACTCGCAAGACCTAGAATCTCTCTTGGCTTAAGCGGGCAAGGGAACTAAAAGGAGGGGGTTTTGATCGAATCACATGATCAAAGGTGAACCAAGGGAGTTTGAATCTCTCAAACTAACCTGGCCGTGGCTTCAATAGAAAGGAAGTGAATCACACACTTTATTTCTAAAGAACAAGAACAAGACTCAAAGACAAGGCTTTGAAGAAAATACTTTGTATTCAAATTTAATTTCAATGGTGAATGAGGTCGTGCTGAGCTTATATAGTGCTCCTAACAATGGTCCTAAACCTAAAAAGGAGAAAAGGAAATCATACATTTAGAATATATGGCTGTTGGCCATTAATGTCTAGTTTGGCCAACAAGGAAAGTGTATATGCTTGTATCTTGAGAGCTTTGGGGCGAATGTAATGTGTCTAGGTACATCCTGGATGCTTTGGAAAGTCTTCAATGCGTGTCCAAGTTGCAAAGAATAGAGATATTGCAATCTGAACACATTAAGTGCACTTCGGTCCATATATGACAAGTCTTGGAGGAAAGGGATTCGCCTGATCCTCTGGTGGCTGGTGCATGGTAGGTTTATTTTGGGCTTCCTTAGGGCCTTAATAATATCTCCTGGACGCCATGTTTTGGTTTGCAAGTGATTAAACCAGTTGGCCATCTCACTTGCCATAAACGGCTCCAATCGGTTCATTTGAAGGCACGGATGGACCCGCCTGGTACAAGGCATGTTTGAGCTTCTAGAAGTGCTTAAGAGAACTCCTAGAAGAACCAAAAAGTCTCCTGGTCGCCAAAGAAACGTTTGGAGACATTCATATAAGGAAAGTTCCAAATATGGTAACACAATCAAAGTTCCAAATATGGTAACACAATCATACGTTTCGAAACTCCAACTTGATGTATGGTGCATGACTTGATCTGGCCTTGTTTGGGGTGAGCTCCATGTCGCTGCGTGTCCTCTGTGAGTCAGGATTATAGGCCAGGTTTGATCTTGGTTGGCCGCTTCTTGGTTAAGCTTGGATTCATGAAGATACACCCATGTATCCTTTTGCGTGTATTTGGCCACCTTTTTGTTCCTTGGGCCGGCCGGGCTGGGCAGTTGGCCGGGGGTTGTGCCAATGACCTCATCAGGAATTAAGAGAAGAAATCCTAAGGGAAGCACATCAGTCCAAGCTCGCAATTCACCCGGGTGCGAGTAAGATGTACCGAGACTTGAAGCGGTACTACCATTGGGCAGGGCTGAAGAGAAATGTGGCTGAATGGGTGGCTAAGTGTCCGACTTGCCAACTGGTCAAGGCAGAACACCAAGTTCCGAGTGGTTTGTTGCAAAACTTACCCATTCCGGAATGGAAGTGGGACCATAGCACAATGGATTTTATGAGTGGGCTACCAAGGACCAAGACACGGCAAGATGCTATATGGGTGGTCGTGGATAGGCTGACCAAGTCGGCACACTTCCTGGCTATCCAGAAAATGGATGGGGCAGAAAGATTTGCGGCACGTTATGTGGAAGAGATAGTACGATTGCACGGAGTCCCGGTAAGCATTGTCTCCGATCGGGATCCATGCTTCACGGCCCATTTTTGGAAGGCATTCCAAAAGGCCTTAGGAACGAGGGTGAACATGAGTACGGCTTACCACCCCCAAACAAGTGTGCATTCCGAACGAACCATCCAGACACTTGAGGACTTGTTACAGGCATGTGTTTTGGATTGGGGAGGATCTTGGGAAAAATATCTCCCTTGGCCGAATTCTCATACAACAATAGCTTCCAGTTGAACATCGGAATGTCTCCTTATGAAGCATTGTATGGACGGCCTTGTTGGACCCCATTGTGTTAGATCGAAGTGGGGGAGCGTAGGACCTTTGGACCAGATATTGTGGATCAAACCACTGATAAGATCAAGTTCTTAAGGATCAAGATGAAGGAGGCCAAAGATAGACAGAAAAGTTATGCGGACAAACGAAGAAGAAATTTGGAGTTCGAGGTAGGTGATTGGGTATATTTGAAAACAATCACATTTAAGAGAAGAAATCGAACTTTGAAGAGTGGGAAGTTGAATCCAACATACTTAGGCCCGTTAAGAGTCACAGAAAGAATTGGGTTAGTAGTATAAAAACTACACTTACCACCCAAAATGGACATGTTCCATAATGTCTTCCATGCGCCGCAACTAAGAGAGTGCATATCGGACCAAGACATAGTCGTTTCCGTACCACCTACTGAACTAAGGGAAAATCTAACCTTAGAAGCTATTCCAGTTTGGATCATCGACCGAATGGAAAGAGTTACTAGAAGGAAGGTGGTTCGGATTGTCAAGGTAGTATGGAAGTGCAATGGGACCGAAGAAATGACTTGGAAAACCAAAGACAAAATGAAGGCCGAATTTCCTAAGTGGTTTGAGTAGTGGGAAACCAACCAGATACTTGGCCTGGATTCAAAACACCCCTATCCTAAGTAAGGATCGGTTGGGAAAGCTGGCTGGCATTTAGGCGAGCTGCCCGGCAGTTGGACGAGCTGGCCGGGAGCTGGGAGAGCTGGCCGGCAGTTGGGTGAACTGACCGGCAGTTGGACGAGCTGGTTGGTAGCTGGGCCAACTGGCCAGCTAGCATTGGCTCGGGCAGTTGGTGCCGAACCGGTGCCACGACCAGGCACAACGGTTCGACTGGAAATGTTGATTTGTCAAGCAAAAGCCATGGCTGTTCGTGAAAACCGACCATGGGCCCTATAAATATGAGTCTTAGGGTTGGTACAATGGACGGCTGATGGAGGATAAATCCTAGAATTTTTCCTAAGGCAATACTCGAAAAGTGTTAGACCGAGTGAGGTAGTGATCGTGAACTTTGGATCGGGAGGCCAATACAGATGGTACGTGATTAAAGGCTAAGCGTGGTCTAGGTGAGTAATCCCTTACCCTTTCATGCTTGGATTCCTCTTTGCCGGTGGTTCGGCGATCAAGGGAATCCAAGGGGCCTAGTTGGGTAAATTTGGCCGAGTGGTCGGGATTGGGTGAAACCTTCCCGGTCAGATAATCGGCCTGGCCTGGCCTTAGACCGGATCGAGTCTTTCAGGGCGAATTTTGACTGGCCAAAGAATTGGGTGATTCCTACCAAGACCGGTTGGTCGATCAGTTCTGCCCAAGACCGAACCGAGTGTGTCTTGGTTGAATGTTAACTTAAACTTAGAGAATTGACGGGTTTTGCATGAGTTGCATTTATTCATGCATTTTCTAAATCCTTATCGAGAAATATTGGTTAAGTCCACTATAATTATGCGGCTTTGGCCTTTTTCAGGAAAAGATGGTGATCGTGGTAAGGATTTGGCTTGAACGCAAGGCTGGTGGCCCAAGTATATGGGTGGTGTATTGGTACAGGTAGTTAGGATCGTTTAAATGTGTAAGCATTCGGGAAAACTATCATGTTGTAACGAATCCTATTCTTATACTTAAATAGAAATCCGAATCTATTATATTATGACTCTAATAATGACTATAAAAACTCATGAATCTCAGATAACTCGAATTTGGACTTAGACTAAATAAAGGACCATAAAATATGGACCTTAGACTCAGAATTCCTTGGTGAATCCGAAAGAGAACAACATCTTCGGGCTGATAATCTGGGAAGGGTGTTTCACATCCTATGTTCAACCTGAGGTAATTCTCTTTTGACTGCATTCAACAAACGCAACAGATTAAAATAATTTGATTGTTAACATCCATATGGGTCATAATGAGATTAAAATCAATTTTTGGCTATCATTTGATTGATACCTTTTGTCTATCTGATATTACTATGAAACCTTCTCCGTTTTGTAGATTGAAATCTACCTTAAGCTTTCGTACGAACCAAGCCCAATTCTCTTCATTCTCAACATCGACAATTGCCCATGCAATTGGATACATTTGATTGTTAGCGTTCCTTCCCACAACAGCTAGTAATTGACCCTTAAGTGTACTTTTTAGAAAACAACCATCTAAGCCGAAGATAGGCCGGCACCGCATTGTCCATAATCTTCGGAGCACTTCGAAACACACATAAAATCTCTGAAATATTTTGACCCTAGTTTCATCAAATACGGTGTTGAGCTCCACAGTAGACCCACGGTTAGAACTACAATGGCAAAGTAAAAGTAAGTTAGTAAAAAACAAACAAACACAATCCTTTAGCAATCGGCAAAATAAGTCACTTACTCAAGAAGTGCTAATCAATAATCTTTTAGCCTTGAAAATTGCTCCTCATGCTCACGGTTGATGTGATATAGTGCTCTTCTCTTCGCTTTTTTACACTTGTCGATGGTTGTGATAAAACTGTACCGTTTGAGGATTTGCTCTTGCATTTTCTTCGGTTTAAGCTCCGGATCAGTTCTAATATCATCCAAAAACTGCTTCATTATCACCTCTGTCTTTAAAATTTTACAATGCATATCTTTCACATAATTGTGCTCATCTTCATACGTCTTCACCATCCACTTTCCGATTCTTTCTTCATATCTACAATTAATATATCACGGACAGCCATCATTAAACCCACACTTAGCTCCAGATTTATCTTTTTCCCAATGATTTAGCCTAATATTCCATCCTCCCTTTAGCGCGTAGTCAACCAAGGCCTCTTTAAAATCTTCTAAAGAGTCAAACACTTATCTTAGTTGCAACTTTCCACTACCTTGTTTACACCTTATGAAGTCTTCTTCATCGCAATCGGAGTTAGGAGGTGTGTTGTGGTAATCGACATCTTCATCTTCGTCAACAAACGATCTCACATTCATTTCAACCGTCACATCTTCTTCGTATGGCTCATTCCACGGAAGATCCTCCGAATTCTCAATTGTGTTAACAAGGAAGATGTTAACAACCCTTGTCCATTTAGCTGCTTCACACATCTTAGTAAAACTCGCATTTCCATTAGATAACTTCTTCGGATCCTTATTCTCTTCAAAAGGCATCTTGCACCACATTTTCTGGCCATAAAATGTTTCCTTAACTCATTTTCGATCATAGTGAATAAATTTTCGGGTTTAGATTCTATATCTTTAACTTCACTATAAAGATAGCCGACATCTCCATCTTTATTTTTTACCCAATATCTCCCGTAATACACATTACAATTTCTACATTACTGATTTGCACAAAACAGTTAGGCGTTCACTGCAAAAACTCGATTTTGTTTTACCAAATTCAACAACAAAAATAAAATGCAGAATTTAATTTAACAACAACTATTTCACAAAATGAACTGCAACAATTTTAAAAATGAAGAGAAAAAAAAGAAAAGGCATATTAAAACAAATGTTCAGATATTCAATACGTACAGAAACCTGAGAATGAGAGATTGAGATTGTTATGGGTTGGTGGAAACAATCGAACACAAAGGATCTATATTGCTTAATTTAGAAGAAATAAGTTCTATTTTTCTCAAATATTTATGTAATATATATATATATATATATATATATATATATATATATATATATATATTTTCATACTATTCATTACAAACAAAATTTTCATTATATAAGCTGATGAACACAGAGCTATTGGTATTGGGCAGTGAGAAACGAGAGTGACAATGTTAAATTGTAACATAAGATGACCAAAAACTCCATAAGTTTTTATTCCGTGAAAAATCTAAATTTTAGGAAAATATTAAATTTTTCAAAGGTAGACACAGTAAAAATCTAAACAAGAAACAAATAGAAAACAACACATTAAATTCTAAGAAAATCACCAATGAAAGGGTAACAATGAAGAATCAATATAAGAAGAACTCAGAGAAAAACCGTGTATCACCAAAAATTTTGATTTTGCATTCACTACAGAGACAATATCAAGCCAAAACACGAAACGTGCACAGAAGTGAACAAAAATACCCAAAAAAAATCCTAACACTCACACACTGCGGCAAGTAAACCAGGGGGAAGATTTCCACTTGGGATTGATTCTATCTGCAAAAAGAAGTAAAAAAAGGAACGATTTAGAAGAGAAGCTTACCCAGACATATTGAATCATCTCGATTTTGAAAACTCTGATTTCAATTCCTCTCGATTTCGAAAACCCTAGTTTCCCAAACCTTGTTGATTCTAAAAACCCCTATCGCAACTCCTTAGATGTCGATTTTCCCAACTCTCTCGATTTCAAAACCCTTGCTTCCCAAATCCTCTCACAATTTTGAAAACCCGATTTCCCTTTCACTTCTTTGAAATCGATTTTGCCCCAAATCGATTTCTGCCCAATAACATAAATTTTCCACAAGTGTAAAACGATGTCGTTTTGATTGAAATGCAAAACGACGTCGTTTTAGTTTTCACATACAGTTTATCAA
The DNA here is from genome assembly GCA_018901935.1 of Pugionium cornutum. Taxonomy (NCBI): domain Eukaryota; kingdom Viridiplantae; phylum Streptophyta; class Magnoliopsida; order Brassicales; family Brassicaceae; genus Pugionium; species Pugionium cornutum. Next base: position 36,712,557 of record CM032159.1, on the reverse strand, counting down.
TTATCACGGTGTTACATGAGTCATCAGTTTTTCACGGTTCATTGACGACGTTAAAGGATTCGTTGAAAAAGATACTCTTGATATAGTTCGTGTAGGAAGTTTAAATTCTATCACTGTTTATGTGATTTAACGCACTGTCCCTAAATTCAGGTATAAATGAGAACGATAGAAATTGTTCACGTTGATTTTGGCCCTTTTTCGTGTCTCATTCCATATGATTTCGAGAAAAGAATGGTTTGAGACATACAAGATTGTAAATATTGGTTCTCTTTAACTACTAGACGACAAGGTCTGCAACATTTTGGGAGTTAAATCACTAAGTGAATGCATGATGGCATCACCAGCGTAGACATATTTAAGGCACGTCCAACAAATAAAGAAGAATCTGATCCCCTTGAGGAATCTTTACAAAAATAGATTCACATTCAGTGCATACGAAGATGAAAATGTTTTGAAGATAAGTGTAGAGAACCGGGTCTGGTTCAATTCTTAATTTGGGCAGGAAGAATTTAAAGGAAAAGGTACAAGAGGATTTTTACAACAAGAGAAGAAGTTGACTTCTCTCTCTCGACCTCCACTGAACTGAAGTACGCTGTCACCTGAAGACACAGAAGTCGAACGTGACACAGTCAGAAAGAAGGACAGATCAGGATGCTGTCAAACCATTTCTAGATCCCAAGGACTTATCGACACATTGGAACTCGTATGTAATGATGTTGATTAGTACTCTGTTTCAGATATATAAAAACAAAGCAAGAGGTATAGAGGGCAGGGTGAGGTCGTGAGAATAGTGAGAGAAGTAAGAGAGAACGTTGTAAAACGAAAGGCTCGATTGAGCAAGTGGTTTTTTAGTGGATTCCGAGAATAATCTCGATGAGATGTAGGATTCTTATTCTAGGAATCTGAACTCATTGAATCGTTGTCTGTTCTTGAACAATCTCTCAGTTAAACACAAGAAAAAGATCAAACTAAACACTTAAATCTTTCACAAATTGGTATAACAGCTCCAGGCGTTACAAGTTAAGAAATGGAGTTAGAAGTCATGACCTCGGGAAAGACTGATATAGAGAAGTTTGATGGGGGAGATGATTATATTCTTTGGAAGGAGAAGCTCTTACTCATCTAGAAATGCTGGGTCTTCTGGATGGACTGACTGAAGAGGAAAAAGCTTCTAAGGCAAAAGATTCCACACCAGAAACTGGGGAACCTAAAACAATTTTCGGAAGAACAAAGGAGAAAGTCTTAAAAGAAAAAAAAAGGGAAAGCCAGATCCACTATCATTCTGAGTGTAGCAGATAATGTGCTGAGAAAATCATAAAAGAAAGATCAGCTACTCAAATGCTACATCTGTTGGATAGGTTGTACATGGCAAAATCCTTGCCCAATAAAATTTATTTGAAACAATGGTTGTACAACTACAAGATGAATGATAATATGTCCATTGAAGATAACATGAATGATTTTCTCAAACTCATAGTCGATCTGGAGAATGTATGATGAGGACATCAGGTCGTACATCCAGCCAGGAGACCAGACTGGCCGACCAGGAAGCTTGCCCGAGACAGCAGGACCATCTGGCACGTCTGCCGGACCAGGCAGTACCGCCGGACCCTCGACCTATAGGACCAGACCGGTCAGCATCGCCGGCGGAGAGGCCCAAGCTTCCGGCACACTTGGTGGGGACGTGGAAGACACCGCCGTCCCTCTGGTGATGCCGCCAACTCCGGGATCAACTTGGCTGGTCCTGAAGGCATCCCGGCCAGTACCGCGCACAATCCAGCCGGTACAGCCGATCCAGCCGAGTACACGCATTTCCACTTCTACACAAGAGGACTCGGACCAAATGAGCTACCAGCTCCAGGACATGCACCTAGAGGAAGTATCTACACCAGTGGTACCTCAGGAGCAATGACAAGAAGCAGATCAAGGGCACTCTTCCACAAATTCAGCTTATGGGTCGACAAGCTCCTAGAGGAAGATCGACTAAGGACAATGGGCCAAAAATGCAAGGAAGAGTCCAATGGCTTCTCAACAACACAAGGGACATCAGAGACTTGGGCTTTAGTGGCAAGAGAGGTCAGGGCCCAAAGATTTAACCCTACTCCAAGTCGAAGACTAGGAGCAAGGCGCGTGCATGCCACAAGGACGGCCACCTTCCATTTCTTGGCCGTGAGGTGAGTTAAGGTAAGTTTACATTCGAATATATGCCTCTTTCTGTTTTGCAGGGTAGGATCTAGTTGCTTTACATTTTTTGAGTCAAGAACATTTTAGGAATAGGTCCTTTTTCGGTTATGCACTTTTGTATCTTTTCCTTTTGTGCACTTTTGTAAACTTTCCTTTTCTTTTTTTGAGTCGACCCTAGAAGGTCAAGCTGTCGAGCATATTAATAAGGCTCCTTCCAGCAGTGTAGTTCGACAACCTTTTTTGCTAATTAATAAAGATCGAATTTTCTTACAAGTTTTCTCTCAAGAATCTTGTGCGCTTAGAATCTAGTTGAGACCAGCCCTCCTAGCTCTAAGTTTGTGATTTATCACGAGGTTCATCACCCCTCGTGTGGTTCACTTCACCTTTCCATTGAATACCAACCCAAAAACCCCTATCCAAGAAGTCTAAGGTCGAGTTTCTCACCTAAACTTCTCCAAACAGCCAACGCGCATACATCCTTGAATCAAGGCTTGTATCATTTTGGTATCAGAGCTTAAAGCTCTAAACCAGGTTGTTTCTATCCTTTAGCTTGTTTTGTTTTTAGTTCTTGCATTAGTTTAAGTCGCATTCAAGAAAAATAAAAAAAAATAACATCAAACTCCAAACCGAGTGCATCTAGCCTTCTACGTGTATCACTAGGGTTTAGATTCACTTTTGCATTGCCATTCACGTTTTCCTTTTTGTTTAATTCATATTTCCATTATTTTAAGTTAAATTAAAAAGAAAACAAAAAGAAAAGAAAAGAAAATAGGAAAATACCCAAAAGATTTCGAATTGGACAGCTAGCACAAGTTGTCAAGAAAGTTTCCTTTTATTCGAATTTCCATTCCTTAGGATTTTTCCTTTTTGCCTTTTTTCGAACCCATATAAAAAGAAACTCTCCTAATAATTTAGGAGCACCCTAATTGTCTTCTTTCTTTGTAGCACCATGGGAGAAGAGAATAGAGAAGCTGAAGCCATGATGGCCATGTTCACCACACTCCAAACACAACTCGCATCCATAGGCGAGAGGTTGGAGCGTGGAAGACCAGTAAGATTCCAGGCCATAAGGCACGTGAGAGCTGAGCAAGACCGTCCTGAGGGTCCTGAGTACCTTAGGACACGGCACGAACAGGAGGAACCCCAGCCAGATGGAGATGAGGACACAACCTCATAACTATCACCATAGGCCGAGAGGACCTCCACGGCAACCAGAGGCAGAAGATGATGGCTTTGAGCCATATGGTCTTCACCAGAGACCAAGAATGCCTCCTAGACGTCATGAGGATGGAGATGAACACACCTACAACCGGGTAATTCATCCTGATGTTAAACTAACTCCTCCAAGTTTTGCAGGAAAAGTAGACCCCGAGGCTTACCTAGATTGGGAGAAGGAATGGATCATATCTTTGATCACTACAACCAACCAGGACCTAGGAGAGTCTCAATGGCAGTAGCACAACTCACGGACAATGCCCTCATCTGGTGGGATCGTGAGGTATCTGACAGAAGGAGGAAGAGAATGAGACCCGTAGACTCATGGGTCGACATGAAAGACCTCATGCGACAAAGGTTGTTCCACCTTACTTTCATAGGGATTTGCAACGACGTTTTCGTACTCTTAAGCAGGGTACCAGATCAGTAGAGGAGTACTATGAAGAGTTCGAGAGTTAAGGAACAGATTGGAGCTCAATGATGATGAAGAAGCATTGATGGCACAATTCTTGGATGGACTCCAAGAAAGGATCAGCTGCAAGGTGGAAAGGCAAATCTACAACGACTTCAAGACTTGTTCCACCTATCTGTGCAAGCTGAACAGCACATCAAACGTAAGAGCCAAGACATCCGCAGCAAGCCTAAGACACCTTGGGCACCAAGCAACATGCCTAAGACAGTGGACAAAGGCAAAAGCGTAGAGATCGAGTCAAGGTTCAAGAGCAAGCCTCCTGAACCCACCCGTGACCAGAGAGAGCCTGGTAAGTCTTCTAACCCTCAAAGATCACGTGACATAACTTGTTTCAAGTGCAGGGGACGTGGACACATCTCAAGGAGTGCCCAAACAACGAGTCATGCTGATTACGGAGGCAGGAGAATATGAGTCCCAAGATGAAGAGGACTATGAACCAGAAGGAGAATATGGTGACATTGAGTACCCTGATGTGGGGAAGTGCTGGTCACTAGGCGTATCCTCAGTGCAATGGTGGATCCTTCAGAGACCATCCAAAGGGAGAACATCTTCCACAGCCGTTGCACCATCAAGGGAAAGGTATGTAACCTCATCATAGATGGTGGTTCTTGCACTAACGTTGCTAGTGCGTATATGGTTGATAAGCTAGGTCTAGAGAGGACACGGCATCCTCGACCATATAGACTGAGATGGCTTGATGACAAAGTGGAGCTCAAGATTCATGAGCAAGTCACTGTGCCATTCAGTGTGGGCAAGTACCAAGACCAGGTCGTGTGCGACGTGGTGCCCATGCAAGCTGGCCATCTTCTACTAGGAAGACCATGGCAGTTTGACAAAGAGACCAGGCATGATGGCAGAACCAATCTCTACACCTTCGTGCATGACAAGAGAAAGGTCAGCCTAGCTCCTCTTACACCTGCCCAAGTACATGAGCTACAACTCCAAATGAGTAAGGAAAAGAAACTTGTCAAGTCTAACTTTCTTATTCAACCTAGTCATGTCCGGAGAGCTTTAGCCTCGAAGGACTTAATGTTACTAATGGTTTTCAAGGAAGTGTTGAGTATAGAACAGGGACAGGTAGAGCTACCTCATGAAGTAGCAACACTCCTCAACAAATTCCAGGATGTATTTCCAGAGGAGATACCAGCAGGCTTGCCTCCTTTACGTGGCATAGAACACCAGATTGATCTAGTGCCCGGAGCAGCCCTGCCCAACCGGCCAGCCTACGGATGAGTCCAGAGGAGTCCAAGGAGCTTGAGAAGCAAGTCAAGGAGCTCCTGGAGAAAGGATATGTTCGAGAGCCTCAGTCCATGTGCTGTACCAGTGCTACTAGTGCCCAAGAAGGATGGGACTTGGCGCATGTGCGTGGACTGCCGAGCAATCAACAACATCACAGTCAAGTATAGGCATCCAATACCACGACTGGATGACATGCTAGATGAGCTGAGTGGAGCCACGGTCTTCTCCAAGATAGACCTCAAAAGTGGATACCACCAGGTAAGAATGAAGGAAGGTGATGAGTGGAAGACTGCTTTCAAGACAAAGCAAGGGCTCTCTGAGTGGACAGTCATGCCATTTGGCTTGACTAATGCCCCAAGCACCTTCATGCCTTATGAACCAAGTTCTTAGGGCGTACATCAGTAAGTTTGTGGTAGTTTACTTTGATGACATACTTGTTTATAGTAAGTGCCTACGGAACACCTCACACATCTTGAGATGGTCCTTAAAACCCTTCGACAAGAAGAGCTTTATGCCAATCTCAAGAAGTGCACCTTTGTACTGATAAGCTTGTCTTTTAGGTTTTGTTGTGAGTTCACAGGGCCTACAGGTTGATGAAGAGAAGATTCGAGCCATACAAGAATGGCCAACACCAGGAAACATCAGCCAAGTAAGGAGCTTCCACGGACTGGCCAGCTTCTATAGGAGATTCGTGCCCAACTTCAGCAGTATTGCCTCACCACTGACGGCAGTAGTGAAGAAGAACGTGGGATTCAGCTGGGGAGAAGCTCAGGAGAAGGCATTCCAGGCCTTGAAGGACAGCCTTACACACGCACCAGTGCTAGTCCTTCCCGACTTCAACAAGCGTTTGAAGTGGAGTGTGATGCCTCTGGAATAGGCATAGGAGCAGTGCTAACCCAAGGAGGGAGACCAGTGGCATACTTCAGTGAGAAGCTAGGTGGTGCCTCACTGAACTACCCCACTTATGACAAGGAGCTCTATGCCCTTGTCCGAGCATTGGAGACTTGGCAGCATTACTTGCTGTCCAAGGAGTTTGTGATCCACACTGATCACGAGACTCTCAAACACCTCAGAGGGCAAACCAATCTCAAGAGGAGACATGCCAGGTGGATGGAGTTCATAGAGACCTTCCGTACATCATCAAGTACAAGAAGGGCAAAGACAATGTGGTAGCCGATGCACTATCAAGGAGGTTTGCCTTGATATCAACCATGGAGGCAAAGGTCCTAGGATTCGAGCACATCAAGGATCTATACAAGGATGATCCTGACCTTGCTGAGAGCTACAAGGAGTGTAGCACAGGAGTCATGGCAAATTCTACATCCATGAGGGATTCTTGTTCCGAGAAAGAAGGCTGTGCATACCACAAGGATCACTAAGGAGCTTATCATCCGAGAAGCTCATGGAGGAGGACTCATGGGCCACTTTGGTGTCGACAAGACTCTAGCAGTGGTCAAGGAGCACTTCTACTGGCCACACATCAAGAGGACAGTAGAAGCACATTGTGCAAGATGCATCACTTGCAAGAAGGCAAAGTCCGAGTGCAACCTCACGGGTTGTATCTCCCACTGCCCATACCAACACATCCATGGGTGGACATCTCGATGGATTTTGTTCTAGGTCTGCCCAAGATCAACCACAAAGATGCAATCTTTGTAGTGGTGAACAGATTCTCCAAGATGGCACATTTCATCCCATGTGCCAATGTCAATGATGCCACACAAACAGCTGAGCTGTTCTTCAGGGAGATAATACGGCTTCATGGAGTGCCAAGGACCATCGTATCAGATAGGGACACCAAGTTCCTCAGCCATTTCTGGAGGACCCTTTGGAGAAAGCTAGGCACGAAGCTACTCTTCTCAACCACTTGCCATCCTCAAACCGATGGCCAAACTGAAGTTGTCAACAGGACACTATCAACTCTTCTCAGAACTACACTAGGGAAGAACCTAAAGACTTGGGTGGAGTGCCTGCCATTCATTGAGTTACAACCGAGCTGCACTCAGCAACCAAGAAGACACCATTTGAAGTGGTATCGGCTTCAACCCTCTCACCCCATTGGAGCAAACACCACTGCCACCAGCTGAGATGACCAACCTCAACGGAGCATCCAAAGCAGAGTTCATAAGGAGGTTACACCAGAAGGTAGCAGAAACTTGGAGAAGAGGACCGGACAGTCGTGACTCATGCCAACAAAGGAAGAAAGGAGGTGATCTTTCAACCAGGCGATTGGGTGTGGCTACACCTCGGCAGGAGAGGTTCCCAAACCTAAGGAGTTCCAAGCTAGCACCAAGAGGAGATGGACCATTCAGAGTGCTCGAGAGGATCAACAACAACGCCTACGGATCGAGCTGCCAGGTGAGTTTAATGTGTCCAATACGTTCAATGTTACTGACTTGGCCCCTTTCCATGCAGATGATCCAGTTTGAGGACAAAACCTACTGAAGAGGGAGGGAATGATGAGGACATCAGGTCGTACATCCAGCCAGGAGACCAGACTGGCCGACCAGGAAGCTTGCCGAGACAGCAGGACCATCTGGCGCCTGCGGACCAGACAGTACCGCGGACCCTCGACCTATAGGACCAGACCGGTCAACATCGGCGGAGAGGCCCAAGCTTCCGGCACACTTGGTGGGGCGTGAATGACACCGCCGGTCCCCTGATGACACCGCCGACCGGGATCAACTTGGCGGTCCTGAAGTCATTCCGGCCAGTACCACAATCCAGCGGTACAGCCATCCAGCCGAGTACTTCCACTTCTACACAAGAGGACTCGGACCAAATGAGCTACCAGCTCCAGGACATGCACTTAGAGGAAGTATCTACACCAGTGGTACCTCCAGGAGCAATGACAAGAAGCAGATCAAGAGCACTCTTCCACAAATTCAGCTTATGGGTCGACAAGCTTCTAGAGGAAGAGCACTAAGGACAATGGGCCAGAAGAGCAAAAGAGTCCAAAGGCTTCTCAACAACACAAGGAACATCAGAGACTTGGGCTTTAGTGGCAAGAGAGGTCAGGGCCCAAAGATTTTAACCCTACTCCAAGTCGAAGACTAGGAGCAAGCGTGCATGCCACAAGGACGGCCACCTTCCATTTCTTGGCCGTGAGGTGAGTTAAGGTAAGTTTACATTCGAATATATGCCTCTTTCTGTTTTGCAGGGTAGGATCTAGTTGCTTTACATTTTGAGTCAAGAACATTTTAGGAATAGGTCCTTTTTCGGTTATACACTTTTGTATCTTTTCCTTTGTGCACTTTTGTAAACTTTCCTTTTCTTATTTGAGTCGACCCTAGAAGGTCAAGCTGTCGAGCATATTAATAAGGCTCCTTCCAGCATTGTAGTTCGACAACCTTTTGATTATTAATAAAGTAGAACTTTTTCCTACAAGTTTTCTCTAAGAATCTTGTGCGCTTAGAACCTAGTTGAGACCAGCCCTCCTAGCTCTAAGTTTGTGATTTATCACGAGGTTCATCACCCTCGTGTGGTTCACTTCACCCTTCCATCGTTTACCAACCAGAAAACCCCTATCCAGAAGCCTAAGGTTGAGTTTCTCACCTAATCTTCTACAAACAGCCCACTCCAGATCTTGAAAATCTTGAGCAGCTTCCGACAGTTTGAAATGCCAATGGAAGTGGAGGGATCTTTCAACCAGGAACCATTTTGAGGCTACACTGAAGGCAGGAGAGTCATGATAAGGAGTTCAAATCCACAACCAGATCCGAAGCAAGCTCGAGAGGAAACAACAATTTGGCGTCCTACACCGGACGAGCTTCCCTCGACTAATGGACCAATACGTCAATGTTGATCTGCTTCCCTTTACATGGGGACAGTGGATGTTTTGAGTCACCTCCTACACACGGCTGGGATCACTTCAGGTCGTGAGTTCATTCAGCAGGAGCCCCAGACGGCCGAGCCAGGAAGCAGCCCCGCAGCTTCCTTTCCTGAAGAGGGACCATGCTGAGATGATCTACCGGACCTCAGGGACATGCCTTGACCAGACCGTCTCGCATATCCCCTTAGCAGCCGACAGAGCTTGGGGAGAAATGAAACTCTTAAACCGCCGTCCCCCTTGGGTCGCCGCTGGATAACTTGGCCGACTAAGGACCGCAGGTAAAAGTGACACAAGTCCAGCCTTCTCAAAATCCAAGCCGAGTACACGCTTCCACTGCTAGAGAGGTCTGGGCAGAAAAGCTTCTCATCTACTAGGACTTAGATAATGCCTAGTGCCACCCTGAGATCGTATCCAGCCAGGAGACAGAGCAGAAGCTTGAGACAGCAGGCCACTCTTACCACCTGACCAGATCAACAGGAACACACTGGTGGGGAGAATGGGTCATCAAATTTAGAGGCCATCCAGCTAGGCTGACTCGGACCAAATGAGCTACCAGCTCCAGGACATGCATAGAGGAAGCAGTGGTACCAGGAGCAATGACAAGCAGATCAAGCACTCTTCCACAAATTCAGCTTAGGCTTCTCTAAGGACAATGGGCAGAGTCAAACTCAACAACACAAACATCAGAGACTTGGGCTTTAGTGGCAAGAGAGGTCAGGCCCAAAGATTTAACCCTACTCCAAGTCGAAGACTAGGAGCAAGGCGCGTGCATGCCACAAGGATGCCACCTTCCATTTCTTGGCCGTGAGGTGAGTTAAGGTAAGTTTACATTCAATATATGCCTCTTTCTGTTTTGCAGGGTAGGATCTAGTTGCTTTACATTTTGAGTCAAGAACATTTTAGGAATAGGTCCTTTTCGGTTATACACTTTTGTATTTTTCCTTTTGTGCACTTTTAAACTTTCCTTTTTATTTGTGTCGACCCTAGAAGGTCGAGCATATTAATAAGGCTCCTTCCAGCATTGTAGTTCGACAACCTTTTTGATTATTAATAAAGTTTCTACAAGTTTTCTCTCAGAGACTGTGCGCTTAGAACCTAGTTGAGACCAGCCCTCCTAGCTCTAAGTTTGTGATTTATCACGAGGTTCATTCTCTTCAATTACCAACCAAAAACCCCTATCCAGAAGCCTAAGGTTGAGTTTTCACCCCTTCTCAAACAGGCATACACCCTAGTATCAGAGACCATGGTTGCCCTCCTAGTATCTTCTAAGTTTCAAGTGATCCTTATCACTAGGGTTTAGACTTTTGGTTCATCACCCTCGTGTGGTTGTCTAAACTTCATTTCACATTTTCGTTTCAAACCAACTCCAGAAGAAGCACCCTATCCAGAACTCGCCATAGGAGAGGTTTGAGACCAGGAGATTTAAGGCATGTTAATGTCTGAGTCTAAACAGGAGCAGCCAGGCATACACCTCCTTGAGCACATATCTTCAAGAGAAGACGTATGAGGTATCAGAGCATCAAGCTCCGACCAGGTTGAATGTTAAACTGCTTGTTTTGGTTCTTGCATTATTTCCGCGGATTTACCTAAAAAACAACATCAATGAATGGAGTATCTAGTTCTCGTGTCATCACTAGGGTTGATGAGGACATCAGGTCGTACATCCAGCCAGGAGACCAGACTGGCCGACCAGGAAGCTTGCCCGAGACAGCAGGACCATCTGCTGCCGGACCAGACAGTCGGACCTCGACCTATAGGACCAGACCGGTCAACATCCGGGAGGCCCAAGCTTCCGCACACTTGGTGGGGACGTGAATGACACCGTCCCCTGATGACACCCGACTCCGGGATCAACTTGGCGGTCCTGAAGTCATTCCGCCAGTACCGCACAATCCAGCCTACAGGCCATCCAGCCGAGTACTTCCACTTCTACACAAGGACTCGGACCAAATGAGCTACCAGCTCCAGGACATGCACTTAGAGGAAGTATCTACACCAGTGGTACCTCCAGGAGCAATGACAAGAAGCAGATCAAGAGCACTCTTCCACAAATTCAGCGACAAGCTTCTAGAGGAAAGAGCTAAGGACAATGGGCCAGAAGAGCAAAAGAGTCCAAAGGCTTCTCAACAACACAAGGACATCAGAGACTTGGGCTTTAGTGGCAGAGGTCAGGGCCCAAGATTTTAACCCTACTCCAAGTCGAAGACTAGGAGCAAGGATGCATGCCACAAGGGCCACCTTCCATTTCTTGGAGGTGAGTTAAGGTAAGTTTACATTCGAATATATGCCTCTTTCTGTTTTGCAGGGTAGGATCTAGTTGCTTTACATTTTTGAGTCAAGAACATTTTAGGAATAGGTCCTTTTCGTTATACACTTTTGTATCTTTTCCTTTTGTGCACTTTTGTAAACTTTCCTTTTCTTATTTGAGTCGACCCTAGAAGGTCAAGCTGTAGCATATTAATAAGGCTCCTTCCAGCATTGTAGTTCGACAACCTTTTGATTATTAATAAAGTAGAACTTTTTCCTACAAGTTTTCTCTCAAAAATGCGCTTAGAACCTAGTTGAGACCAGCCCTCCTAGCTCTAAGTTTGTGATTTATCACGAGGTTCATCACCCTCGTGTGGTTCACTTCACCCTTCCATCGTTTACCAACCAGAAAACCCCTATCCAGAAGCCTAAGGTTGAGTTTCTCACCTAATCTTCTACAAACAGGCATCCTTGAATCAAGGCTTGTATCATTTTGGTATCAGAGCTTAAAGCTCCTAAACCAGGTTGTTTCTATCCTTTGCTTGTCTTATTTCTAGTTCTTGCATTAGTTTAAGTGTATTCAAGCTCCAAACCGAGCGTGTATCACTAGGGTTTAGATTCACTTTTTGCATTGATTCACGTTTTCAAGATACAAAAGAATTGAATTGGACAGCAGCAAGTTGTTAGGAAGTTTTTTTTCAATTTCCTTTCTTAGATTTTCCTTTTGCATTTTTTCAAACCCATATAAAAGCTCCTAATAATTTAGGAGCACCCTAATTGTCTTCTTTCTTTGTAGCACACATGGGAGAAGAGAATAGAGACGCAGCTGAAGCCATGATGGCCATGTTCACCACACTCCAAACACAATCGCATCCATAGTAGAGGTTGGAGCGTGGGAGACCAGTAAGATTCAGGCCATAAGGCACGTGAGAGCTGAGCCAGATCGTCCTGAGGGTCCTGAGTACCTTAGGACACACGAACAGGAGGAACCCCAGCCAGATGGAGATGAGGACACGCAACCTCATAACTATCACCATAGGCCGAGAGGACCTCCACGGCAACCAGAGGCAGAAGATGATGGCTTTGAGCCATATGGTCTTCACCAGAGACCAAGAATGCCTCCTAGACGTCATGAGGATGGAGATGAACACACCTATAACGGGTAATTCATCCTGATGTTAAACTAACTCCTCCAACTTTTGCAGGAAAAGTAGACCCCGAGGCTTACCTAGATTGGGAGAAGCGAATGGATCATATCTTTGATCACTACAACCAACCAGGACCTAGGAGAGTCTCAATGGCAGTAGCACAACTCACGGACAATGCCCTCATCTGGTGGGATCGTGAGGTATCTGACAGAAGGAGGAAGAGAATGAGACCCAGACTCATGGGACAACATGAAAGACCTCATGAGACAAAGGTTTGTTCCACCATACTATCATAGAGATTTGCAACGACGTTTTCATACTCTTAAGCAGGGAACCAGATCAGTAGAGGAGTACTATGAAGAGTTTGAAAGACTAAGGAACAGGCTGGAACTCAATGACGATGAGGAAGCATTGATGGCACAATTCTTGGATGGACTCCAAGAAAGGATCAGCAGCAAGGTGGAAAGGCAAATCTACAACGACTTCAAAGACTTGTTCCACCTATCTGTGCAAGCTGAACAGCACATCAAACGTAAGAGCCAAGACATCCGCAGCAAGCCTAAGACACCTTGGGCACCAAGCAACATGCCCAAGACAGTGGACAAAGGCAAAAGCGTAGAGATCGAGTCAAGGTTCAAGAGCAAGCCTCCTGAACCCACCCGTGACCAGAGAGAGCCTGGTAAGTCTTCTAACCCCCAAAGATCACGTGACATAACTTGTTTCAAGAGCAGGGGACGTGGGCACATCTCAAGGGAGTGCCCAAACAACCGAGTCATGCTGATTACGGAGGCAGGAGAATATGAGTCCCCAAGATGAAGAGGACTATGAACCAGAAGGAGAATATGGTGACATTGAGTACCCTGATGTGGGGAAGTGCTGGTCACTAGGCGTATCCTCAGTGCAATGGTGGATCCTTCAGAGACCATCCAAAGGGAGAACATCTTCCACAGCCGTTGCACCATCAAGGGAAAGGTATGTAACCTCATCATAGATGGTGGTTCTTGCACTAACGTTGCTAGTGCGTATATGGTTGATAAGCTAGGTCTAGAGAGGACACGGCATCCTCGACCATATAGACTGAGATGGCTTGATGACAAAGTGGAGCTCAAGATTCATGAGCAAGTCACTGTGCCATTCAGTGTGGGCAAGTACCAAGACCAGGTCGTGTGCGACGTGGTGCCCATGCAAGCTGGCCATCTTCTACTAGGAAGACCATGGCAGTTTGACAAAGAGACCAGGCATGATGGCAGAACCAATCTCTACACCTTCGTGCATGACAAGAGAAAGGTCAGCCTAGCTCCTCTTACACCTGCCCAAGTACATGAGCTACAACTCCAAATGAGTAAGGAAAAGAAACTTGTCAAGTCTAACTTTCTTATTCAACCTAGTCATGTCCGGAGAGCTTTAGCCTCGAAGGACTTAATGTTACTAATGGTTTTCAAGGAAGTGTTGAGTATAGAACAGGGACAGGTAGAGCTACCTCATGAAGTAGCAACACTCCTCAACAAATTCCAGGATGTATTTCCAGAGGAGATACCAGCAGGCTTGCCTCCTTTACGTGGCATAGAACACCAGATTGATCTAGTGCCCGGAGCAGCCCTGCCCAACCGGCCAGCCTACGGATGAGTCCAGAGGAGTCCAAGGAGCTTGAGAAGCAAGTCAAGGAGCTCCTGGAGAAAGGATATGTTCGAGAGCCTCAGTCCATGTGCTGTACCAGTGCTACTAGTGCCCAAGAAGGATGGGACTTGGCGCATGTGCGTGGACTGCCGAGCAATCAACAACATCACAGTCAAGTATAGGCATCCAATACCACGACTGGATGACATGCTAGATGAGCTGAGTGGAGCCACGGTCTTCTCCAAGATAGACCTCAAAAGTGGATACCACCAGGTAAGAATGAAGGAAGGTGATGAGTGGAAGACTGCTTTCAAGACAAAGCAAGGGCTCTCTGAGTGGACAGTCATGCCATTTGGCTTGACTAATGCCCCAAGCACCTTCATGCCTTATGAACCAAGTTCTTAGGGCGTACATCAGTAAGTTTGTGGTAGTTTACTTTGATGACATACTTGTTTATAGTAAGTGCCTACGGAACACCTCACACATCTTGAGATGGTCCTTAAAACCCTTCGACAAGAAGAGCTTTATGCCAATCTCAAGAAGTGCACCTTTGTACTGATAAGCTTGTCTTTTAGGTTTTGTTGTGAGTTCACAGGGCCTACAGGTTGATGAAGAGAAGATTCGAGCCATACAAGAATGGCCAACACCAGGAAACATCAGCCAAGTAAGGAGCTTCCACGGACTGGCCAGCTTCTATAGGAGATTCGTGCCCAACTTCAGCAGTATTGCCTCACCACTGACGGCAGTAGTGAAGAAGAACGTGGATTCAGCTTGGGAGAAGCTCAGGAGAAGGCATTCCAGGCCTTGAAGGACAGCCTTACACATGCACCAGTGCTAGTCCTTCCCGACTTCAACAAGGCGTTTGAAGTGGAGTGTGATGCCTCTGGAATAGGCATAGGAGCAGTGCTAACCCAAGGAGGGAGACCAGTGGCATACTTCAGTGAGAAGCTAGGTGGTGCCTCACTGAACTACCCCACTTATGACCAGGAGCTCTATGCCCTTGTCCGAGCATTGGAGACTTGGCAGCATTACTTGCTGTCCAAGGAGTTTGTGATCCACACTGATCACGAGACTCTCAAACACTCAGAGGGCAAACCAATCTCAAGAGGAGACATGCCAGGTGGATGGAGTTCATAGAGACCTTCCGTACGTCATCAAGTACAAGAAGGGCAAAGACAATGTGGTAGCCGATGCACTATCAAGGAGGTTTGCCTTGATATCAACCATGGAGGCAAAGGTCCTAGGGTTCGAGCACATCAAGGACCTATACAAGGATGATCCTGACTTTGCTGAGAGCTACAAGGAGTGTGGCACAGGGAGTCATGGCAAGTTCTACATCCATGAGAGATTCTTGTTCCGAGAAAGAAGGCTGTGCATACCAGAAGGATCATTAAGGGAGCTTATCATCCGAGAAGCTCATGGAGGAGGACTCATGGGCCACTTTGGTGTCGACAAGACTCTAGCAGTGGTCAAGGATCACTTCTACTGGCTACACATCAAGAGGACAGTAGAAGCTCATTGTGCAAGATGCATCACTTGCAAGAAGGCAAAGTCCCGAGTGCAACCTCACGGGTTGTATCTCCCACTGCCCATACCTACACATCCATGGGTGGACATCTCAATGGACTTTGTTCTAGGTCTGCCCAAGATCAACCACAAAGATGCCATCTTTGTAGTGGTGGACAGATTCTCCAAGATGGCACACTTCATTCCATGTGCCAATGTCAATGATGCCACACAAACAGCTGAGCTGTTCTTCAGGGAGATAGTACGGCTTCATGGAGTGCCAAGGACCATCGTATCAGATAGGGACACCAAGTTCCTCAGCCATTTCTGGAGGACCCTTTGGAGAAAGCTAGGCACGAAGCTACTCTTCTCAACCACTTGCCATCCTCAAACCGATGGCCAAACTGAAGTTGTCAACAGGACACTATCAACTCTTCTCAGAACTACACTAGGGAAGAACCTAAAGACTTGGGTGGAGTGCCTGCCATTCATTGAGTTTGCTTACAACCGAGCCGTGCACTCAGCAACCAAGAAGACAC
This sequence comes from Pugionium cornutum, assembly GCA_018901935.1. NCBI lineage: Eukaryota > Viridiplantae > Streptophyta > Magnoliopsida > Brassicales > Brassicaceae > Pugionium > Pugionium cornutum. Next base: position 36,696,558 of record CM032159.1, on the reverse strand, counting down.
CATTTGAAGTGGTATACGGCTTCAACCCTCTCACCCCATTGGAGCAAACACCACTACCACCAGCTGAGATGACCAACCTCAACGGAGCATCCAAGGCAGAGTTCATAAGGATATTACACCAGAAGGTAGCAGAAAACTTGGAGAAGAGGACCGGACAGTACGTGACTCATGCCAACAAGGGAAGAAAGGAGGTGATCTTTCAACCAGGCGATTGGGTGTGGCTACACCTACGGCAGGAGAGGTTCCCAAACCTAAGGAGTTCCAAGCTAGCACCAAGAGGAGATGGACCATTCAGTGTGCTCGAGAAGATCAACAACAACGCCCACCGGATCGAGCTCCCAGGTGAGTTTAATGTGTCCAATACGTTCAATGTTACTGACTTAGCCCCTTTCCATGCAGATGAACCAGTTTTGAGGACAAAACCTACTGAAGAGGGAGGGGATGATGAGGACATCAGGTCGCACATCCAGCCAGGAGACCAGACTGGCCGACCAGGAAGCTTGCCCGAGACAGCAGGACCATCTGGCGCGCCTGCGGACCAGACAGTACCGCCGGACCCTCGACCTATAGGACCAGACCGGCCAGCATCGCCGGCGGAGAGGCCCAAGCTTCCGGCACACTTGGTGGGGACGTGGATGACACCGCCGGTCCCCCTGGTGATGCCGCCAACTCCGGGATCAACTTGGCCGGTCCTGAAGGCATTCCGGCCAGTACCGCGCACAATCCAGCCGGTACAGGCCGATCCAGCCGAGTACACGCGCATTTCCACTTCCACACAAGAGGACTCGGACCAAATGAGCTACCAGCTCCAGGACATGCACCTAGAAGAAGTATCTACACCAGTGGTACCTCAAGGAGGAATGACAAGAAGCAGATCAAGGGCACTCTTCCACAAATTCAGCTTATGGGTCGACAAGCTCCTAGAGGAAGATCGCTAAGGACAATGGGCCAAAAGAGCAAAGAAGAGTCCAATGGCTTCTCAACAACACAAGGGACATCAGAGACTTGGGCTTTAGTGGCAAGAGAGGTCAGGGCCCAAAGATTCTTAACCCTACTCCAAGTCGAAGACTAGGAGCAAGCGCGTGCATGCCACAAGGACGCCACCTTCCATTTCTTGGCCGTGAGGTGAGTTAAGGTAAGTTTCAATTTGAATATATGCCTCTTTCTATTTTGCAGGGTAGGATCTAGATGCTTTACATTTTTGAGTCAAAAACATTTTAGGAATAGGTCCTTTTTCGGTTATACACTTTTGTATCTTTTCCTTTTGTGCACTTTTGTAAACTTTCCTTTTCTTTGTTTGAGTCGACCCTAGAAGGTCAAGCTGTCGAGCATATTAATAAGGCTCCTTCCAGCATTGTAGTTCGACAACCTTTTTGATATTAATAAAGATAGAACTTTTTCCCCAACAAGTTTTCTCTCAAGAATCTTGTGCGCTTAGAACCTAGTTGAGACCAGCCCTCCTAGCTCTAAGTTTGTGATTTATCACGAGGTTCATCACCCCTCGTGTGGTTCACTTCACCCTTCCATCTTTTACCAACCAGAAAACCCCCATCCAGAAGCCTAAGGTTGAGTTTCTCACCTAATCTTCTACAAACAGCCCACGCGCATCCAAGCCTTGAATCGAGGCTTGTATCAATGTAAAAGTGACAGTCTCAAAAGAAGATCAAGCAATCATTCTACTCATGTCACTGGCAAAGCAGTTTGATCAAGTAAAGGAGACATTGAAGTATTGTAAAACAAATCTTACTTTGGATGATATTCAAATAGCCATAAGATCAAAAAGTTTGGAGCTTGGTGCAAGTGGAAAACAGCCAAGAAATGCTTTTGAAACATTTTATAGCCAAGAAAGAGGTAGAACCTCGCACAGTCCCAATTGGTGGCGATGTGGATGACACCGCCGGCCCAATTGGTGATGCCACCGGCTCCGGGATCAACTTTGCCGGTTCCGATGACATTTTGGCCATTACCTCGCACAGTCCAGCCGGTACAGCCGATCCAGCCGAGTGCACCACCATTTCAACACCTACACAAGGAGAATCGGACCAGATAAGCTACCAGCTTCAAGACATGCATCTAGAGGAAGTCTCTACACCAGTGGTGCCACCAGGAGCAATGAAAAGGAGCAGATCAAGGGGGCTCTTCCACAAGTTCAGCTTGTGGGTCGACAAGGTCTAAGAGGATGATCGACAACGGACATTGGGCCAAGAGTGCAAAGAAGAGTCCAGAGGCTTCTCAACATTGCAAAGGACTTCAGAGACATGGGCTTTAGCGGCAAGAGAGGTCAGGGCCCAAAGATTCCTAACCCTACTCTAAGTCGAAGATTAGGAGCAAGGCGCGTGCATGTCACAAGGTCGGCCACCTTCCATTTCTTGGCCGAAAGGTAAGAAAAGTAAGTTTCCAAATTATATACTTGCCTCTTTCTTTTTTGAAGGGTAGGATTTAGATTGTTTATATTTTTGAGTCAAAGACATTTTAGGTAGAAGTCCTTTTTCGGTTATGCACTTTTGTAAGTTTTCCATTTCTTTTCTTGAGTTGACCCTAGAAGGTCAAGCTGTCGAGTATATTAATAAGGCTCCTTCTAGCATTGTAGTTCGACAACCTTTTTGATAGTTAATAAAGATCAAATTTTCTTTCTACAAGTTATTCTCTCTAGGGACTTGTGCCCTTAGAACCTAATTGAGACCAGCCCTCCTAGCTCTAAGTTTGTGATTTATCATGAGGTTCATCACCCCTCGTGTGGTTCATTTCACCCTTCCATCCATTACCAAACAGAAAACCCCCTATCCAGAAGCTTAAGGTTGAGTTTCTCACCTATACTTCTCCAAACAGCCCACGCACGTACAGGCTTGAATCGAGGCTTGTATCATTTTGGTATCAGAGCTTAAAGCTCCTAAACCAGGTTGTTTCTATCCTTTACTTAGTTTTGTTTCCAGTTCTTGCATTAGTTTAAGTCGCATTCAAGGAAAAAAAAACATCAAACTCCAAACCGAGTGCATCCAGTTTCTACGTGCATCACTAGGGCTTAGGTTCATTCTTGCATTGCCATTTTTCGTCTTTCCTTTTTATTAAAAGCATATTTCCATTAAGTTAAATAAAAAAGCAAAAAGAAATATATAAAACTACTAAAAGAAATCGACCAAAAACAGGTAGCACTAATTAATAGGGAGTTTCCATTTTTCTAAACTTTCTATTTTTTAAATTTTTCATTTTTTCCCAGTTTTTCCTTTTTGCATTTTTCGAATTATTCTATAAAAAGAAAACCCTCCAAATCAAATTAGGAGCAAATTAACTTGTGTTTCTTTCTTGTAGCACAATGGCAGAAGGAAATCAGGATGCAGCCGAGGCCATGATGGCCATGTTCACCATCCTCCAAACACAACTCGCATCCATCGGCGAGAGGTTGGAGCGTGTGGAAAGGCCGGTGAGATTCCAAGCCATAAGGTACGTGAGGGCTGAGCAAGACCGTGCTGAGGGTCCTGAGCACCCTAGGACACGGTATGAACAAGAGGAGCCCCAGCCGGATGGAGATGAGGATGCACAGCCTCACGGCTATCACCCTAGGCCGAGAGGACCTCCACGGCAACCAAAAGCAGAAGGCAATCGCTTCGAGCTATATGGTCATCACCAGAGACCAAGTATGCCTCCTATACATCATGAGGATTGAGATGAACGCACCTACAACCGGGTAACTCATCCTGATGTTAAATTAACATCTCCTAGTTTTGCAGGAAAAGTGGACCCCGAAGCCTACCTAGATTGGGAGAGGAGGATGGATCACATCTTCGATCACTACAACCAACCAGGCTCTAGGAGAGTCTCCATGGCAGTAGCACAACTCACGGACAATGCCCTCATCTGTTGGATCGTGAGGTTTCTGACCGAAGGAGGAAAAGATTAAGGCCCATAGACTCATGGGTCGACATGAAAGACCTCATGAGACAAAGGTTTGTTCCACCTTATTTCCACAGAGATTTGCAACGACGTTTTCGTACACTTAAGCAGAGTACCAAAACAGTAGAGGAGTACTATGAAGAGTTTGAGAGGCTAAAGAACAGGCTGGAGCTCAATGACGATGAGGAGGCTTTGATGGCACAATTCTTGGATGGATTGCAAGAAACAATCAGCCGCAAGGTGGAAAGGCAAATCTACAATGACTTCAAGGACTTGTTCCACCTATCTGTCCAGGCTGAGCAGCACATCAAGCGTAAGAGCCAAGACATCCACAGCAAGCCTAAGACGGCTTGGGCGCCAAGCAATAGCCCCAAGCCCGTAGACAAATGCAAGAGCATATAGATCGAGTAACGGTTCAAGAGCAAGCCTCTTCAGCCAACCCGTGACCAGAGGGAGCCTGATAAGTCCTCTAACCCTCAAAGATCACGTGACATCACTTGTTTTACGTGTAGGGGTCGTGGACACATCTCAAGGGAGTGCCCAAACAACCGGATCATGCTGATTACGGAAGCTGGAGAATATGAATCCCAAGATGAAGAGGACTATGAACGAGAAGGAGAATACGGTGACATTGAGTACCCTGATGTTGGGGAAGTGCTGGTCACTAGACGCATTCTCAGTGCAATGGTAGATCCCTCAGAGACCATTTAAAGGGAGAACATCTTCCACAGCCATTGCACCATCAAGCGCAAGGTATGTAACCTCATCATAGATGATGGTTCTTGCACTAACATTGCTAGTGTGTACATGGTTGATAAGCTAGGTCTAGAGAAGACAAGGCACCCTCAACCGTATAGACTGAGATGGCTCGATGACAAAGTGGAGTTCAAGATCCATGAGCAAGTCACTATGCGATTCACTGTGGGTAGGTACCAAGACCAGGTAGTGTGCGACGTGGTGCCAATGCAAGCTGGCCATCTTCTGCTAGGAAGACCATGGAAATTTGACAAGGATACAAGGCATGATGGCCAAACCAATCTCTACACTTTTGTGCATGACAAAAGAAAGGTCAGCCTAGCTCCTCTCACACCTGCCCAAGTACATGAGCTTCAACAGCAAATGAGTAAGGAAAAGAAGCTCATTAAATCTAACTTTCTCATTCAACCGAGTCATGTCCGGAGAGCTTTAGCCTGGAAGGATTTAATGCTACTAATGGTTTTCAAAGAAGTTTTGAATGTAGAGAAAGAACAGTTAGAGCTACCTCCTGAAGTAGCAGCTCTCCTCAACAAATTCAAGGATGTATTTCCGGAGGAGATACTAGCAGGCTTGCCTCCCCTACGCGGCATAGAGCACCAGATCGACGTCGTGCCCGGATGATGAGGACATCAGGTCGTACATCCAGCCAGGAGACCAGACTGGCCGACCAGGAAGCTTGCCCGAGACAGCCAGACCATCTGGCACGCCTGCCGGCCCAAGCAGTACCGCCGGACCCTCGACCACGAGGACCAGAGCAACCAGCATTGCCGGCGGAGAGGCCCAAGTTTCTGGTACACTTGGTGGCGACGTGGATGACACCACCGGTCCCTCTGGTGATGCCGCCAACTCCGGGATCAACTTGGCCGGTCCTGAAGGCATTCCGGCCAGTACCGCGCACAATCCAGCCGGTACAGCTGATCCAGCTGAGTACACGCGCATTTCCACTTCTACACAAGAAGACTCGGACCAAATGAGCTACCAGCTCTAGGACATGCACCTAGAGGAAGTCTCTACACCAGTGGTACCTCAAGGAGCAATGAAAAGAAGCAGATCAAGGGCACTCTTCCACAAATTCAGCCTATGGGTTGACAACCTCCTAGAGGAAGATCGACTAAGGACAATGGGCCAGAAGTGCAGAGTAGAGTCCAATGGCTTCTCAACAACACAAGGGACATCAAAGACTTGGGCTTTAGTGGCAAGAGAGGTCAGGGCCCAAAGATTCTTAACCCTACTCCAAGTCGAAGACTAGGAGCAACGCACGTGCATGCCACAAGGACGGCCACCTTCCATTTCTTGGCCATGAGGTAAGTTAAGGTAAGTTTCAATTCGAATATATGCCTCTTTCTGTTTTGCAGGGTAGGATCTAGAATATTTACTTTTATTGAGTCAAAGACATTTTAGGAATAGGTCCTTTTTCGATTATACACTTTTGTATCTTTTCCTTTTGTGCACTTTTTTAAGTTTTCCTTTTCTTATTTGGGTCGACCCTAGAAGGTCAAGCTGTCGAGCATATTAATAAGGCTCCTTCCAGCATTGTAGTTCAACAACCTTTTTGATATTAATAAAGATAGAACTTTTTCCCCAACAACTTTTCTCTCAAGAATCTTGTGCGCTTAGAATCTAGTTGAGACCAGCCCTCCTAGCTCTAAGTTTGTGATTTATCATGAGGTTCATCACCCCTCGTGTGGTTCACTTCACTTTTCCATCGAATACCAACCCAAAAACCCCTATCCAAGAAGTCTAAGGTCGATTTTCTCACCTAAACTTCTCCAAACAGCCCACGCGCATACATCCTTGAATCAAGGCTTGTATCATTTTGGTATCAGAGCTAAAAGCTCCTATCTCAGGTTGTGTTAATCCAACCTTTATCCTTTATTTTTTATACTTTTGTTTTGCATTTTTCTTATTTACATCTTATCAAAAAAACCAAATAAAAATATTTGTTCTTATTCTTCATTTGCATTGTTTCTTGTTGATTCTTGTTGTTTTTTTGTTTGCTTTCATATAAATCTAAAACCAACTCAAAAAATTGTATTTCATGTTTAATTAATTTCATTCATCATAAGAAAAAAAACCAAAAATATAAGCATCACTCATTTTGTTATTTTCGAATTTAGTTACTAGTAAAGTTAAAAAAAAAGATTCATTGAATATTGTTTTTTCATCCTAAATTAATTTAAATATCAAAAACCAAAAAAATATTGTCTTTTTGTTTGCTTTAAAGTTAGTTTCCAAAAGAAACAAAAACAAAAACCTCAAAATATTTACTTGTATCGATCTTCCTTTTATTACTACTTATGTGTTAATATCATATATTCACTAGAGTGTAGTTTCTTTATTTGTTGATTTGGGCCTGATATCTCTTTTTATTGTTGTGCAAGGTACAAAATTTAATGATGGAGCACTATGATGAAGAAGAAGACACCATGAGCATACCACAAACTGATTGTAGTCTACACAACGACTATGATCAATGTCTAAGCACCAGCGAGTGTGACTATGCAGAAGAGTCATCGAATCAAGACTATTTGGAGACTGATTTTAGGGAAGAATCAGATGGAGAAAACCTTGAACCAGAACCACTAGACTATGACCAAGACTTGTCCGACGTAGATGATTCTAATGGATATGGGACATGGCATGAAGACTATTCAGAATATCATTTTGACAATGAAACTGAAGTTGAAGAATTCAAACCAGAGCCACCAGACTACTATTCCACTGACAGAAGCTGGCCAAAGAAAATTACACCTTGCCATTTCTTTGTGTCAAGCCGAGTGCCAACCTACACCACTCCAACTAGATCAAGAAATCAGACAAGTAAGGTATATATTTACAATTCCAAAACTCTAACCTTTTCAGGGTATAACAAGGACCCAGATGAATACCTCCGATGGGAAACCAACATGAAACAATGGCTGCGCTCAAACAACATCCCCAAAGAAGAGAAGCTTTCATATGCCGTTGATATGCTCGTTGGAGATGCCTACAATTGGTGGTTGAAGGAAAATGCACGGACCTTCTACAACAAACCAGTCCCTGATTGGGGAGACCTTAAGGCACGAATGTATAGGGAGTTTGTGAAGAAGTACCAAACACGCAGAAACATCACCACACAACTTATGCACCCAACAACATCAAGGAGTGAGATGTCTACACCAAACATGCAGCCCTTTCATAAGCCCAAGCTTTGCTACTGCTCTGAGCATAACAACGTGTTTTCAAACACCTTAGAAGGACAAAAGATAGCTAAGCCGATGGTCAAACCAAAAATTGACCAGCAAGTTCAAAAGCCTCAAACCATAGCACACATGAAACCATCAAAGCCATTGCTTGGAATACACGTCAAGGAAACGCCAGGTAAGTCCTCTAACAATGTGAAAACAGATGAAATTATATGCTATAGATGTCAAGAAAGAGGACACTTTGCTAAGACATGCCCAACTAGACAACTAATAATAAGCTTACAAGTAGAACTCGAAAATATTAAGCCTAAAAGTGTTAAGGCAATAAAGGAGCTTCAATTTGAAATTTCAAGTACTAGCATAATGCACTTTTCTTTGCCAAAAGTTGTTGAAACAGGTCTAAAAAAGCAAGGATTCAAGAAAGATCAAGAAGACCCACCTCCTACATTAAACCGATGTTCGGAATCAAGAGGAGACCATGGAGAACCCAACACCTTGGAGGCAAAGCAAAACAACCAGCTGCAATGTAAAGGAGTAATTTCTTCCTTTCTTATCAGGGAGCAACCGCCAGATGCACTATGGCCACATCCGAACCATATAAGGGCCATAAACCGAGGTAATGCCCTAAACCCACAAGTAAATCATGGTATTAACTTTCCTTCTCTATGTGCAGACCAAAATGTTTTGAGGGCAAAACATTTAGAAGGCGGAGGGTATGATGAGGTCATCAGCACAACCCCCGGAAAACTACCTGGTCCGGCCGGCCCAAGGAACACAAAGGCGGCCAAATACGCGCAAAAGGATACATGGGTGTATCTTCATGAATCCAAGCTTAACCAAGAAGCGGCCAGCCAAGACCAAACCTGGCCTATAATCCTGACTCACATAGGACATGCAGCGACATGCAGCTCACCCAAAACAAGGCCAGATCAAGTCATGCACCATACATCAAATTGGAGTTTTCGAAACTTACCATATTTGGAACTTTCCTTATATGAAAGTCTCCAAACATTTCTTTGGCGACCAGGAGACTTTTTGGTACTTCTAGGAGCTCCCTTAAGCACTTTTAGAAGCTCAAACACGCCTTGGACCAGGCGGGTCCATCCGTGCCTTCAAATGAACCGATTGGAGCCGTTTATGGTAAGTGAGATGGCCAACTGGTTTAATCACTTGCAAACCAAAACATGGCGTCCAGGAGATATTATTAAGGCCCTAAGGAAGCCCAAAATAAACCTACCATGCACCAGCCACCAGAGGATCAGGCGAATCCCTTTCCTCCAAGACTTGCCATATATGGACCAAAGTGCACTTAATGTGTTCAGATTGCAATATCTCTATTCTTTGCAACTTGGACACGCATTAAAGACTTTCCAAAGCATCCAGGATGTACCTAGACACATTACATTCGCCCCAAAGCTCTCAAGATACAAGCATATACACTTTCCTTTTTGGCCAAACTAGACATATATGGCCAACATCCATATATTCTAAATGTATGATTTTCTTTTCTCCTTTTTAGGTTTAGGACCATTGTTAGGAGCACTATATAAGCTCAGCACGACCTCATTGTAAAGATAGACCACCATTGAAATTAAATTTGAATACAAAGTATTTTCTTCAAAGCCTTGTCTTTGAGTCTTGTTCTTGTTCTTTAGAAATAAAGTGTGTGATTCACTTCCTTTCTATTGAAGCCACGGCCAGGTTAGTTTGAGAGATTCAAACTCCCTTGGTTCACCTTTGATCGTGTGATTCGATCAAAACCCCCTCCTTTTAGTTCCCTTGCCCGTTTAAGCCAAGAGAGATTCTCGGTCTTGCGAGGCACAGCCATACCGTTTGTGAGATTGATATTCAATCTTACATCACCGGAGCAGCCCTGCCGAACCGGCCAGCCTACTGGATGAGTCCAGAGGAGTCTAAGGAGCTTGAGAAGCAAGTCAAGGAGCTCCTGGAGAAAGGCTATGTTCAAGAGAGCCTCAGTCCATGTGCCGTGCCAGTGCTGCTAGTGCCCAAGAAAGATGGGACTTGGCTAATGTGCATGGACTGTCGAGCAATCAACAACATCACAGTCAAGTACTGGCATCCGATACCACGGCTAGATGACATGCTAGATGATCTGAGTGGAGCCACAATCTTCTCCAAGATAGACCTCAAGAGTGGATACCACCAGGTCAGAATGAAGGAAGGTGATGAGTGGAAGACTGATTTCAAGACAAAGCAAGGGCTCCACGAGTGGACAGTCATGCCATTCGGCTTGACTAATGCCCCCAAACACCTTCATGCGCCTTATGAACCAAGTTCTTATGTCGTACATCAGTAAGTTCGTTGTAGTTTACTTTGACGACATTTTAGTTTACAGTAAATGCTTAAGGGATCACCTCACACATCTTGAGTTGGTGCTTAAAACCCTTCGACAAGAAGAGCTTTATGCCAATCTCAAGAAGTGCATCTTTTGTACTTAGAAACTTGTCTTCTTAGGTTTTGTTGTAAGTTCAAAGGACTTACAGGTTGATGAAGAGAAGATTGGAGCCATACAAGAATGGCCAATACCGAGCAACATCAACCAAGTGAGGAGTTTCCTAGGTCTGGCCAGCTTCTACATGAGATTCGTGCCCAACTTCAGCAGTATTGCCTCACCATTGACGGCAGTAGTGAAGAAGAACATGGGATTCAGCTGGGGAGAAGCTCAGGAGAAGGCATTCCAGGCCTTGAAGGACAGCCTTACGCATGCACCAGCGCTAGTCTTGTCCGACTTCAACAAGACACTTGAAGTGGAGTGCGATGCCTCTGGAATAGGCATAGGAGCGGTGCTGACTCAAGGAGGAAGGCCAGTGGCATACTTCAGTGAGAAGCTAGGTGGTGCCTCACTGAACTACCCCACTTACGACAAGGAGCTTTATGCCCTAGTACGAGCCTTGGAGACTTGGCAGCATTACTTGCTGTCCAAGGAGTTTGTGATCCACACTGATCACGAGACTCTCAAACACCTAAGAGGGCAAACCAATCTCAAGAGGAGACATGCCAGGTGGATGGAGTTCATAGAGACCTTCCCGTACGTTATCAAGTACAAGAAGGGCAAGGGTAGCCGATGCACTATCAAGGAGGTTTGCCTTGATATCCATCATGGAGGCAAAGGTCTTAGGATTCGAGCACATGAAGGACCTATATAAGGATGATCCTGACTTCGCTGAGAGTTACAAGGAGTGTGGCATTGGAAGTCATGGCAAGTTCTACATCCATATGGGGTTCTTGTTCCGAGAGAGAAGGCTGTGCATACCATAAGGATCGTTACGGGAGCTTATCATCTGAGAAGCTCATGGAGGAGTACTCATGGGCCACTTTGTTGTCGACAGGACTCTAGCAGTGGTCAAGGAGCACTTCTACTGGCCACACATCAAAAGGTCAGTAGAAGCCCATTGTACAAGCTGCATCACTTGCAAAAAGGCGAAGTCCCGAGTGCACCCTCACGGGTTGTATCTCCCACTGCCCATACCTACACATCCATGGGTGGAAATTTCCATGAATTTCGTTCTAGGTCTGTCCAAGATCAACCACAAAGATGCAATCTTTGTAGTGGTGGACAGATTCTCCAAAATGGCCCATTTCATTCCGTTTGCCAATGTTAATGATGCCACGCAAACAGCCAAGCTGCTCTTCAGGGAGATAGTACGACTTCATGGAGTGCCAAGGACCATCGTTTCAGACAGGGACACCAAGTTCTTCAGCCATTTCTGGAGGACCCTTTGGAGGAAGCTAGGCACGAAGCTGCTCTTCTCTACCACCTGCCATCCTCAAACCGATGGCCAAACTGAAGTAGTCAACCGGACATTGTCGACTCTTCTCAAGACTACACTAGGGAAGAACCTCAAGACTTGGGTGGAGTGCGTGCCATTCATAGAGTTCGCATACAACCGAGCCGTGCACTCATCAACCAAGAAGACCCCTTTTGAAGTAGTCTACGGCTTCAACCCTCTCACACCATTGGATCAAACGCCACTGCCACCAGCAGAGATGACCAATCTCAACGGAGCATCCAAGGCGGAGTTCATAAAAAAGATACACCAGAAGGTAACAGAGAATTCGGAGAAGAGGACCGGGCAGTACGTGACTCATGCCAACAAGGGAAGAAAGGAGGTGATTTTTCAACCAGGCGATTGGGTGTGGCTACACCTACGGCAGGAGAGGTTCCCCAACCTAAGGAGTTCCAAGCTAGCACCAAGAGGAGATGGACCATTCAGAGTGCTGGAGAGGATCAACAACAACGCCTACCGGATCAAGCTTCCAGGTGAGTTTAATGTGTCTAACACGTTCAACGTAACTGACTTAGCCCCTTTCCATGTAGATGAACCAGTTTTGAGGTCAAAACCTACTGAAGGGGGAGGGAATGATGGGGACATCAGGTTGTATGGCCGGCTAGGAGACCAGACTGGCCGACCAAGAAGCTTGTCCGAGACAGCTGGGCCATTTGGCACGTCTGCTGGCCCAAGCGGTACCGACGGGCCTTCGACCAGCCGGGCCAGACCGACCAACATTTCCGGCGGAGAGGCCCAAACCTCCGGCCCAACTGGTGGCGACGTCGATGACACCACCGGCCCAATTGGTGACGCTGCCGGCTCCGGGATCAACTTGGCCGGTTTCGATGACATTTCGGCAATTACCTCGCACAGTCCAGTCGATCCAGCCGATTGCACAAGCATTTTAACATCTACACAAGGTGAGTCGGACCAGATAAGCGACCAGCTTCAAGACATGCATCTAGAGGAAGTCTCTACACCAGTGGTGCCACCAGGAGCAATGACAAGGAGCAGATCAAGGGCGCTCTTCCACAAGTTGATCTTGTGGGTCGACAAGCTCCTAGAGGATGATCGACGAAGGACATTGGGCCAAGAGTGAAAAGTAGAGTCCAAAGGCTTCTCAACAATGCAAAGGACTTCAGAGACATGGCTCTAGTGGCAAGAGAGGTCAGGGCCCAAAGATTCCTAACCCTACTCCAAGTCAAAGACTAGGAGCAAGGCGCGTGCATGCCGCAAGGACGGCCACCTTCCATTTCTTGACCGAGAGGTAAGAAAGGTAAGTTTTCAAATTAGATACTTGCCTCTTTCTGTTTTACAGAATAGGATTTAGATTATTTACATTTTTTGAGTCAAAGACATTTTAGGAATAATTCCTTTTCGGTTATGCACTTTTGTAAGTTTTCCATTTGTGAACTTTTGTAAGTTTTCCATTTCTTTTCTTGAGTCGACCCTAGAAGGTCAAGCTGTCGAGCATATTAATAAGGCTCCTTCCAGCATTGTAGTTCGACAACCTTTTTGATAATTAATAAAGATCGAATTTTCTTTCTACAAGTTATTCTCCCAAGAGACTTGTATGCTTAGAACCTTGTCGAGACCAGCCCTCCTAGCTCTAAGTTTGTGATTTATCACGAGGTTCATCACCCCTCGTGTGGTTCACTTCACCATTCCATCCATTACCAAACAGAAAACCCCCTATCCAGAAGCTTAAGGTTGAGTTTCTTACCTAAACTTCTCCAAACAGCCCACACGCGTACAGGCTTGAATCGAGCCTTGTATCAAGAACCCTAAACTTACTGGGAAAACAATCAAGATTCAGAGTCAAAGTCATTTTCTGAGCAGGAAAGGGATGAGATGGATGAAAATCAAGAGGAAATGAATATGGATTCATATCTACTAGCAAGAAATAGATCGGGGAGACAAGTAAGACCACCTAAAATGTATGATGATGAAACGAGTTTAGTGGGATACGCACTAACAACTACAATGAATGGAGATACATCAGAGCCAAAATATTATTTTGAAGCAGTAAATTGTATTGAAAAAGATCATTGGGAGAGGGCTATGGAAGAGGAGATGTGCTCACTGCTTAAAAATAAAACATGGGAGTTGATTGAGAAACTTGCAGTCAAGAAGAGAATCGGTTGTAAATGGATTTTTACAAAGAAAGCAGGTATACTGGACAATGATCCTCCAAGATGCAAAGCTCGGTTGGTGGCCAAGCGGTATTGCCAAAGGGAGGGTATTGATTACCAAGAAATCTTTTCCCGATAGTCAAGCATGTTTCAATTCGTTTGCTGTGGTAAATCATAAGATGGAGTTGGAGCAAATGGATGTCAAGATAGATTTTTTCATAGAGATCTAAATGAATACATCATGATGGATCAATCAGATGGATATGAATTCATTGGAGAAAAAGAAATGGCGTGTCATTTGAGAAAGTCACTATATGTACTCAAACAATCACCAAGGGCTTGGAATCAAAGATTTGATCAATTCATGACAGATTCACAGTACTCAAGAAGTAAGTATCATTCATTTGTTTACTATAGAAAGTTCACTGATGAAAAATCCATATACTTACTTATTTATGTTGATGATATGTTGATCGCTTCCACAAGCTTACAAAAAATTCAGAAGCTGAAAACTCTTCTGGTGAAGTCTTTTGAGATGAAGGATCTTGGAGAAGCCAAGAAGATTCTCGGGATTGAGATAACCAGAGACACAAAAGAGGATATCCTGAGATTATCTCAAGGAAAATACATTGAGAAAATCTTAAAATTGTTCAAGATGGATGAATACAAACCAGTCTCAACCCCACTTGGAGCACATTTCAAACCATTGATGATGTTGTTCAGAAGGAGAAAGGGTATATGAAATCAGTGCCTTATTCACATGCAATATGGAGCCTATTGTATCTGATGATTGACTCTCGTCAACACTTGGCTTACCCTATTGGTGTAAGCAGATTTATGACAAATCCAACCAAAGAACATTGGCTAGCTGTCAAATGGATTTTTAGGTATGTGAAAGGAACAAAATACGCCTGTCAAATGGATTTTTAGGTATGTGAAAAGAACAAAAGACGCGTGTATAATCTTTAAGAATCAAGGAGGAGCATTCAAAATCAGAGGATATTGCGACTCAGATTATACCACAGATCCTGATCGAAAGAGGTCAATAACAGGATGTGTTTTTACAGTTGGGGGCAACACCATCAGTTGGAAATCAAGCCTGCAAAAAATGTTTGCCCTCTCAACCATTGGAGCAGAATATATGGCTCCCACAGATGTAATAAAAGAGGCAATATGGCTGAATGGTTTGGTACAAGAACTGGGGTATAGTAAAGAGCAAATGGAGGTAATGTGTGATTCACAAAGTGCCATACTATTGTCTAAAAATTCAGTACACCATGATCAAACCAAACACATCGATGTGAGGTTTAATTTTATACGAGAAAAGATTGCAGAAGGTATTATCCAAGTGATAAAGATTTCTACTTCGTGGAACCCAGCAGATATTTTTACCAAGATTGTACCAGTCAAGAAGTTCCACGAAGCAATGGAGCTACTCTCATTCTCAGTTTGAATACAGAGGGAAACCGAGATTAGAAACCCAGAAAACCAAGGTATTAAGATTTGAACCAACGAGGAGTTTGTAGAAAACTCGGTATGGTTCAATTCTTAATTTGGGCTGGAAGAATTTAAAGGAAAAGGTCCAAGAGGATTTTTACAACAAGAGAAGAAGTTGACTTCTCTCTCTCGAATACTCCACTGAACTGAAGTACACTGTCATCTGAAGAACACCGAAGTCGAACATGGCACAGTCAGAAAGAAGGACAGTAATCAGGAGGCTGTCGAACAATTTCTAGATCCCAAGGACTTATCGGCACATTGGAACTCATATGTAATGAATTTGACTAGTACTCTGTTTCAGATATATGAAAATAGAGCAAGAGGGATAGAGGGCAGGTGAGGTTGTGAGAATAGTGAGAGAAGTAAGAGAGAACATTGTAAAACGAAAGGCTCGATTGAGCAAGTGGTTTTTTAGTGGATTCCAAAAATAATTTCGGCGAGACGTAGAATTCCTATTTTAGGAATCTGAACTCATTAAATCGTTGTGTATTCTTGAACAATCTCTCAGTTAAACACAAGCGAAAGATCAAACTAAACACTTAAATCTTTCACAATAAGAAAAGGAGGAATGACGTTAGTGAAAGGAAAAATGACAGCTGGAGTTGTATGTCGTTAAATGGAAAACGTGGTTTTAGGTAGAGATGCAACTATGGAGTCTTAGTTTGATAAAACAATTTTGGCATATGGGACAAATTGGAGAGTATGATTTAAAAGAACTCCATAAAAAGGGTTTTCTGGATGGCATGATGAGCTACAAGATGAATTTTGTAAGATATGTGTGATGAGAAAACAGTCCAATGTGTATTTCAAGATACGTTAACACAAGATAAACAATCTTCTAAACTATGTCATTTTGGGGATCAAGAATGGAGCAATCATTGGGAGGGAATAGATACTTTGTTTTATTCATCCATAGTTTCTATAAAACGTGTCTTAACTAAGGAACAAGTAAGAGAAGAATTAAGCATAGGTGGCCCTCCCACAGCTGACCCGGCATATCGAGAGCCACCCATCCCACCCACGACCAACCCAACTTGAAGTTTGCACTCTACTCTCAAAAAAGGCAAGGCCCATCACCGTGTCACCCTACTTGAAGTCCAAGATTTAGGATGTAAAAACCAAGGCGGGTACAATCTTACCATTTTTTGCATATAGCCATGAGCTAAAAGAGGAAAACTCCATATTTTCCATTTATTTCTAACATTATGAACTCCTTTGTGGATTTTTCTTGGTTCAACAGGTTCTTAGGGAACACTATGTAGTTTTTCTTCTTTCCATTTTAATAATTTTTATTTAAGACACTTGTACTATTTTCCTTTTTTTCTTTGATTCAATCTTTAATGGTCAAGATTACCTAACATATTAATAAGTTAACCTCGTACCACTTAACAACATGTGATTTATCACGAGAGTTTCACCTTTCATGTGGTCATTCCCCCTTTCATATATTGTTTACTATCCAAGAAATCTTTGGGCTAAAAAATCTTCGGTCCAAGAAATCTTTGGGCCAAGAAATCTTTGGGCCAAGAAATCTTTGGGCCGAGTTTCTTGCCCAACACTTCTCATACTAGTCTGATATAAGACTTCTGAAGGGGTCTTAATTAATCCGGGAAAACTTGGCCTGAATTCGAGTTGTCGGTTGCTCTCTCTCTCGGTTCGGCCCAAAGGAAGTTATGTGGAATCAAATATGTTGGCACACGTTCTCTCACATGGTATCAAGGCATGGTAGCAAAAGTATAGTTGAAATGCACCAGAAAAAGGATGTAAATTATTTGATACAACACAAAGAAGCTCAGCCTTAAGATGGCTATGCGCACAAGGCAATGAACTCTTAGGCTTTCTATTTAAAGAGAAAAGTTGGGTCTTTATTGATATAAAAAGGTCAGTGTTTACAAGACTGTAGAAAAAAAATTATATAATGGTTTTTCAGGTAGGCATAATGGTCGAATTAAATGGAAAATGCAACAAAGTGAAATCAGATAAAAGGAGCATCAAAACAACAAGAAATGGGAAATTCACATAATTTAAAAAGGAAACTTTGGCTGAGTACTTAATTTGCTCTCTTTTGATGTGAAAACTCTGGGCTTTGAATTTATTTTGAATCATTGTTGGAGCCTCCTGAACTTTTTAAAATATAATATAAACTCCGTACCTTAACATTGGTTTTCAAATGACCGATTAAACATACATAGGTTGAGTCCGAGTGTGCTAAGTACATGGCATGCCCTTTGTCTTGTAAGTCTTCTAGACCTTCAATTGGGGTAGTAATTTCTTGGTATTGAAGCTCTTCTTCAGTTCCTACTCTTGACCTTTACGCATTGGTCCAGCCCAATCATATGCTATGCAGCCGTCTTGGAGATCCAAGTGGTCTTTTCCTACATTAATTTTCAAAGTGAGTGAAATTTGTGTAGGATCAAAAGACTTACCTTGTTATAGGTGTCTAGGCCATGACTGATGGCCGTTTTGTTGAAGTATTTGGCAAGCTTTTTAGCTGGCACTTAAGGTATGGTTGGCTAGCCATCTTGGTAGATGTTTGGGGTGATCCAGCCAGCCTCTGCCCATGAGGGATTGTCTTGGTCTAAGGTTTTATTGAAAGTCTCCACAACCAGGTTGAAACTCTTCCTTAAATGTTTATTTGTGTACCGTGAATTAGACATCTCTCGTACCGCAAACAATAGAATCGGGATATGGTTGGTAGTGAGGTCTTCATAATTTCCTCCCTTTTCAAGGCTTTTTTCTTTTAACTCAAAACTGCATTTACAAACCGTAATAAAGAGACAACTCAGCTTCCCGAAAGTGTGAGATATGTTCGACTCACCGGGTAGTTCAAAGTGGTAGGAATTATCATTGATCTTTTCCGAGAATTTGAATGGCTCATCACCTCTTCGTGTAAATTTGGAAGCTATCTTTTTGGGAACCTTTTGGTCCTCATGTGCAACCAGATCAATTCCCCTGGTCCAAAGGTTAGCTGTCTCTATCTCTTGTCAACCCCTTTCTTTAATCTTCGGTTTTCTTCTCTATGGTATTGTTGGCCTTCCTTTGCAACTTCTTAAAGAGGTCCTTTAGGTTTAGGCCGTCTTGGTTTACCTGCTAAACCTGATTGTTCCACTGAACACTCATGAATAACAATCTACCAATCAAGTGGACTAATGAAGTTGTTACCTGATCAATCTGATTCTTCCACTCAACAATCAGGGTTTTCCTACCAATCAAATGGACTAATTTTTCCATTCAAACCAATGAATAACGGCCAGAGCAAACCAATGAATAACGGCCAGAGCAAACCAAAAAGAAGCAAGAACAGCCAGCTCGCTCATGGCCACCCTAGCCTATTCTGAGTCCCCTGGTCCACGTCAAGTTACACTTGGAATTTGAACCCTATTTTTAGTAAAGGCAAGGTCCATCATTTTATCAACATGCTTGAAGTTCAAAAATAAAGACATAGCCACGTAGAACAAAATACGAGGCCAAATCTTCCATTTATCTTATGGCCGAAGGTGACAAAGGTAAGATATAAATTTCCATTTTATTCTAACATCATGAAGTTTTCCATGTTTTTGTCTTGGTTGAGAAGGTACTTAGGCGACAATCATTAGTTTTCTTTTTGCTTTCAAGTTTTTTATTTTACATTAAAAGCGCGATATACTATTTGATATTTTGATTTGACATTTGAAGGTCAAGGCTGCCAAAACATAATAATAAGTCTTCTTCAACAGTATTTCAAGACCTTTCACACTTTTGGAACAGTATTTCATCACCTCTTCGTGTAAGTGTTTCCAAACATTTTTTTAACACATGGAGACTTTTTTGTACTTTTAGAAGCTCCCTTAAACATTTCTAGAAGCTCAAACACACTTTGTACCAGGAGAGTCCATCTGTGCCTTCAAATGAACCGATTGGAGCCATTTATAGTAAGTGAGATGACCAACCGATTTAACTGCTTGCAAACTAAAACATGGTATCCAGCAGAGATTATTAAGACTCTAAGAAATCCCAAAATCAACCTAGCACGCACCAGCTACCATAGGATCATGTGGATCTCTTCTCCAAGACTTGCCATATATGGACCGAGGGTCACTTAATGTGTTGAGATTGCAACATTTCTATTCCTTACAACTTGGGAACGTACTGAAAACTTTCCAAAGAATCCATGATGTACCTAGACACCTTAAATTCGTCCCTAAGCTTTCAAGATACAAGCATCTATACTTTCCATATTTGCCAAACAAGACATTAATGGCCAAGAACCATATACTTTAAATGTACGATTTCTTTCCCTTTTTTTAGAGTTTGGACTATTGCTATGATCAATTTATAAGCTCAGCATGACCTTATTGTAAACATAAACCATCATTAAAATAATAAGTTGAATACAAAGTATTTTCATCAAATCCTTGTTTTTGAATCTTGTTCTTATTCTTTAGAAACTAAGTGTGTGATTCATTTCTTTTCTATTTAAGCCACCTCAAGGTTAGTTTGAAAGAATCAAACTCCCTTGGTTCACCTTTGATCATGTGATTCGATCAAAACCCGCTCCTTTTTGTTCTCTTGCCCACTTAAGCCAATAGAGATTCTCGACCGTACCGTTTGTAAGATTGATACTCAATCTTACATCTGGTACCAATCGAGACCACACCTAGACCTCAACTTCTATCAGCCTTGACACAACCAAGAGAACACCCATGTTGAGGACTACACCGACCTCAACCACTATGGCTATGAACCAATGCCGAGAGCACCACCATGACACTATCAAGAAGATGAGGAGGTGGCCATGGCCAACAGCCACAACACAGAGACATAAAACTCACAGCTCTTAGTTTTTCAGGAAAGGTGGACCCGGAGGCTTACTTTGATTGGAAATAAAGGATGGCCCACATCTTCAACCAATACAACCAGCTCAGGCCAAAGAGAATTTTGTTGATCGTAGCTCAATTAGCGGATAACACACTCATATGGCGAGACAGAGAGGTCTGTGACCGGAGGACAAAGAGGCAGAGGGCCTTGGACTCATTGATTGACATGAAGAACCTCATGATGCAAAGGTATGTACCACAATATTTTAATAGGGATCGCAACTTCAGCTTGTGTTGGCTGGTAAGATAACTTTGATATTGTAAATGCACTGATATATATAATAATTTAACACGAATCATTTATTGGATTCTACATCTGACCTATCTGAGATCCCATCAGAGTCACTCACATTGAATTAGTCCACCGTATATTCTTTTGTGTCGCCAACAAGATCTTTAAGTTGGCGGTTTTTTTGTGGATGCATACGCATTTGGGGATTGGACCAATGACATTTGAAAAGTACGTATTTCAAATGTAGAAAACAAGTGTATTATTCCACTTCTATGATTTACTGCCATATCTCATAAAAATTGGTTTCACCAGTCACACACACGGCGTAGTTGCTTGTCGCCTTGTTTTTCCTATATTTGAAGGTATGAAATGAATATCCTTGAGTGAAATACATTGGGGGAAGTGGTTATCTTTGATTTTGGACCTTACACAAGCTAATGGAAGCATAATGGGTATGACGTATCACCATATACAACTTACAAACGAAGTAATTGAAACAAACGTTAAACATGCAATACAACGTCATAGTATATTATTATATTGTATACATGTATTTGTTATAAGATACCTGCGTTTTCAATCAAAAGTGAAATGTTGATCTTTACGACTATCGATATATGTGTTCGAAACACCCTCAATAGCTTCTTATACTTGGAAAACGAACAATCTGAAAATATATTTTAAATATTAATTATCTGACGAATTAAAATAAACATCTTAGTCGGAAAATATTTAACAAATTACCTTTCAAATGGTTGTATTTTCTCACAATTCAACAATACATATGTTTATGCGCTATGGTGATCTTCTTCCACCACGTCTCCCTTAGTTTTCTGCTTAATTGATTGGGGAGAATATGTCGGGGACATTGTCTACCACATATGTTGTAGCCACACCACCTTCATCATAACGTCTTGGGGCTCTTTTGTGTGTGTGAACCTTGGCGAAAAAAATACGATGTGAATTGAGAAGTTTTTCGGTTAAACTACCTCCAACAATCGAACCATCAACATTTGCTAGGTTTTTCGCCTTCCACTTTAGATGTTTCATGAAACGCTCAAAGAGATACATCTACCAGAAATGGACAGATCTGCCAAGAGGTGCTTTGTTCGGAAGATGAATAGGGAGATGTTCCATGACATCGAAAAACACTGGAGGAAATATATTTTTCAAGTTGCATAATAGAACTGGAATATTGGCATTGAGTTTTTCCAATACAACTTCTGTCAAAATGTGTGTACTAAGATCACAGAAAAAATCTCCAATGCTTGAAATTATACAAAATCAGGAATATGTCGTATTTAATATATAACTGATGGTATTAATAATTTAAAACATGTACATGTATCTATATATATACACATACCTGCGAGTACTTTATGGACATCCGATGGAAATAACTTGGCAATAGCGAAAGGAAGTAGCCGGTCAATGAATAAATGACAGTTATGGCTTTTCATTCCTGAAAATTTTTTTCCCATGATCCACTGATTTGAAAAATTGGAAATGAACCCATCAGGAAACTTAACGTCGGATGCAATCCAATTAAATAAGGCCCTACTTGCTTCTGCACTTAACTTGAATATCAGCATTGGTGCTTTCCCATCGCATGCAAGATGTAACCCGCTTCCTGAACATATTTTAGGAAAACCTGATATCGATTTCACGTTGTTTTTTGTCATCTCCTATACGTTCAACACCGTATGCATGATGTTATCAAAAAATGTTTTTCTCGATGTGCATGACATCGAGATTGTGTCTTAGTATATGATCTTTCTAGTACAGGAGCTCCCAAAAGATGCTTTCTTATGCTAATTGTGATTTTCAAGTTATTCATCTGGCATATTAGTTAGAATGTGCCAGTTATCCCATGCTTGCTTGTTTCTTGTGCACCGTAGTGATCTATTTGTGCTTTTATCTCTTCTTGGAAAGGTACACTGGTGGAGGAACACAAACAACTTTGTTCTTCCTAAATAGACGCATGTTTTTCAGATATGGATGATTCCTTGCTAGAAATCGATGGTAACAGTGAAATTAACATGTTTTCCGTCCCTGCTTTTGATGAAACTTATTAGTCCGATTCATTCAATACAGACAAGATAACCGCCCATGCGTTGTCTAACTAGAGAACATTCCAACAGAAGAAACGTCGCTTACAGTTTACATCAAAACTGCATGCATCGTGAAATTTCTTTTGGTTGAACAATCGTATGTTTGAACCTCATTATACCATAACTCCTTCAATTAATGTATTAGTGGATGTAGGAACTCATCTAGAGACCATTTTGGATGCTTAGGCCCAGGAACTAAGATGGTTAGAAATATAAATTGCCTTTGCATGCACATATCTACTACACCCATCAGTGCACACATAAAGATTAACATTTCGAGTTTTTTTAGCAAAGTCTGCATGCACGTTTTTGAAGTGTTTCCACGCCATTGCTGTTAATGTTCATCATTGCCTCCATCTTGCTGTTAATGTTCATCATTCCCTCTCATCAATGCAACTATACTCTCAGATTGATACATATATTTTAACATATCAGTTATAGTGAGTTATAGGAAGGTAGCACATCCGTTGAAACATAACTTTAGTCCATCTAGTACCTTATGGCTTATAACTTTGTTTCTCAGAAAATCTACAATCTTGCAACTTATCATCATCTTTCCAAAAAATCATACAATTTTCAACGTAGATGGTCTATAATCTCCAACGGGAAACAAAGACTGAAAACCAGCTTCTGTATCTCATAATATGATGCAACTGACAAATTATCCTATCACAAATACTCTTTTATCAAATCAGGCTAGTCATCTATGCAAATTTCAGATCATTTGTAATAAGTTTTAATGTTCATCATCCTAGCAGCGACTGATAATTAGGATTGTCCTTTTTTACATCCACGATAGATTGGTTGGTTTGCTACGTCTAGCATAACATATAATCTCCTTGCATCTATGTTAGGTTTTGATAATCATGGTTTTTCCATTGCTTCACCTTGCATTTTCCCACCATTTTCCTTGTCTTCATCATCATTTTAAGTCACTTATCCACTCTTTACCATTCATTTTCATAGACCATTGCATTATATAGTTTAGGACATGAATTTTGCATATTTTCATGTTTTTTTAGTGTTTTCAGGTACAACACACAAAAAGAAGAGATTGGAGCTTGACCGTAGATGGACCCTCGGTTGGAGAAGGGAGATAGGCAAACTGGAATAGGAAAACCTCTAGAGTTTACGCGATCGGACCTTTGGCCAATCGCTATGGCCGATCCCACAAGAAGCTCAGCCAACCACGTACTTTCCCACTGGACTGCATGCAATCGATCCATTGGCCGATCGCTCACCCCGATCGCTCGCCCACCCGTGCACCTGCCCACTGGACGTACGCAATCAGCCCGTTGGCCGATCCCCAGCTCAATCGCCCATTGCATCCCGTTCTTCCTGGAATGCATGCGATCGGCCGTTGCCCGATCGCGCCGGCCGTTCGGATACCTCTCCATATTTTTAACTTTTTATTTGTTTTGGTTTAATCTGGTTTTTTCCCAGGTTGGAACTAGCTATTTTTGGGAAACTATATAAACCCTCTATAGGTCACAAACGACCTAGGTTTTATTTTGGCCGATTTTATTTTCTCTTTGCAACTTTGGAGCTTATTTCTTGCAACTTTTCATCTATTCTAGTGAAGAACTTCTATTCCCTATCTTTATTTATGTCTTTCATTACGTATTTGATTGTTGTTGTTATTAAAAGTATAATGTGTGAGTAGTTTAGTTTATGGATTGTGGGTAAGATAGATTATGTGAATTGAAATTTGATTAATGATGTTTAGGTTGACTAGATTACAAATTTATCATGGTTAGGATATGCTTAATGCTAGAATTGAAGTATCTGATCAATCTCTAGAAATATGATATTTTGTTCAATAACTATATATTAGGATGTGCTTAATCTTGAAAAAATGTGTAGGTAAGTCCTAATTGTGCATCTCACATCTTAGCCAACGAGAGTTGATGTTTAAGGTGATTGGTAGAATAAGATAGGTCCGAACTTAAGGATTGCTAGTTAATTGATTATGGTTCACAAGATTTGATTAGAAATGATACACGAAGCAATTGTAGGTATGTGCATGTCTTCATGTATGTATATATATATAGACCATCAAATATATATTGAATACAACTTCTGTTTTTTTATAACTTCAGGCATTGGAGCTTTCTTACATGATCTTAGTACATTGACAGAAGATGGATTTGAAAAACTCAACGGGAATATTTTTTTGACTTTATGCAATTTAGAAAAGATATTTCCTCCAACATTTTTTGATATTATGGAGCATCTATCTATTTATTTTCCGCATGAAACATCTCTAGGCGGACCTGTCCATTTCTAGTGGGTGTATCCTTTTGAACGTTTCATGAAAAATCTAAAGGATAAGGTCAAAAACCTAACAAAAGTTGAAGGTTAAATAGTTGTAGATAGTTTAACCAAAGAAACGTCGCAATTCACGTCATATTACTTTGCCACCAAGGTTCACACAAGGAAAAGAGCCCCATGCCGTTATGATGATGGAAATGTGACTACAACATATGTGGTAAAAGGCGTACCAGACATATTCTTTCCAATGGGTCGATTAAGCAAGACACTGAAGGAGACATGGTGGAAAAGTGAAGAAGATTATCATAACTCACATACATATATTTTTTTGACGTGCGAGAAAATGCAACCATTTGAAAGGTAATTTCGTATTTACATATGTTTTAAATTTTTGTCCTAATTCGTCAGATAATTATTACTTGTCATATTCCAGATTGTTTGTTTTCGAAGTACAAGAAGCTATCGAGTGAATATCGGACAAGCATATCGATACCCGTAAAGATCAAATTTTGCCCTTTGGTTGAAAATGCAAGTACGTTTACCTTATACTAATTAATTAATTTGTTTATGCATGTGTAACATTTAATTTGTTTCGTTAACATATTACTTACTTTGGTTTTGTAGGTCGTATATGGTGATACGATATATCCATTATTGTTTCTTGAACTTATTCAAGGTCCAACATAAAATATAACCATCGCCCCAATGTATTTCACTAAAGGATATGCATTTCACATGTTCGAATATGGGAAAAACAAGGCGACTTCGAACTACGATATTTTGTGCAGAGTGAAACCAATTTTTATGGGATCTTGCAGGAAATCATAGAAGTCGAGTACCCCGGTTTAGTGCGTCTGAAATGTGTATTTTTCAAATGTGATTGATTCGATCCCACCATCCGCGAGGTATTCGAATAAACAATAATGGAGTAGTAGACATCAATGCATCAAGACGATACAATAAGTTTGAGCTATATATTCTTGCCTCCCAAGCAGAACAAGTTCCTTTCATACTATATCCTCGAGTGAAGAAATCAAGTATAAAGTGATTGACTATACTTAAAATTGTGCTAAGGTGTCAAATAATTGGATTTGATGAGCCGATGCAGGAATCAAAATTTTCAGATATTTCACCGCCTATTGTGATAACCACAGACATTCTTCTTATTGATTCAAAACCCGGAAACTTGAAGATCTTGATTATGACACAAAAGTTGAAAATGCGGTGGACACGTTTGATGAAAGTGACTCTGATCAGGTGTTTGATGAATATGATGCAGCATCAAATTTGTTATGATTTTACTTTTTTATACATAGATTTCATATTGTTTATAATATGTTAACAATATGTTAATCCCAACAATCCAATGTAACATCATATTTTTAAAATATGTTAATAGTATATTTAAGAATTTGTTACATAGGATTTACATCGAATAGATCGGGATTGCGACATTATCCTGTTATTGATGTAAATCATACGTAATTTTAAATTGCATTATTTAATTAACTAGCAGACCTAACATCGGATTTACGTCGAAATAGCCGCTAATCCGATGTTAACATGTAATCGACGCAAATCTGACATAAACTGAAAACAACTTACCCTAAATGATAACAGGGTTTACGTCAGATTTGCGTCATATCCGTTGGTAATCTGACATAATACGACCAATGAAGTAAATCCGACGTAATTATCAGTATCATTATCCTAAGTACAGTTTTGACAAAACATCGGATTTATGTCAGTTTCTTACAACCGACGTAAATCTGAAGTGGAGTACCGTATGAATGTGTATTACGTATTACAATGTATTACCTTATGAACATATATCGTTAGGAAATACATGGTTATGGTATATAATGCGTATTCACCTATACAATAACTACTCTGATATGTTATGCGTCTTCACATATACTATAACTTATGATTAAGTGATATTTACTATAAGTATTATGCGTGTTCACTTTTACTACTAAGCGAAGATAAATCCATTGTAAGGAACATATTTTTATTGCATTACCAACATGCACCGAATAGCCAATCATTGTACATTTATATCATTGGTATGTCCGGAAATGGAATATGTGGTGATATCTGATTTGCCAACGGATTCATTCGAAGTAAATCTGTAGTAACTGTTTACAACAGATTAACGTCGTATGCAACGTAAATACATCGGTAAGTAGAACATTTTGTATTTTTGGAAAAGCATTAGATTTTGATTTACCGATGGATTAACGTCGGATTCGATGTTAATCCGTCGGTAATTTGAATGCTTCAAATTCTGGGAGGAATATTTAATTTAAATTACCTATGGATTAACAAAGGATTCAACATCAATGCGTCGGTAATTCAAATTTTTTAAATAACACGCCTGCGGGAAAATAAAAAACTTAGTGTCAGTTTTATGTTGAACCATCGCTGATCCATCGCTAAGTTACGTCGAACCGTCGTTGATCCATCGCTAAGTTACGTCGGATTAGTGGAGGCCACAAAAATAGGCGCCGAGATTTCCACAAAAACTATAGCAAAGGAAAAAATAATTTTATTTTTAATAAATTTATTTTAAATTTTTTAAAATTATTTTTATTACTGTCGTCGCTAATTCGTCCGTACTTAGAATGGAATTAGCGACGAAGATGACATTAATTCAACACCGAGTATAGACGAATTAGAGACGAGACATGTACCGATGAATTAGAGACGACATATGTACTGTCGACTTTCGGACGAACTGGAAATCCACTTGCCAACCACGTAAATCTGACGTAAAGGTAACGTCGGATTACCGACGGTATTTAACAATTTACGGCAGCCATTAATTCATCGGTAATTCATTGGAATTTTCCATTGGAATCCCGATGAGTTACACGACGTCTCCTTTCCTTGGAAATTCGATGTAAAGTAATGTCGATTTACTGACGGTGGGTTATATTACGTCGAATTAACGTCGAATATGTTCCCTAGATACTTTCACTTCAGATTAACATCGAATTGGACGATTATATAGGCTGTTTATTTTCGAATCTTCATTCGAGGCAAGTCCATTGCCAAGGATACTTAACATCAGCTTAGCGATGAATGGCGCCGTCGCTAAAGACCCTATTTCTGGTAGTATCAAGTACAAAAAAAGAGATTGGATCTTGGCCGTAGGTGGATCCTCAGTTGGAGAAGGGAGATAGACAAAGTTGTATGGCCAAACCACTGGAGTTTACGCGATCGGCTCAATGGTCGATCCCCTGTGGCTATCCCATGTGAAGCTTGGCCAACCACGTATCTGCCTGCTAGATTGCATGCAAACAGCCCGTTAACCAATCGCCCAGCCCGATCGTCGCCCACCGCATACCTGCCCGCTGGATTACACGAGATTGGCCTGGTTGCCGATCGCTCACCCCCGATCACTCTCCCACCTGAACACCTGTCCGCTGCAGTCATGTGATTGGCCCGTTGGCCATTCTCCCAGCCCGATCGCCCACTGCATCATGTTCTGCCTAGAATACATGCGAATGGCCTGTTGGCTGATCGCCCCAGCCGATCGCGTATTCGTGCCCACTGATCGTCCCACCGGCCATTTGCATACCTTTCCGTATTTTCAAGTTTTGATTTCTTTTGGTTTAACCCGGTTTGTTCCGGGTGGGATCTAGCTATTTTAGGAAAACTATATAAACCCACAAGACACCTAGGTTATATTTTTTTGCTGGTTTTATTTTCTCCTTGCAACTTTGGAGCTTGTTTCTTGCTACTTGTCATCTATTCTAGTGAAGAACTTGTATTCTCTATCTTTATTTATGTCTTTCACATTGGTTATTTGATTGTTGCTGTTATTACAAGTATTATGTGTCAGTAGTTTAGTTTATGGATTGTTGGTAAGATAGATTAGGAGAATTGGATATTGATTAATGATGTTTTGGTTATCTTCTGTAAACTAAACGAACTTATGCGAATAAACCTATTTTTACCTGTACTTTTTAGGTCTTCTTTTATCTACATAAACTGTCTTTTTCTTCCATAAGGTACAAAAACTTCATAAATTATTGCAATTACACATATTCCATTAATATTTACATGTTAAATCGTTATTAAATTTGGTTTTAATTCAAAAATCTGGTTTTAACTTGCATTTATTTCAAAGTTAACACCATACTTTCAAAGTAAAACAAGGTTTAATAGCGATTTAACGTGTAAACATTATCAAAATTTGTGTAATACCAATAATTTATGAAGTTTATATAGTTTACAAAAGCGAAACACAGTTTATGTAGCTAAAAAAAGACCTAAAAAATACAAGTGTAAATAGGTTTATTCACATTAATTCGTGTAGTGGATGGCAGTAAACTTTACGTTGATTAGATTAATTCCTCATTATTAGGATGTGTTTTTTTGCTAGGATTGAAGTAGCTGATGAATCCCTACACTTATGATATTTTGCTCCCGAAAGGTGTTGACAAAATGTGTAGGTAAGTCCTAATTGTGACTCTCACATCTTAGCCAACAAGAGTTGATGTTTAAAGTGATCGGTAGACTAAGATAGGCTAGAACTTAGGGATTCCCAGTCAATTGATTACGTTTCACACGACTTGATTAATTTATAGGCTAGTAAATGGGTTATTGTCACGAAAGTGGATTAGTTGAGTAGAAAGTGTTCTATGTCTTAAGAATTTATTTAATCGAACATGTAGCATCATTAATCAATGGAATGTTACTCTGAATCAAATGCCTTACCCATAGTCCATACATTTCATTCATTGAATTTAGTTTACCTT
This sequence comes from Pugionium cornutum, assembly GCA_018901935.1. NCBI lineage: Eukaryota > Viridiplantae > Streptophyta > Magnoliopsida > Brassicales > Brassicaceae > Pugionium > Pugionium cornutum. The sequence goes on along the minus strand of CM032159.1, from coordinate 36,667,067 downwards.
TGCAACTAGAAAACTAGAAAACCAAATCCCCCAATTCGAATGTACTTAAATTTAGGTGCTTCATGCATTCTTAGTGCGCTATTCTATCTTCCTGTGGATTCGATACCAAACTAATACTTCGACTACTCTGCATTTGGAATCGTATTAGGGATAAAACGTAAACCTCATCATTCTTATTCATGATCACTAATAGTTTCATGAAATGCATCACTAACCATGTCATGAATCCTATCATTTTCTTCTCCATATTCCTCATGACATGCAAATGGTGCAGCTTATATACATTAGTAAGTGCATTATCCATTACACCATCGTAATTAATATTCCTACCACAACTTTAAGTGACATAAACCTCTATTCAGTAAATGTTTCCACATTATCTCTATTCATACACTTTTGATATGGGGACAACATCTTACTGATTTCCAAAGTTCACGGTATATTTTCTGCTTGACACATGAAGATCTCAAGTCCATCGCGGAATTCTTTTGATACTGACTCCTCCACATCTTTATGCATGTACATCCAACTTTGTATATGGTAATAGACATTATTGAGAGATTATGAAATTTTCTTTTTGAGAAATAGTTTTTGTGAGTGATGTTGAAATTGAAAAGAGTAAATTTATAGAAACATTTACAAAGGTGTCGTTGGATTACCATCAGAAATTTGCGATGGATTAACGTCGGAAATTTTTGCGCGGACTTTGCAATGACGTGGCATCGATTTTCCAACGGATTTAGGATGAATATGTTTGTCGGGAATTTTGAAGTACAACTGACTTAGCACGTGATTACTAACAAAAATTTCAACGTTAAATCGATATTAATTTGGGATGCAATAAAGTTGACAAAATTGGTGTTAAATACTAACGAACTAACGACAAAACGTGTATTCGACATTAAAACGACGTTAAATGCACACAAGTATGCTTTGACAAGGAAAAGGGGCTAGAGATAGAGTCTTGGTACAAGGGAAAAATAAATGAGCAAACCTGAGACCATCGAGTGGGGGGTGGGGGAGAGTATGGATACTAAGCTTCAACGATCAAGGGATACTACTTATTTTTAATGTAAGGGTTGCGAGCACATATCAAGAAATTGTCTGATGCAAAGGGTCATGTTAGTCACTGAAGCTGTCGACTATAAGTCTTAGGATGAGGACGAGGTCGAGCCCCAAAGGACTATGGAGATATAGGGTACTCCAACGTAGGCGAGTCCGATTGACATGCCATCTTCTAAGTGCAATAGTCAACCTAACCGAAACTGTGCAAAGAGAGAACAATTTCCACAGCCAATGCACCATCAAAGAGAACGTATGTAATTTAATCATACATGGTCGAAGAGTTAAGAACTTGTGGGAACAAAACACCCCTAGACATTAAAGCTGGGGTGGCTCGATGACAAAGTCAAACTTAAGACTAGTGATCAAGTAACAGTACCATTTAGTGTGGTACGTTACCAAGATAAAATTGTGTGTGGCTTAGTACTGATGCAAGTCAAGCACGTACTATTAGGAAGTCCATGGCAGTTTGATCAAGAAACCAATAATGACGGCCATACTAACTTGTATAATTTTGCTCATGACAAACGAAAGGATAGCATAGCTCCTTCACACTTGCCCAAATACATGAATTGTAGTTAGAAATGAGTAAGAAGTAGACTATTGTTATTAAATCCAACTCTCTTCTCCAACCTAGTCATGTCTGAAACGCCTCGAAATACCTTATGCTACTAATGAGGTGGCTTGATGACAATGGCGAATTTAAGATCAGTGATCATGCAATATTATCATTTAGTGTGAGACGTTACCAAGATCAAGTTGTATGCGACTTAGTACCGATGCAAGCCGAGTACCTATATTAGGAAGGTCATTGCAATTTGATCAGGGAACCAAGCATGATAGCCATACTAACTTGTATAATATTGTTAATGACAAAAGAAAGGATAGCTTAGCTCCCTCATGATTGCTGAAATACATGAATTAGAGTAACAAATGAGTAAGAAAGAGAATATGTTTAGTAAATCCAACTTTTTTATCCAACCTAGTCATGTTTGAAACACTTTGGCTGTGAAGAAACTTATGCTACTAATGGTCTTTAAGGAGGTTTTTAGTGCAGGTAATGGAGATTTAGATTACCTGTAGAAGTGGCCGACCTACTCAGCTGATTCAAGGACGTCTTTCCCAAAGAAATATCAGCATGCCTGCAACTGTGAGGCATCGGGCACCAAATTGACTACCCAGGCTGCTTTACTCAATCGACCAGCCTGTAGGATGTGTCCGGACGAGTCCAAGGAGCTTACAAGACATGTCAAAGATCTCATGGACAAGGGCTATTTACAGGAGAGGCTTAGCCCATGTGATACAAGCCTCGATTCAAGGGTTGTATCCGCGTGGGCTGTGTGGGGAAGATTAGGTGAGAAACTCAACCTTAGGCTTCTGGATGGGGGTTTTCGGTTTGGTAAAGGATGGAAGGGTGAAGTGAACCACACGAGGGGTGATGAACCTCGTGATAAATCACAAACTTAGAGCTAGGAGGGCTGGTCTCGACAAGGTTCTAAGCATACAAGTCTCTTGGGAGAATAACTTGTAGAAAGAAAATTCGATCTTTATTAATTATCAAAAAGGTTGTCGAACAACAATGCTGGAAGGATCTTTATTAATATGCTCGACAGCTTGACCTTCTAGGGTCGACTCAAGAAAAGAAATGGAAAACTTACAAAAGTTCACAAATGGAAAACTTACAAAAGTGCATAACCGAAAAGGAATTATTCCTAAAATGTCTTTGACTCAAAAAATGTAAATAATCTAAATCCTATTCTGTAAAACAGAAAGAGGCAAGTATCTAATTTGAAAACTTACCTTTCTTACCTCTCGGTCAAGAAATGGAAGGTGGCCGTCCTTGCGGCATGCACGCGCCTTGCTCCTAGTCTTTGACTTGGAGTAGGGTTAGGAATCTTTGGGCCCTGACCTCTCTTGCCACTAAAGCCCAAGTCTCTGACGTCCCTTGCATTGTTGAGAAGCCTTTGGACTCTTTGTTACACTCTTGGCCCAATGTCCTTCGTCGATCGTCCTCTAGGAGCTTGTCGACCCACAAGCTGAATTTGTGGAAGAGTGCCCTTGATCTGCTCCTTGTCATTGCTCCTGGTGGCACCACTGGTGTAGAGACTTCCTCTAGATGCATGTCTTGAAGCTGGTAGCTTATCTGGTCCGAGTCTCCTTGTGTAATATTGAAATGGTGGTGCACTCGGCTAGATCGGCTGTACCTGGGATAGAAGATAAAAGATAAAGGTTGGATGAACACAACCTGGGATAGGAGCTTTTAGCTCTGATACCAAATGATGTAAGATTGAGTATCAATCTTACAAGCGGTACGGCCGTGACTCGCAAGGCCTAGAATCTCTCTTGGCATAAGCGGGCAAGGGAACTAAAAGGAGGGGGTTTTGATCAAATCACACAATCAAAGGTGAACCAAGAGAGTTTGAATCTCTCAAACTAACCTGGTCGTGGCTTCAATAGAAAGGAAGTGAATCACACACTTAGTTTCTAAAGAATAAGAACAAGTTCAAAGACAAGGCTTTGAAGAAAATACTTTGTATTCAAGTTTTATTTCAATGGTGGTCTATCTTAACAATGAGGTCGTGCTGAGCTTATATAGTGCTCCTAGCAATGATCCTAAACCTAAAAAGGACAAAAGGAAATCCTACATTTAAAATATATGGTTGTTGGCCATTAATGTCTAGTTGGCCAACAAGGAAAGTATATATGCTTGTATCTTGAGAGTTTTGGGGCGAATGTAATGTGTCTAGGTACATCCTGGATGCTTTGGAAAATCTTCAATACGTGCCCAAGTTGCAAGGAATAGAGATATTGCAATCTGAACACATTAAGTGCACTTCGGTCCATATATGGCAAGTCTTGGAGGAAAGGGATTCGCCTGATCCTCTGGTGGCTGGTGTATGGTAGGTTTATTTTAGGCTTTTTAAGGCTTTAATAATATCTCCTGGACGCCATGTTTTGGTTTGCAAGTGATTAAACCAGTTGGCTATCTCACTTGCCATAAACGGCTCCAATCGGTTCATTTGAAGGCACGAATGGACCCGCCTGGTCCAAGGCATGTTTGCGCTTCTAGAAGTGCTTAAGGGAACTCCTAGAAGTACCAAAAAGTCTCCTGGTCGCCAAAGAAACGTTTGGAGACTTTCATATAAGGAAAGTTCCAAATATGGTAAGTTTCTAAAACTCCAATTTGATGTATGGTGCATGACATGATCTGGCCTTGTTTTGGGTGAGCTGCATGTCGCCGCGTGTCCTCTGGGAGTCAGGATTATATGCCAGGATTGGTCTTGGCTGGCCACTTCTTGGTTAAGCTTGGATTCAGGAAGATACATCCATGTATCCTTTTGCGTGTATTTGACCGCCTTTGTGTTCCTTGGGCCGGCCGGGCCGGGCAGTTGGCCGGGGGTTGTGCCGATGACCTCATCATACCCTCTCCCTTCAAAATGTTTTGCCCTAAAAACATTTTGGCCTGCACATAGATAAGGCAAGTTAATACCATGATTTACTTGTGGGTTTAGGGCATTACCTCGGTTTATGGCCCTTATATGGTTCGTATGTGGCCATAGTGCATCTGGCGGTTGCTCCCTGATAAGAAAGGAAGAAATTACTCCTTTCCATTGCAGCTGGTTGGTTTGCTTTGCCTCCAAGGTGTTGGGTTCTCCATGGTCTCCTTTTGCTTCCGAACATCGGTTTAATGTAGGAGGTGGGTCTTCTTGATCTTTGTTGAATCCTTGCTTTGTTAGACTTGTTTCAACAACTTTTGGCAAAGACAAGTGCATTATGCTAGTACTGGAAATTTCAAATTGAAGCTCCTTTATTGCCTTAACACTTCTAGGCTTAATATTTTCGAGTTCTACTTGTAAGCTTGTTATTAGTTGTCTAGTTGGGCAGGTCTTAGCAAAGTGTCCTCTTTCTTGACTTCTATAGCATATAATTTCATCTGTTTTCACATTGTTAGAGGACTTACCTGGCGTTTCCTTGACGTGTATTCCAAGAAATGGCTTTGATGGTTTCATGTGTGCTATGGCTTGAGGGTTTTGAACTTGCTGGTCAATTTTTGGTTTGACCATCGGCTTAGCTACCTTTTGTCCTTCTAAGGTGTTTGAAAACACGTTGTTATGCTCAGAGCAGTAGGCAAGCTTGGGCTTATGAAAGGGTTGCATGTTTGGTGTAGACATCTCACTCCTTGATGCTGTTGGGTGCATAAGTTGTGTGGTGATGTTTCTGCATGTTTGGTACTTCTTCACAAACTCCCTATACATTCGTGCCTTAAGATTTCCCCAATCAAGGACTGGTTTGTTGTAGAAGGTCCGTGCATTTTCCTTCAACCACCAATTGTAGGCATCTCCAACGAGCATATCAACGCCATATGAGAGCTTCTCTTCTTTGGGAATGTTTTTTTAGCACAACCATTGTTTCATGTTGGTTTCCCATCGGAGGTATTCATCTGGGTCCTTGTTATACCCTGAAAAGGTTAGAGATTTGGAATTGTAAATATATACCTTACTAGTCCGATTCCTTCATCTAGTTGGAGTGGTGTAGGTTGGCACTTGGCTTGACACAACGAAGTGGCAAGGTGTGATTTTCTTTGGCCAGGTTCTATCAGTGGAATTGTAGTCTGGTGGCTCTGGCTCGAGATCTTCAACTCCTGCTTCATTGTCAAAATCATATTCTGAATAGTCTTCATGCCATGTCTCATATCCATAGGAATCATCTACATCGGACAAGTCTTGGTGCCATTCATCACAATAATTTTCTTCAAAGAATTGGTAAGGAATTTCTTCCTCATAATACTCCATATTTTAATTTTGTACCTTACACAAGGAAAAAGATAGATTTAAGTCGAAATACACAAATAAGGAAACTAGACTTGAGTGAATATTTGGTATTAACACACAAGTAGTACCAAAAGAAAATCAATACAAGAAAATATTTTTATGGTTTTTGTTTTTGGTTACTTTTGGCAACTAACTTAAAAAGAAATTAAAAGACAATATTTTTTGTTTTGGTATTAAATTAGGACGAAAAATAATAAGAATATTATATAAATCTTTTCTTCTTTTTTTTTTTTAAAAAAACTTAACTAGCAACTAAATTGGAAAACAAACAAAATGAAGTGATGTTTATATTTTTGTGTTTTTTCTCTTAATTGGACGAAATTAAGCAAACATGAAATGTAAATTTTTGAATTGGTTTTAGATTTAAATGAGAGGAGACAAAAAGAATCAACAAGAATCAACAAGAAACAATGCAAATGAAGAATACGAACAAATACTTGTTTTTTTGGTTTTTAAATAAGATGTAAATAACAAAATGCAAAATAAAATCATAAAAGATAAAAGATAAATGTTGGATGAACACAACCTGGGATAGGAGCTTTTAGCTCTGATACCAAATGATGAAAGATTGAGTATCAATCTTACAAGCGGTACGGCCGTGACTCGCAAGGCCTAGAATCTCTCTTGGCTTAAGCGGGCAAGGGAACTAAAAGGAGGGGGTTTTGATCAAATCACACAATCAAAGGTGAACAAAGAGAGTTTGAATCTCTCAAACTAACCTGGTCGTGGCTTCAATAGAAAGGACGTGAATCACACACTTAGTTTCTAAAGAATAAGAACAAGTTCAAACACAAGGCTTTGAAGAAAATACTTTGTATTCAAGTTTTATTTCAATGGTGGTCTATCTTTTCAATGAGGTCGTGCTGAGCTTATATAGTGCTCCTAGCAATGATCCTAAACCTAAAAAGGAGAAAAGGAAATCCTACATTTAAAATATATGGTTGTTGGCCATTAATGTCTAGTTTGGCTAACAAGGAAAGTATATATGCTTGTATCTTGAGAGCTTTGGGGCGAATATAATGTGTCTAGGTACATCCTGAATGCTTTGGAAAGTCTTAAATACGTGCCCAAGTTGCAAAGAATAGAGATATTGCAATCTGAACACATTAAGTGCACTTCGGTCCATATATGGCAAGTCTTAGAGGAAAGGATTCGCCTGATCCTCTGGTGGCTGGTGCATGGTAGGTTTATTTTGGGCTTCCTTAAGGCTTTAATAGTATCTCCTGGACGCCATGTTTTGGTTTGCAAGTGTTCAAACCAGTTGGCCATCTCACTTGCCATAAACGGCTCCAATCGGTTCATTTAAAGGCACGGATGGACCCGTCTGGTCCAAGGCGTGTTTGAGCTTCTAGAAGTGCTTAAGGGAACTCCTAGAAGTACCAAAAAGTCTCCTGGTGGCCAAATAAACGTTTGGAGACTTTCATATAAGGAAAGTTCCAAATATGGTAAGTTTCAAAAACTCCAATTTGATGTATGGTGCACGACATGATCTGGCCTTGTTTTGGGTGAGCTGCATGTCGCCGCGTGTCCTCTGTGACTCAGGATTATATGCCAGGATTGGTCTTGGCTGGCCGCTTCTTGGTTAAGCTTGGATTCATGAAGATACACCCATGTATCCTTTTGCGTGTATTTGGCCGCCTTTGTGTTCCTTGGGCCGGCCGGGCCGGGCAGTTGGCCGGGGGTTGGGCTGATGACCTCATCAGGCGGTGTCATCCACGTCGCCAACAGTTGGCCCAGAGGTTTGGGCCTCTCCGCCGGAATTGTTGGTCGGTCGAGCCCGGCTGGTCAAAGGCCCGGCGGTACCGCTTGGGCCGGCAGACGCGCCAAATGGCCCAGCGGTCTCGGGCAAGCTTCCTGGTCGGCTAGTCTAGCCTCCTGGCCGGCCATATGACCTGATGTCCCCATCATCCCCTCCCCCTTCAGTAGGTTTTGACCTCAAAACTTGTTCATCTGTATGGAAAGGGGCTAAGTCTGTTACGTTGAACGTGTTGGACACATTAAACTCACCTGGGAGCTCGATCCGGTAGGCATTGTTGTTGATCCTCTCCAGCACTCTAAATAGTCCATCTCCTCATGGTGCTAGCTTGGAACTCCTTAGGTTGGAGAACCTCTCCTGCCGTAGGTGTAGCCACACCCAATCGCCTGGTTGAAAAATCACCTCCTTTCTTCCCTTGTTGGCATGAGTCACGTACTGCCCGGTCCTCTTCTCCAAATTCTCTGCTACCTTCTGGTGTATCTTCCTTATGAACTCCGCCTTGGATGCTCCATTGAGGTTGGTCATCTCTGCTGGTGGCAGTGGCGTTTGCTCCAATGGTGTGAGAGGGTTGAATCCGTAGACTACTTTCAAAGGGGGTCTTCTTGGTTGCTGAGTGCACGGCTCGGTTGTATGCAAACTCTATGAATGGAAGGCACTCCACCCAAGTATTGAGGTTCTTCCCTAGTTTAGTCCTGAGAAGAGTCGACAATGTCCGGTTGACAACTTCAGTTTGGCCATCGGTTTGAGGATGGCAGGTGGTAGAGAAGAGTAGCTTCGTGCCTAGCTTCCTCCAGAGGGTCCTCCAGGAATGGCTGAGGAACTTGGTGCCCCTGTCTGACACGATGGTCCTTGGCACTCCATGAAGCCATACTATCTCCCCGAAAAACAGCTCGGCTGTTTGCGTGGCATCATTAACATTTGCGCACGGGATGAAGTGTGCCATCTTGGAGAATTTGTCCACCACTACAAAGATTGCATCTTTGTGGTTGATCTTGGGAAGACCTAGAACAAAGTCCATTGAGATGTCCACCCATGGATGTGTAGGTATGGGCAGTGGGAGATACAACCCGTGAGGGTGCACTCGGGACTTCGCCTTTTTGCACGTGATGCACCTTGCACAATGGGCTTCTACTGAACTTTTGATGTGTGGACAGTAGAAGTGCTCCTTGACCACTGCTAGAGACTTGTCGACACCAAAGTGGCCCATGAGTCCTCCTCCATGAGTTTCTTGGATGATAAGCTCTCGTAATGATCCTTGTGGTATGCACATCCTTCTCTCTCGGAACAAGAATCCCTCGGATGTAAAACTTGCCATGACTCCCTGTGCCACACTCCTTGTAGCTCTCAGCAAAGTCAGGATCATCCTTGTATAGGTCCTTGATGTTCTCGAATCCTAGGGCCTTTGCCTCCATGGTGGATATCAAGGCAAACCTTCTTGATAATGCATCGGCTGCCACATTGTCTTTGCCCTTCTTGTACTTGATGACGTACGGAAATGTCTCTATGAACTCTATGAAATTTCTCCTCTTGAGATTGGTTTGCCCTCTGAGGTGTTTGAGAGTCTCGTGATTAGTGTTTATCACAAACTCCTTGGACAGCAAGTAATGCTGCCAAGTCTCCAATGCTCGGACCAGGGCATAAAGCTCCTTGTCGTAAGTGGGGTAGTTTAGTGAGGCACCACCTAGCTTCTCACTGAAGTATGCCACTGGCCTCCTGATACAAGCCTTGATTCAAGGATGTATGCGCGTGGGCTGTTTGTAGAAGATTAGGTGAGAAACTCGACCTTAGGCTTCTGGATGGGGGTTTTCTGGTTGGTAAAAGATGGAAGGGTGAAGTGAACCACACGAGGGGTGATGAACCTCGTGATAAATCACAAACTTAGAGCTAGGAGGGCTGGTCTCAACTAGGTTCTAAGCGCACAAGTCTCTTGAGAGAATAACTTGTTGAAAGAAAATTTGATCTTTATTAATATCAAAAAGGTTGTCGAACTACAATGCTGGAAGGAGCCTTATTAATATGCTCGACAGCTTGACCTTCTAGGGTCGACTCAAACAAAGAAAAGGAAATTTTACAAAAGTGCACAAAAGGAAAAAGATACAAAAGTGTATAACCAAAAAAGGACCTATTCCTAAAATGTTCTTGACTCAAAAATGTAAAGCATCTAGATCCTACCCTGCAAAACAGAAAGAGGCATATATTCGAATTGAAACTTACCTTAACTTACCTCATGGCCAAGAAATGGAAGGTGGCCGTCCTTGTGGCATGCACGCGCCTTGCTCCTAGTCTTCGACTTGGAGTAGGGTTAAGAATCTTTGGGCCCTGAAATCTCTTGCCACTAAAGCCCAAGTCTCTGATGTCCCTTGTGTTGTTGAGAAGCCATTGGACAATTCCTTGCATTTTTGGCCCATTGTCCTTAGTCGATCTTCCTCTAGGAGCTTGTCGACCCATAAGCTGAATTTTTGGAAAAGTGCCCTTGATCTGCTTCTTGTTATTGCTCCTTGAGGTACCACTGGTGTAGAGACGTCCTCTAAGTGCATGTCCTAGAGCTGGTAGCTCATTTGGTCCGAGTCCTCTTGGGTAGAAGTGGAAACGCGCGTGTACTCGGCTGGATCGGCTATACCGGCTAGACTGTGCGAGGTACTAGCCAGAATGCCTTCAGCACCAGCCAAGTTGATCCCGGAGTTGGTGGCATCACCAAGGGGACCGGTGGTGTCATCCACGTCCCCACCAAGTGTGCCGGAAGCTTGGGCCTCTCCGCCGGCAATGCTGGTTGCTTTGGTCCTATTGGGCGAGGGTCCGGTAGTACTGCTTGGACCAGCAGGCGTGCCAGATGGTCCAGCTGTCTCGGGCAAGCTTCCTGGTCGGCCAGTCTGGTCTCCTTGCTGGATGTACGACCTGATGTCCTCATCATCCACTCCCTCTTCAGTAGGTTTTGTCCTCAAAACTGGTTCATCTGCATGGAAAGGGGCTAAGTCAGTAACATTGAACGTATTGGACACATTAAACTCACCTGGGAGCTTGATCCGGTAGGCGTTGTTGTTGATCCTCTCAAGCACTCTGAATGGTCCATCTCCTCTTGGTGCTAGCTTGGAACTCCTTAGGTTTGGGAACCTCTCCTGCCGTAGGTGTAGCCACACCCAATCGCCTGGTTGAAATATCACCTCCTTTCTTCCCTTGTTGGCATGAGTCACGTACTGTCCGGTCCTCTTCTCCAAGTTTTCTGCTACCTTCTGGTGTAACCTCCTTATGAACTCTGCCTTGGATGCTCCATTGAGGTTGGTCATCTCAGCTGGTGGTAGTGGCGTTTGTTACAATGGAGTGAGAGGGTTGAAGCCGTATACTACTTCAAATGGGGTCTTCTTGGTTGCTGAGTGCACGGCTCGGTTGTAAGCAAACCCTATGAATGGCAGGCACTCCACCCAAGTCTTTAGGTTCTTCCCTAGTGTAGTTCTGAGAAGAGTTGATAGTGTCCTGTTGACAACTTCAGTTTGGCCATCGGTTTGAGGATGGCAGGTTGTAGAGAAGAGTAGCTTCATGCCTAGCTTTCTTTCTCGGAACAAGAATCCCTCATGGATGTAGAACTTGCCATGACTCCCTGTGCCACACTCCTTGTAGCTCTCAGCAAAGTCAGGATCATCCTTGTATAGGTCCTTGATGTGCTCGAACCCTAGGACCTTTTCCTCCATGGTGGATATCAAGGCAAACCTCCTTGATAGTGCATCGGCTACCACATTATCTTTGCCCTTCTTGTACTTGATGACATACGGAAGGTCTCTATGAACTCCATCCACCCTGCATGTCTCCTCTTGAGATTGGTTTGCCCTCTGAAGTGTTTGAAAGTCTCGTGATCAGTGTGGATCACAAACTTCTTGGACAGCAAGTAATGCTGCCAAGTCTCCAATGCTCGGACAAGGGCATAAAGCTCCTTGTCATAAGTGGGGTAGTTCAGTGAGGCACCACCTAGCTTCTCACTGAAGTATGCCACTGGTCTCCCTCCTTGGGTTAGCACTGCTCCTATGCCTATTCCAGAGGTATCACACTCCACTTCAAACATCTTGTTGAAGTCGGGCAGGACTAGCACTGGTGCATGTGTAAGGCTGTCCTTCAAGGCCTTGAATGCCTTCTCCTGAGCTTCTCCCCAGCTGAATCCCACGTTCTTCTTCACTATTGCCGTCAGTGGTGAGGCAATATGATGAGGACATCAGGTCGTACATCCAGCCAGGAGACCAGACTGGCCGACCAGGAAGCTTGCCCGAGACAGCAGGACCATCTGGAGTGCCTGCCGGACCAGACAGTACCGCCGGACCCTCGACCTATAGGACCAGACCGGTCAACATCGCCGGCGGAGAGGCCCAAGCTTCCGGCACACTTGGTGGGGACGTGAATGACACCGCCGGTCCCCCTGATGACACCGCCGACTCCGGGATCAACTTGGCCGGTCCTGAAGTCATTCCGGCCAGTACCGCGCACAATCCAGCCGGTACAGGCCATCCAGCCGAGTACACGCACACTTCCACTTCTACACAAGAGGACTCGGACCAAATGAGCTACCAGCTCCAGGACATGCACTTAGAGGAAGTATCTACACCAGTGGTACCTCCAGGAGCAATGACAAGAAGCAGATCAAGAGCACTCTTCCACAAATTCAGCTTATGGGTCGACAAGCTTCTTGAGGAAGAGCAGCTAAGGACAATGGGCCAGAAGAGCAAATTAGAGTCCAAAGGCTTCTCAACAACACAAGGAACATCAGAGACTTGGGCTTTAGTGGCAAGAGAGGTGAGGGCCCAAAGATATTTAACCCTACTCCAAGTCGAAGACTAGGAGCAAGGCGCGTGCATGCCACAAGGACGGCCACCTTCCATTTCTTGGCCGTGAGGTGAGTTAAGGTAAGTTTACATTCGAATATATGCCTCTTTCTGTTTTGCAGGGTAGGATCTAGTTGCTTTACATTTTTGAGTCAAGAACATTTTTGGAATAGGTCCTTTTTCGGTTATACACTTTTGTATTTTTTTCCTTTTGTGCACTTTTGTAAACTTTCCTTTTTCTTATTTGAGTCGACACTAGTAGGTCAAGCTGTCGAGCATATTAATAAGGCTCCATCCAGCATTGTAGTTCGACAACCTTTTTGATTATTAATAAAGTAGAACTTTTTCCCTACAAGTTTTCTCTCAAAGAATCTTGTGCGCTTAGAACCTAGTTGAGACCAGCCCTCCTAGCTCTAAGTTTGTGATTTATCACGAGGTTCATCACCCCTCGTGTGGTTCACTTCACCCTTCCATCGTTTACCAACCAGAAAACCTCTATCCAGAAGCCTAAGGTCGAGTTTCTCACCTAATCTTCTACAAACAGCCCACGCGCATACATCCTTGAATCAAGGCTTGTATCACAATACTGCTGAAGTTGGGCACGAACCTCCTATAGAAGCTGGCCAGTCCGTGGAAGCTCCTTACTTGGCTGATGTTGCCTGGTGTTGGCCATCCTTGTATGGCTCGAATCATCTCTTCATCAACCTGTAGGCCCTGTTGATGAGGACATCAGGTCGTACATCCAGCCAGGAGACCAGACTGGCCGACCAGGAAGCTTGCCCGAGACAGCAGGACCATCTGGCGCGCCTGCCGGACCAGACAGTACCGCCGGACCCTCGACCTATAGGACCAGACCGGTCAACATCGCCGGCGGAGAGGCCCAAGCTTCCGGCACACTTGGTGGGGACGTGAATGACACCGCCGGTCCCCCTGATGACACCGCCGACTCCGGGATCAACTTGGACGGTCCTGAAGTCATTCCGGCCAGTACCACGCACAATCCAGCCGGTACAGGCCATCCAGCCGAGTACACGCGCACTTCCACTTCTACACAAGAGGACTCGGACCAAATGAGCTACCAGCTCCAGGACATGCACCTAGAAGAAGTATCTACACCAGTGGTACCTCAAGGAGCAATGACAAGAAGCAGATCAAGGGCACTTTTCCACAAATTCAGCTTATGGGTCGACAAGCTCCTAGAGGAAGATCAGCTAAGGACAATGGGCCAGAAGAGCAAAGTAGAGTCCAAAGGTTCTCAACAACACAAGGAACATTAGAGACTTGGGCTTTAGTGCAAGAGAGGTCAGGGCCCAAAGATTTGTAACCCTACTCCAAGTCGAAGACTAGGAGCAAGGCGCGTGCATGCCACAAGGACGGCCACCTTCCATTTCTTGGCCGTGAGGTGAGTTAAGGTAAGTTTACATTCGAATATATGCCTCTTTCTGTTTTGCAGGGTAGGATCTAGTTGCTTTACATTTTTGAGTCAAAGAACATTTTAGGAATAGGTCCTTTTTCGGTTATACACTTTTGTATTTTTTCCTTTTGTGCACTTTTGTAAACTTTCCTTTTTCTTATTTGAGTCGACCCTAGTAGGTCAAGCTGTCGAGCATATTAATAAGGCTCCTTCCAATGGTGAAGCCGTATACTACTTCCCACAGAAGCTCATGACTGTTTGGAAGGAGCTTTTGTGGACTTGTCCAAAGGGACTAAGTCGGTGAGGGAATACGAAGCTGAGTTTAACAGCCTGAAGTAGTCTGTTGGCCATGAACTAAGGAATGAGTGAAGGCAAGTTCATCAGTTCATGCATAGTCTAAGGATTGATCTCCGTAAGACTTGCCAAAATCGCGATTATGATACAGATCGAGAAGGCAGCACAGCTGTAATACAATGCTGCCGGGGAAGCTACGCTGGCCAATATTGCTGCTGCTGGGTAGAAGAAGCATAATCCTTTGGGAAAGCCACATGTTGGCCGCAATGTGAACTCGGCTGGTGGGAAAGGGAATTCAAGTGCAAGTTGGCGTGCCATTGGACCATGCCTTAGGTGCGGAAGTATGAACCATAAGATTCGTGATTGTCCCGAAAAGGATCGTAGGGGAAAGGTTCGAGAGAAAAATTGTGGTGAGAAGGTCTGCTATCATTTCGGAGTAGTTGGGTACATCAAGCCACACTGCCCATAGTTGGTGCAACGTTCTGGGAAGCGGCCGAGTGAGGGACTGCCACCTCCACCACAGAAACAAGTTGTGATGTTACGGTTGTATACGATGGCCGAGGAGACAGTGGCCGATCCGAGTTCTTCTCGTTTGATCACTGGGACCTTAATAATGGATGGTGTGGCAACCCGTGTTCTATTTGATCTAGGAGCAACCAATTGCTTCGTGTATCCAAACATGATTAGACAGGGTGAATTCCGTAAGGAACAAGGGGATAAATTCAGTTGGGTCCAAGCGGCTGGGGGACAAATCATGTTAACCCTTGAAAAATCTGCAATGTTTTAGTAATGGTTGGCACTGTAAACATGGCGGCTGATTTGGAGATTTTCCAAATGAAGTCGTATGATGTGATCCATGTAATGGATTGGCTCGGGAAGTATAAGGCACATCTAGACTGTCACCATGGTAGAGTTTAGTTTGAGATAAATTATGGGATGCTGGAGTATCAAGGGATTAGACCGACTTCAGGGAGCTTGATTGTGACGGTAATTCAAGCTAGCCAACTGATCGAGAAAGGGTGTGAGGCGTACTTGGCTACTATCAAGACCCCAGAAGTTGGATCGGGTGTGCAGTTGAGTAGCATTCTGGTAGCCAGTGAGTTTGAGGATGTGTTCCAAACACCAGCTAGCTTACCGTCCGGGTAAGGGTAATTCAGTGGCTGATGCCTTAAGTCACAAGCAAGTAGCAGCATTTTCCGAGAAGGATATGGATGGCATGGTTAGCATGGTCGGCACCCTACGTCTAACCGCCCTGTCTGACGATGTAGAATCTTTGGGTCTAGATGCGGTAGACCAAGCTGATTTGATAAGCCGAGTCCGGTTGGCTCAAGAAAGGGATGACAATTCCATTAAGGCATTTTTGAACGATAAGACCGAGTATCAGACTTTGAATAATGGAAAAATACTAGTAACTGGCGGAGTATGTGTTCCGAACGATAAGGAACTTCGGGAAGAGATCTTGAAAGAAGCTTACCATTCCAAATTCTGGATTCACCAAGGATTGACCAAGATGTACCGAGACCTTAAAAGGTACTACCATTGGATCAGGATGAAGAGTGATGTGGCTAAGTGGATCGCATGATGTCAGACTTTCCAAATGGTTAAGGCGGAGCACCAAGTTCCAAGTGGTTTGCTACAAAGCTTACCTATTCGCGAGTGGAAGTGGGACATGATCATGATGGACTTCGTGGCTGGTTTGCCAATATGTGGCAAGTTGTATACGATTTGGGTTATAGTGGATAGACTCACCAAATCTGCTCACTTCCTCGCAGTCAAAAAGAAGGACAAAGCATAAGTATTGACAAGAAAGTATATGAAATAGATAGTTAAACTCCATGGAGTGCTGGCGAGTATAGTCTCGGATTGAGACTCCCAGTTTGCATCAGCCTTTTTTGGAAGCCATTGGAAATATCATTTGGAATGAAGGTCCATATGAGTACGGCCTACATCCGCAAACAGATGGTCAGTCCGAGAGAACGATAAGAACACTTGATGATTTATTGCGAGCTTATGTTCTTGATTGGGGTGGAAAATGGAAGGATTACTTACCTTTTGCTGAGTTTTCCTAGAACAACAGTTTCCACTCAAGCATTGGAATGTCGCCATTTGAAGCCTTGTATGGGCAACTCTGTCGAACACAATTATGCTGGACCCAAGTGGGGGGGGGGGAAGTGTAACATTTTTTGCCAAGACTTTATTGAAGAAACGACCAAAAGAATTAGAGTGATGAAACTTAAGATGAAAGAAGCACAAGATCGGCAAAAGAGTTATGCGGACAAACAGCAAAAGGAATTGGAATTCCATGTTGGAGATGTTTTCTAAGTTAAGTTGATCACATATAAGGGTAAAGACATAGCGGCTTTGATGGGGAAAATGAAACCAAGGTAGATGGGACCATACTGGATCCTAGAAAGGACTGGGCCAGTTGCTTATTGATTGGAATTATCACCGACCTTAGTCGTGTTCCATGATGTGTTCCACGTTTCTTTACTAAGGAAATATGTAAGCCATGGGGAAACCATTACCTCCGAACCCCCACCGGAGCTTCAAGAGAATTTGACTGTCAAAGGTAGACCGGTTCAGATCGTGGGAAGAAGGATTAAGGCTGTTGGATGGAAAAATACCAAAATGATTCAAGTGGTTTGGGATTGCAATGGAGAAGAAGATATAACATAGGAACCCGAATCATTAATGAGAGAAAATTTTGCTAAGTGGTTTGAAAAACAACTATAATAGTCAAGGAACAAGGAAAATTCGGGTGAAGATAAAGATTCGAGAATGAATCTGACTGAAGTGGGGGAGAGTTGTAACACCCGCATCTTGCGGGACGACTGGGAAGTAAAGGATTGGGGGAATCCAAATGTGTTTGGCAAAGCTAGGCTGGCCATAATACCTGAGTTCCATGAATCGCGGGCAAGTCAGAGTTTTTCAGTGCCTAATCGAGACTCAGTTCAGCTGGCCGGATTTATTGGGGCTTGGTCAGAATTCAGACAAGTGGTCCAAGTAATTCGGTACTTGGTCTGAAATCAGAGAGGTTGTCCGAGTAATTCGGGACTTGGTAAGAATTCGAACAAGTTGTTCGAGTAATTCGGGACTTGGTCAGATTTCAGACAAATTGTCCGAGTAATTTGGGACTTGGCCGGATTTCAGGTAGTTTTGATCGAGAGCCGATGATTTGGTTGAGAGGGCCAATGCGTGGGAACGGTTACCCGGTTCCGAGTGCTTTGGCGAGGTGCGGGAACAGTTACCCAGGCCAATACGAGGAAATAGTTACCCAGGCCAATGTGCGGGAACGGTTACCCGGGCTAATGTGAGGGAATGGTTACCTGGGCCAATGCGTGGGAACGGTTACCCGGTTCCAAGCATTTGGGCGAGGCAAGGTGATACAAGCCTTGATTCAAGGATGTATGCGCGTGGGCTGTTTGGAGAAGTTTAGGTGAGAAACTCGACCTTAGACTTCTTGGATAGGGTTTTTGGGTTGGTATTCGATGGAAAGGTGAAGTGAACCACACGAGGGGTGATGAACCTCGTGATAAATCACAAACTTAGAGCTAGGAGGGCTGGTCTCAACTAGATACTAAGCGCACAAGATTCTTGAGAGAAAACTTGTTGGGAAAAAGTTCTATCTTTATTAATATCAAAAAGGTTGTCGAACTACAATGCTGGAAGGAGCCTTATTAATATGCTCGACAGCTTGACCTTCTAGGGTCGACCCAAATAAGAAAAAGGAAAACTTACAAAAGTGCACAAAAGGAAAAGATACAAAAGTGTATAATCGAAAAAGGACCTATTCCTAAAATGTCTTTGACTCAATAAAAGTAAATATTCTAGATCCTACCCTGCAAAACAGAAAGAGGCATATATTCGAATTAAAACTTACCTTAACTTACCTCATGGCCAAGAAATGGAAGGTGGCCGTCCTTGTGGCATGCATGCGCTTTGCTCCTAGTCTTCGACTTGGAGTAGGGTTAAAATCTTTGGGCCCTGACCTCTCTTGCCACTAAAGCCCAAGTCTCTGATGTCCCTTGTGTTGTTGAGAAGCCATTGGACTCTTCCTTGCATTTTTGGCCCATTGTCCTTAGTCGATCTTCCTCTAGGAGCTTGTCGACCCATAAGCTGAATTTGTGGAAGAGTGCCCTTGATCTGCTTCTTGTCATTGCTCCTTGAGGTACCACTGGTGTAGATACTTCCTCTAGGTGCATGTCCTGGAGCTGGTAGCTCATTTGGTCCGAGTCCTCTTGTGTAAAAGTGGAAATGCGCGTGTACTCGGCTGGATCGGCTGTATCGGCTGGATTGTGCGAGGTACTGGCCAGAATGCCTTCAGGACCGGCCAAGTTGATCCCGGAGTTGGCGGCATCACCAGAGGGACCGGCGGTGTCATCCACGCCGCCACCAAGTGTGCCGGAAGCTTGGGCCTCTCCGCCGGCAATGCTGGTTGCTCTGGTCCTTGTGGTCGAGGGTCCGGTGGTACTGCTTGGACCGGCAGGCGTGCCAGATGGTCCGCTGTCTCGTGCAAGCTTCCTGGTCGGCCAGTCTGGTCTCCTGGCTGGATGTACGACCTGATGTCCTCGTCATTCCCTCCCTCTTCAGTAGGTTTTGTCCTCAAAACTGGTTCATCTGCATGGAAAGGGGCTAAGTCAGTAACATTGAACGTATTGGACACATTAAACTCACCTGGGAGCTCGATCTGGTAGGCATTGTTGTTGATCCTCTCGAGCACTCTGAATGGTCCATCTCCTCTGGTGCTAGCTTGGAACTCCTTAGGTTTTGGAACCTCTCCTGCCGTAGGTGTAGCCACACCCAATCGCCTGGTTGAAAGATCACCTCCCTTCTTCCTTTGTTGGCATGAGTCACATACTGTCCGGTCCTTTTCTCCAAGTTTTCTGCTACCTTCTGGTGTAACCTCCTTATGAACTCTGCTTTGGATGCTCCGTTGAGGTTGGTCATCTCAGCTGGTGGCAGTGGTGTTTGCTCCAATGGGGTGAGAGGGTTGAAGCCGTATACCACTCCAAATGGGGTCTTCTTGGTTGCTGAGTGCACGGCTCGGTTGTAGGCGAACTCAATGAATGGCAGGCACTCCACCCAAGTCTTTAGGTTCTTCCCTCAGTGTAGTTCTGAGAAGAGTTGATAGTGTCCTGTTGACAACTTCAGTTTGGCCATCGGTTTGAGGATGGCAAGTGGTTGAGAAGAGTAGCTGTGCCTAGCTTTCTCCAAAGGGTCCTCCAGAAATGGCTGAGGAACTTGGTGTCCCTGTCTGATACGATGGTCCTTGGCACTCCATGAAGCCGTATTATCTCCCTGAAGAACAGCTCAGCTATTTGCGTGGCATCATTGACATTGGCACATGGGATGAAGTGTGCCATATTGGAGAATCTGTCCACCACTAGAAAGATTGCATCTTTGTGGTTGATCTTGGGCAGACCTAGAACAAAATCCATCGAGATGTCCACCCATGGATGTGTTGGTATGGGCAGTGGGAGATACAACCCGTGAGGTTGCACTCGGACTTTGCCTTCTTGCAAGTAATGCATCTTGCACAATGTGCTTCTACTGTCCTCTTGATGTGTGGCCAGTAGAAGTGCTCCTTGACCACTGCTAGAGTCTTGTCGACACCAAAGTGGCCCATGAGTCCTCCTCCATGAGCTTCTCGGATGATAAGCTTCCTTAGTGATCCTTGTGGTATGCACAGCCTTCTTTCTCGGAACAAGAATCCTCATGGATGTAGGATTTGCCATGACTCCCTGTGCTACACTCCTTGTAGCTCTCAGCAAGGTCAGGATCATCCTTGTATAGATCCTTGATGTGCTCGAACCCTAGGACCTTTGCCTCCATGGTTGATATCAAGGCAAACCCCCTTGATAGTGCATCGGCTACCACATTATCTTTGCCCTTCTTGTACTTGATGACATACGGGAAGGTCTCAATGAATTCCATCCACCTGGCATGTCTCCTCTGAGATTGGTTTGCCCTCTGAGGTGTTTGAGAGTCTCATGATCAGTGTGGATCACAAACTCCTTGGACAGCAAGTAGTGCTGCCAAGTCTCCAATGCTCGGGCAAGGGCATAAAGCTCCTTGTCATAGTGGGTAGTTCAGTGAGGCACCACCTAGCTTCTCACTGAAGTATGCCACTGGTCTCCTCCTTGGGTTAGCACTGCTCCTATGCCTATTCCAGAGGCATCACACTCCACTTCAAACGCCTTGTTGAAGTCGGGCAGGACTAGCACTGGTGCATGTGTAAGGCTGTCCTTCAAGGCCTGGAATGCCTTCTCCTGAGCTTCTCCAGCTGAATCCCACGTTCTTCTTCACTACTGTCACAGTGGTGAGGCAATACTGCTGAAGTTGGGTACTAATCTCCTATAGAAGCTGGCCAGTCCGTGGAAGCTCCTTACTTGGCTGATGTTTCCTGGTGTTGGCCATTCTTGTATGGCTAATCTTCTTCATCAACCTGTAGGCCCTGTGAACTTACAACAAAACCTAAAAAGACAAGTTTATCAGTAAAAAAGATGCACTTCTTGAGATTGGCATAAAGCTCTTCTTGTCGAAGGGTTTTAAGTACCATCTCAAGATGTGTGAGGTGTTCCCGTAGGCACTTACTATAAACCAATATATCATCAAAGTAAACCACTACAAACTTACTGATGTACGCCCTAAGAACTTGGTTCATAAGGCGCATGAACGTGCTTGGGGCATTAGTCAAGCCAAATGGCATGACTGTCCACTCATAGAGTCCTTGCTTTGTCTTGAAAGCGGTTTTCCACTCATCACCTTCCTTCATTCTTACCTGGTGGTATCCACTTTGAGGTCTATCTTGGAGAAGATCGTGGCTCCACTCAGCTCATCTAGCATGTCATCCAGTCGTGGTATTGGATGCCTGTACTTGACTGTGATGTTGTTGATTGCTCGGCAGTCCACGCACATGCGCCAAGTCTCATCCTTCTTGGGCACTAGTAGCACTGGTACGGCACATGGACTGAGGCTCTCTCGAACATATCCTTTCTCCAGGAGCTCCTTGACTTGCTTCTCAAGCTCCTTGGACTCCTCTGGACTCATCCGGTAGGCTGGCCGGTTGGGCAGGGCTGCTCCGGCACTAGATCAATCTCTGATGTTCTATGCCGCGTAAAGGAGGCAAGCCTGCTGGTATCTCCTCTGGAAATACATCCTGGAATTTGTTGAGGAGTGTTGCTACTTCATGAGGTAGCTCTACCTGTCCCTGTTCTATACTCAACACTTCTTTGAAAACCATTAGTAACATTAAGTCCTTTGAGGCTAAAGCTCTCCGTACATGACTAGGTTGAATAAGAAAGTTAGACTTGACAAGTTTCTTTTCCTTACTCATTTGGAGTTGTAGCTCATGTACCTGGGCAGGTGAGGAGCTAGGCTGACCTTTCTCTTGTCATGCACGAAAGTGTAGAGATTGGTTCGCCATCATGCCTGGTCTCTTGTCAAACTGCCATGGTCTTCCTAGTAGAAGATGGCCAGCTTGCATGGGCACCACGTCGCACACCACTTGGTCTTGGTACTTGCCCACACTGAATGGCACAGTGACTTGCTCATGGATCTTGAGCTCCACTTTGTCATCGCCATCTCAGTCTATATGGTCGAGGATGCCTTTGTCTTCTAGACCTAGCTTATCAACCATATGCACTAGCAACGTTAGTGCAAGAACCACCATCTATGATGAGGTTACATACCTTGCCCTTGATGGTGCAACGGCTGTGGAAGATGTTCTCCTTTGGATGGTCTCTGAAGGATCCACCATTGCACTGAGGATGCGTCTAGTGACCAGCACTTCCCCCACATCAGGGTACTCAATGTCACCATTCTCCTCTTCTGGTTCATAGTCCTCTTCATCTTGGGACTCATATTCTCCAGCCTCCGTAATCAACATGACCCGGTTGTTTGGGCACGCCCTTGAGATGTGTCCACGACCCCTACACTTGAAACAAGTGATGTCACGTGATCTTTGAGGGTTAGAAGACTTACCAGGCTCTCTCTGGTCACGGGTGGGTTCAGGAGGCTTGCTCTTGAACCTTGACTCGATCTCTATGCTCTTGCCTTTGTCTACGGGCTTGGGCATGTTTCTTGGTGCCCAAGGTGTCTTAGGCTTGCTGCGGATGTCTTGGCTCTTACGTTGATGTGCTGCTCAGCCTGGACAGATAGGTGGAACAAGTCTTTGAAGTCATTGTAGATTTGCCTTTCCACCTTACAGCTGATTCTTTCTTGAAGTCCATCCAAGAATTGTGCCATCAATGCTTCTTCATCATCATTGAGCTCCAATCTGTTCCTTAGCTTCAACTCTTCATAGTTTTCTACTGATCTGGCCCTGCTTAAGAGTACGAAAACGACGTTGCAAGTCTCTATGAAAGTAAGGTGGAACAAACTTTTGTCGCATGAGGTCTTTCATGTCGACCCATGAGTCTATGGGCCTCATTCTCTTCCTCCTCTGTCAGATACCTCACGATCCCACCAGATGAGGGCATTGTCCGTGAGTTGTGCTACTGCCATTGAGACTCTCCTAGGTCCTGGTTGGTTGTTGTGATCAAAGATATGATCCATTCGCTTCTCCCAATCTAGGTAAGCCTCGGGGTCTACTTTTCCTGCAAAACTTGGAGGAGTTAGTTTAACATCAGGATGAATTACCCGGTTATAGGTGTGTTCATCTCCATCCTCATGACGTCTAGGAGGCATTCTTGGTGTCTGGTGAAGACCATATGGCTCAAAGCCATCATCTTCTGCCTCTGGTTGCCGTGGAGGTCCTCTCGGCCTATGGTGATAGTTATGAGGTTGCGTGTCCTCATCTTCATCTGGCTGGGGTTCCCTCCTGTTCGTGCCGTGTCCTAAGGTACTCAGGACCCTCAGGACGGTCTTGCTCAGCTCTCATGTGCCTTATGGCCTGGAATCTCACCGGTCTTTCCACGCGCTCCAACCTCTCGCCTATGGATGCGAGTTGTGTTTGGAGTGTGGTGAACATAGCCATCATGGCTTCGGTTGCTTCTCTATTTTCTTCTCCCATGGTGTGCTACAAAGAAAGAAGACAAGTTAGGATGCTCCTAAATTGTTAGGAGGGTTTTCTTTTTATAAGGGGTTCGAAAAAATGCAAAAAGGAAAAATCCTAAGGAAAGGAAATTTGAATAAAAGGAAAAGGAAACTTCCTAGACAACTTGTGCTAGCTGTCCAATTCGAAATCTTTTGGGTATTTTCCTATTTTCGTTTCTTTTCTTTTTGTTTTCTTTTTAATTTAACTTAAAATTAATGGAAATATGAATTAAACAAAAAGGAAAACGTGAATGGCAATGCAAAAGTGAATCTAAATCCTTGTGATACACGTAGAAGGCTAGATGCACTCGGTTTGGAGTTTGAGGTTATTTTTTGATTTTTCTTGAATGCGACTTAAACTAATGCAAGAACAGAAAACAAAACAAGCAAAAGGATAGAAACAACCTGGTTTAGGAGCTTTAAGCTCTGATACCAAATGATACAAGCCTTGATTCAAAGATGTATGCACGTGGGCTGTTTGTAGAAGATTAGGTGAGAAACTCAACCTTAGGCTTCTGGATGGGGGTTTTCGGTTTGGTAAAGGATGGAAGGGTGAAGTGAACCACACGAGGGGTGATGAACCTCGTGATAAATCACAAACTTAGAGCTAGGAGGGCTGGTCTCAACTAGGTTCTAAGCGCACAAGTCTCTTGAGAGAATAACTTGTTGAAAGAAAATTTGATCTTTATTAATATCAAAAAGGTTGTCGAACTACAATGCTGGAAGGAGCCTTATTAATATGCTCGACAGCTTGACCTTCTAGGGTCGACTCAAACAAAGAAAAGGAAATTTTACAAAAGTGCACAAAAGGAAAAAGATACAAAAGTGTATAACCAAAAAAGGACCTATTCCTAAAATGTTCTTGACTCAAAAATGTAAAGCATCTAGATCCTACCCTGCAAAACAGAAAGAGGCATATATTCGAATTGAAACTTACCTTAACTTACCTCATGGCCAAGAAATGGAAGGTGGCCGTCCTTGTGGCATGCACGCGCCTTGCTCCTAGTTTTCGACTTGGAGTAGGGTTAAAAATCTTTGGGCCCTGACCTCTCTTTCCACTAAAGCCCAAGTCTCTGATGTTCCTTGTGTTGTTGAGAAGCCTTTGGACTCTACTTTGCTCTTCTGGCCCATTGTCCTTAGCTGATCTTCCTCTAGGAGCTTGTCGACCCATAAGCTGAATTTGTGGAAGAGTGCCCTTGATCTGCTTCTTGTCATTGCTCCTTGAGGTACCACTGGTGTAGATATTTCTTCTAGGTGCATTTCCTGGAGCTGGTAGCTCATTTGGTCCGAGTCCTCTTGTGTGGAAGTGGAAATGCGCGTGTACTCGGCTGGATCGGCTGTACCGGCTGGATTGTGCGCGGTACTGGCCTGAATGCCTTCAGGACCGGCCAAGTTGATCCTGGAGTTGGCGGCATCACCAGAGGGACCGGCGGTGTCATCCACGTCCCCACCAAGTGTGCCGGAAGCTTGGGCCTCTCCGCCGGCAATGCTGGTTGCTTTGGTCCTATTGGGCGAGGGTCCGGTAGTACTGCTTGGACCAGCAGGCGTGCCAGATGGTCCAGCTGTCTCGGGCAAGCTTCCTGGTCGGCCAGTCTGGTCTCCTTGCTGGATGTACGACCTGATGTCCTCATCATCCACTCCCTCTTCAGTAGGTTTTGTCCTCAAAACTGGTTCATCTGCATGGAAAGGGGCTAAGTCAGTAACATTGAACGTATTGGACACATTAAACTCACCTGGGAGCTTGATCCGGTAGGCGTTGTTGTTGATCCTCTCAAGCACTCTGAATGGTCCATCTCCTCTTGGTGCTAGCTTGGAACTCCTTAGGTTTGGGAACCTCTCCTGCCGTAGGTGTAGCCACACCCAATCGCCTGGTTGAAAAATCACCTCCTTTCTTCCCTTGTTGGCATGAGTCACGTACTGCCCGGTCCTCTTCTCCAAATTCTCTGCTACCTTCTGGTGTATCTTCCTTATGAACTCCGCCTTGGATGCTCCATTGAGGTTGGTCATCTCTGCTGGTGGCAGTGGCGTTTGCTCCAATGGTGTGAGAGGGTTGAATCCGTAGACTACTTTCAAAGGGGGTCTTCTTGGTTGCTGAGTGCACGGCTCGGTTGTATGCAAACTCTATGAATGGAAGGCACTCCACCCAAGTATTGAGGTTCTTCCCTAGTTTAGTCCTGAGAAGAGTCGACAATGTCCGGTTGACAACTTCAGTTTGGCCATCGGTTTGAGGATGGCAGGTGGTAGAGAAGAGTAGCTTCGTGCCTAGCTTCCTCCAGAGGGTCCTCCAGGAATGGCTGAGGAACTTGGTGCCCCTGTCTGACACGATGGTCCTTGGCACTCCATGAAGCCATACTATCTCCCCGAAAAACAGCTCGGCTGTTTGCGTGGCATCATTAACATTGGCACACGGGATGAAGTGTGCCATCTTGGAGAATTTGTCCACCACTACAAAGATTGCATCTTTGTGGTTGATCTTGGGAAGACCTAGAACAAAGTCCATTGAGATGTCCACCCATGGATGTGTAGGTATGGGCAGTGGGAGATACAACCCGTGAGGGTGCACTCGGGACTTCGCCTTTTTGCAAGTGATGCACCTTGCACAATGGGCTTCTACTGAACTTTTGATGTGTGGACAGTAGAAGTGCTCCTTGACCACTGCTAGAGACTTGTCGACACCAAAGTGGCCCATGAGTCCTCCTCCATGAGTTTCTTGGATGATAAGCTCTCGTAATGATCCTTGTGGTATGCACATCCTTCTCTCTCGGAACAAGAATCCCTCGGATGTAAAACTTGCCATGACTCCCTGTGCCACACTCCTTGTAGCTCTCAGCAAAGTCAGGATCATCCTTGTATAGGTCCTTGATGTGCTCGAACCCTAGGACCTTTGCCTCCATGGTGGATATCAAGGCAAACCTCCTTGATAGTGCGTCGGCTACCACATTGTCTTTCCCCTTCTTGTACTTGATTACGTACAGGAAGGTCTCTATGAACTCCATCCACCTGGCATGTATCCTCTTGAGATTGGTTTGCCCTCTGAGGTGTTTGAGAGTCTCGTGATCAGTGTGGATCACAAACTCCTTGGACAGCAAGTAATGCTGCCAAGTTTCCAATGCTCGGACAAGGGCATAAAGCTCCTTGTCGTAAGTGGGGTAGTTCAGTGAGGCACCACCTAGCTTCTCACTGAAGTATGCCACTGGTCTCCCTCCTTGGGTTAGCACTTCTCCTATGCCTATTCCAGAGGCATCACACTCCACTTCAAACGTCTTGTTGAAGTCGGGCAGGACAAGCACTGGTGCATGTGTAAGGTTATCCTTCAAGGCCTGGAATGCCTTCTCCTGAGCTTCTCCCCAGCTGAATCCCACGTTATTCTTCACTACTGCCGTCAATGGTGAGGCAATACTGCTGAATTTGGGCGCAAATCTCCAGTAGTAGCTGGCCAGTCCGTGGAAGTTTCTCACTTGGCTGATGCTGCTTGGTGTTGGCCATTCTTGTATGGCTCGAATCTTTTCTTCATCAACCTGTAGGCCCTGATAACTTACAACAAAACCTAAGAAGACAAGTTTATCAGTACAATAATGCACTTCTTGAGATTGGCATAAAGCTCTTCTTGTCGAAGGGTTTTAAGTACCATCTCAAGATGTGTGAGGTGTTCCCGTAGGCACTTACTATAAACTAATATATCATCAAAGTAAAGCACTACAAACTTACTGATGTACGCCTAAGAACTTGGTTCATAAGGTGCATGAAGGTGCTTGGGGCATTAGTCAAGCCGAATGGCATGACTGTCCACTCGTAGAGCCCTTGCTTTGTCTTGAAAGCAGTCTTCCATTCATCACCTTCCTTCAACCTGACCTGGTGGTATCCAATCTTGAGGTCTATCTTGGAGAAGACCGTGGCTCCACTCAGCTCATCTAGCATGTCATCCAGCCGGGGTATCGGATGCCCGTACTTGACTGTGATGTGGTTGATTGCTCGGCAGTCCATGCACATTCGCCAAGTCCCATCCTTCTTGGGCACTAGTAGCACTGGTACGGCACATGGACTGAGGCTCTCTCGAACATATCCTTTCTCCAGGAGCTCCTTGACTTGCTTCTCAAGCTCCTTAGACTCCTCTGGACTCATCCGGTAGGCTGGCTGGTTGGGCAGGGCTGCTCCGGGCACGAGGTCGATCTGGTGCTCTATGCCTCGTAGGGGAGGTAAGCCTGCTGGTATCTTTTCCGGGAACACATCCTGGAACTTGTTGAGGAGAGCTCCTACTTCAGGAGGTAGCTCTACCTGTTCTTTCTCTACATTCAACACTTCTTTGAAAACTATTAGTAGCATTAGATCCTTCGAGGCTAAAGCTCTCTGGACATGACTTGGTTGAATAAGAAAATTAGATTTAATGAGCTTCTTTTCCTTACTCATTTGCTGTTGAAGCTCATGTACCTGAGCAGGTGTGAGAGGAGCTAGGCTGACCTTTCTCTTGTCATGCACGAAAGTGTAGAGACTGGTCCGGCCATCATGCCTGGTCTCCTTGTCAAACTGCCATGGCCTTCCTAGCAGAGGATGGCCAGCTTGCATGGGCACCATGTCGCACACGACTTGGTCTTGGTACTTGCCCACACTGAATGGCACAGTGACTTGTTCATGGATCTTGAGCTCCACTTTGTCATTGAGCCATCTCAGTCTATAAGGTCGAGGATGCCTTGTCTACTCTAGACCTAGCTTATCAACCATGTATGCACTAGCAACGTTAGTGCAAGAACCACCAATCTATGATGAGGTTACATACCTTGCCCTTGATGGTGCAATGGCTGTGGAAGATGTTCTCCCTTTGGATGGTCTCTGAAGGGTCCACCATTGCACTGAGGATGCGTCTAGTGACCAGTACTTCCCCCACATCAGGGTACTCAATGTCACCGTATTCTTCTTCTGGTTCATAGTCCTCTTCATCTTGGGACTCATACTCTCCAGCCTCTGTAATCAGCATGACCCGGTTGTTTGGGCACTCCCTTGAGATGTGTCCACGACCCCTACACTTGAAACAAGTTATGTCACGTGATCTTTGAGGGTTAGAAGACTTACTAGGCTCTCTCTGGTCACGGGTGGGTTCAGTAGGCGTGCTCTTGGACCTTGACTCGATCTCTATGCTCTTGCCTTTGTCTACGGGCTTGGGAATGTTGCTTGGTCCCCAAGGCGTCTTAGGCTTGCTGCGGATGTCTTGGCTCTTACGTTTGATGTGCTGCTTAGCCTGGACAGATAGGTGGAACAAGTCTTTGAAGTCATTGTAGATTTGCTTTTTCATCTTGCGGCTGATCCTTTCTTGGAGTCCATCCAAGAATTGTGCCATCAACACTTCTTCATCATCATTGAGCTCCAGCCTGTTCCTTAGCTTCTCGAACTCTTCATAGTACTCCTCTACTGATCTGGTACCCTGCTTAAGAGTACAAAAACGACGTTGCAAGTCTCTATGAAAGTAAGGTGGAAGAAACCTTTGTCGCATGAGGTCTTTCATGTCGACCAATGAGTCTATGGGCCTCATTCTTTTCCTCCTTCTATCAGATGCCTCACGATCCCACCAGATGAGGGCATTTTCCGTGAGTTGTGCTACTGCCATTGAGACTCTCCTAGGCCCTGGTTGGTTGTAATGATCGAAGATATGATCCATTCTTCTCTCCCAATCTAGGTAAGCCTCGGGGTCTACTTTTCCTGCAAAACTTGGAGGAGTTAACTTAACATCAGGATGAGTTACCCAGTTGTAGGTGTGTTCATCTTCATCCTCATGATGTCTAGGAGGCATCCTTGGTCTCTGATGAAGACCATATGGCTTGAAGCCATCATCTTCTGCCTCTGGTTGCCGTGGAGGTCCTCTCGGCCTATGGTGATAGTTATGAGGTTCTGTGTCCTCATCTCCATCTGGCTGGGGCTCCTCCTGTTCGTGCCTTGTGCACGGTCTTGCTCAGCTCTCACGTGCCTTATGGCCTGGAATCTCACAGGCCTCTCCACGCGCTCCAACCTCTCGCCTATTAATGCGAGTTGTGTTTGGAGGGTGCTGAACATGGCCATCATGGCCTCGGCTGCATCTCTATTCTCTTCTGCCATTGTGCTACAAGAAAGAAACACAAGTTATTTTGCTCCTAAGTGGATTAGGAGGGTTTTCTTTTATTGGGGAATTCGAATTTGCAAAAAGGAAAAAGTTGAGAAAAATGGAAAGTTTAGAAAAATGGAAACTTCGTACAACTTGTGCTAGCTGTCCAATTCGAATTCTTTTGGTATTTTTCCTATTTTCTTTTTCTTTTCTTTTTAATTTAACTTCAAAATAATGAAAATATGATTTAAACAAAAAGGAAAACGTGAATGGCAATGCAAAAGTGAATCTAAACCTTAGTGATACACGTAGAAGCTAGATGCACTCGGTTTGGAGTTTGATGTTATTTTTTTTATTTAAACTAATGCAAGAACTAGAAACAAAACAAGTTAAAGGGTAACTAGAAACAAAACAAGTTAAAGGATAGAAACAACCTGTGTTAGGAGCTTTAAGCTCTGACACCAAAATGATACAAGCCTCGATTCAAGGCTTATATGCACGTGGGCTGTTTGGAGAAGGTTAGGTGAGAAACTCGACCTTAGACTTCTTGGACAGGGGTTTTTGGGTTGGTATTCAATGGAAAGGTGAAGTGAACCACACGAGGGGTGATGAACCTCGTGATAAATCACAAACTTAGAGCTAGGAGGGCTGGTCTCAACTAGATTCTAAGCATACAAGATTCTTAGAGAGAAAACTTGTTGGAAGAAAGTTCTACTTTATTAATATCAAAAAGGTTGTCGAACTACAATGCTGGAAGAAGCCTTATTAATATGCTCGACAGCTTGACCTTCTAGGGTCGACTCAAAGAAAGAAAAGGAAAGATTACAAAAGTGCACAAATGGAAAATGTACAAAAGTGCATAACCGAAAAAGGACCTATTCCTAAAATGTATTTGACTCAAAAAAGGTAAATATTTTAGATCCTACCCTGCAAAACAGAAAGAGGCAAATATTCGTATTGAAAACTTACCTTACTTACCTCATGGCCAAGAAATGGAAGGTGGCCGTCCTTGTGGCATGCACGCTCCTTGCTCCTAGTCTTCGACTTGGAGTAGGGTTAGGAATCTTTGGGCCCTGACCTCTCTTGCCACTAAAGCCCAAGTCTCTGAAGTCTCTTGCATTGTTGAGAAGCCTTTGGACTCTTCTTTGCACTTCTGGCCCATTGTCCTTAGTTGATCTTCCTCTAGGAGATTGTCGACCCATAAGCTGAACTTGTGGAAGAGTGCTCTTGATCTGCTCCTTGTCATTGCTCCTGGTGGCACTACTGGTGTGGAGACTTCCTCTAGGTGCATGTCCTGAAGCTGGTAGATTATCTGGTCCGAGTTTCCTTGTGTAGAAGTTGAAATGCTCGTGTACTCGGCTGGATCGGCTGTACCGGCTGGACTGTGCGAGGTACTGGCCGGAATTCCTTGAGGACCGGCCAAGTTGATCCCGGAGTCGGCGGCGTCACCAAGGGGACCGGCGGTGTCATCGACGTCGCCACCAATTGTGGCGGAAGCTTCGGCCTCTCTGCCGGCAATGCTGATCGGTCCGGTCCTATTGGTCGAGGGTCCGGCGGTACCGCTTGGGCCGGCAGATGTGCCAAATGGCCCGGCTGTCTCGGGCAAGCTTTCTGGTCGCCAGTCTGGTCTCCTGGCTGGACATACGACCTGATGTCCTCATCAAAGACCCCCTGGAGATAGCACTCACAAGACGCATTCTCAAGCAAAAGATAGGTTTTGTTGATGGCATTCTCAAGTGTCCAATCAACAAACCTGATGAAGAAAAAAACTGGGATATGGTGAATTCCATGATCATAGAGTGGATATATAGAAGTGTCGAACCAAAACTAAGACCATCAATATCTTTGGTTGATAGTGTGAAGATAATGTGGGAGAGTCTTCAAAGGCGTTTTTTCTCAGTACGCGATGACATACATATACATCAAACACCCCCTGGAGATAGCACTCACAAGACGCAGAGGAGGCTGTGTGATCGTGAACAAGAGGCCCTAGAATACAACAAGATGCTGGACTCGCACCACGCCAACAAGGGATCAGGCTGCTGGCTGGAGATGCTTGAGGAAGGAGCGGCTGTAGAGTCAAGAGAGGCTAGCAATAGTAAGTGTAGCAATGAAGAGGACTGGAGTGAGCTCGAGGCACCAAAGCTGGAGCTGAAACCACTACCGAGTGGGCTAAGATATGAATTTCTTTGTCCTAATCATACGTACCTTGTGATAGTGAATTCTGATTTGAACATTGATGAAACTTCCATGCTTTTGAATGAATGGAGGAAGTATAGGAAAGCCATAGGTTATTCACTAGATGACATTAAGGGTATAGCTCCTTCTCTGTGCATGCATAGGATATATTTAGAGGATGAATCAAAGTCGTCTATAGAACACCAACGTAGGCTAAACCCGAAGCTTAAGGAAGTAGTCAAGAAAGAGATTCTGAAATTGCTAAACTCAGGGATAATATACCCCATTTCGGATAGTACTTGGATTTCCCCAGTTCATGTAGTTCCTAAGAAAGGGGGAATCACTGTTGTTAAGAATGAAAAAGATGACTTTCTCCCAACTAGGACTATAACTTGATATCGTATGTGCATTGATTACTGTAAGTTGAATGCATCTACTAGGAAAGACCACTTCCCTTTACCCTTCATTGACCAAATGCTAGAGAGGTTAGTTAATCACTCTTTTTACTGCTTCCTAGATTGGTATTCAGGTTTCTTTCAGATTCCTATCCATCCTCAAGATCAGGATAAGACGCCTTTCACATGCACTTATGACACCTTTGCTTATCGAAGGATGAAATTCGGTTTGTGTAATGCACCAGCCACTTTTCAGCGGTGTATGATGTCTATCTTCTCCGATCTAATTTAAGACATAATGGAAGTATTCATGAATGATTTCTCTGTGTATGGTTCTTTGTTTGGGGTGTATCTTTCTAACTTGTGCAGGGTGCTTAAGTGGTGTGAAGAAGCAAACCTCGTCCTCAACTGGGAGAAATGTCATTTCATGGTACGGGAAGGAATTGAGTTGGGGCACAGGATATCTGCAAGCGGAATGGAGGTTGGCAAAGATAGTTGTCATGACAAATCTGGAAGCTCCAACCTGAGTCAAGGGAATTAGAAGTATCTTGCGACATGCAGGGTTTTACCGATGATTCATCTGGACTTCTCCAGCATCGCTACACCGCTTACAAAACTGTTGTGCAAGGATGTAGACTTTTTTTTATCAGGAGTGTCAGGATGCTTTTGACAGGCTCAAGGTGGCGTTGGTGAGTGCACCAATAGTGCAACCGCCTTATTGGGATCTTCCTTTCGAGGTGATCTGTAATGGAAGTGACTACGCAGTTAGAGCAGTTCTAGGGTAAAGAAAGGACCGAAAGTTGCATGTTATTTACTACGCAAGTAGAACACTTGATGATGCTCAGAAAAATTACGCAACCACTGAGAAAGAGCTGCTGACCATAGTGTTTGCATTCGAGAAGTTCAGGTCATACCTGGTTGGATCGAAGGTTATTGTGCACACGGGTCATGCAACATTGCGATACCTCCTTTTGAAGAAAAACGCCAAGCCGAGGCCTAAGGTGGATCCTGCTCCTGCAAGAATTCGACTTAGAGATTAAAGAGAAGAAAGGGATCGAAAATGGGGTAGCAGATCACTTTTCAAGGCTGAAAATCGACGAGTCAATACCAATCAACGATTTCCTACTAGAGGAGGAGGCAAATTTGATCAATAAGGATCAGGGCTTCAGTAAAGTAATTAAGAAAACATCGGTGGAAATGAATCTCCCATGGTATGCGGATCTGGTGAATACTTAGCTATAGATAGGGAGCCTCCGAATATCCAAGGTTATCAAAGGAAAGTGTTCTTCAAAGATGTCCAGCACTACTATTGGGGTGAGCCGTACCTGTATAGGCAAAGGAAAGACAAGCTACTCAGGAGATGTCTATCAGAGGGAGAGGTGCCTGGGGTTCTATTCCACTATCACGGATCAGACTATGGAGGGCACTTTGCTACATACAAGACAATGGCGAATGTACTTCAAGCGGGATTTTGGTGGCCGACTATGTTCATGGACACCAACTAGTTAATCTCTAGGTGTGATCCTTGTCAGAGAAGAGAAAGCATTGGCAAATGAATGAGATGCCACAAAATCCTATCTTTGAAGTTGAGCTATTCGACGTTTGGGGTATCAATTTCATGGGACCATACCCCTCTTCTTATTGGAATCAATACATTCTTGTGGCAGTTGAATATGTGTCCAAATGGGTGGAAGCCATTGCCAGCGAACCTAATGATGCAAAGGTGGTTCTCAAACTGTTAAAGACAATCATCTTTCCAAGGTTTGGGGTTCCCAGGGCAGTGATAAGCGATGGAGACACTCACTTCATCAACAATGTCTTCGAA
This sequence comes from Pugionium cornutum, assembly GCA_018901935.1. NCBI lineage: Eukaryota > Viridiplantae > Streptophyta > Magnoliopsida > Brassicales > Brassicaceae > Pugionium > Pugionium cornutum. The sequence goes on along the minus strand of CM032159.1, from coordinate 36,633,400 downwards.
AACCATTTGAAGAACCATGGAGTTAAACACAAGGTAGCAACGGTTATCATCCTTTGGCATCGGTTCAGGTGGAACTCTCAAATTGCCAGATCAAGGCCATACTGGAGAAGACGGTAGGAAAGACCAAGAAGGATTGGGCAGCAAAACTGGATGATGCTTTGTGGGCATACCGGACTGCGTTGAGGATGCCCATTAGAACAGTCCCATTCAACCTCCTTTATGGGAAATCTTGCCACCTTCCTGTGGAGCTTGAATGCAAGACGCTTTGGGCAACCAAATTTCTGAACTTTGACATTAAGGCAGCCTATGAGAAACGTCTGATACAGCTGGAGGAACTCGAGGAGATCAGACAAAATGCATATGAAAGCTCTAGGATTTACAAGGAAAAGACCAAGGCGTTTCACGACAAAAAGCGCATTAAGCATACTTTTAAGGCTGGAGAACAAGTGCTACTGTTCAGTTCACGGATGAAGCTGTTTCCCGAGAAGCGCAAATCGAGGTGGTCAGGCTCCTTTGAGATTAAGGAGGTCCATCCCTACGGAGCGATCGTATTTGTCAGTCATTCACGAGAAGATTTCACCATGAACGGCCAACATTGTAAGCCTTACCTTGCTGGTGTGGGTTGGAGGACAGCACATCGATCGCACTTAAGGATGCCCCGCATGCCTAAGAATTGGTACCGTCAAGCTAGAGACCTAAAACAAGCGCGCTTGGGAGGCATTCCCATGTTATCCTTGTACATAAAAATCATTTTATATGTTTTATTTCTTTTCTAGTTTATGTTTTCGTATGTCTGGTGGTATGTACTTTTAGGTGGAACGAGAGCGATTGCAGACAAATCGAGCACGGATGGAGGCCACCAGACCTTGGAAAGGGAAAGTTCTGGAGAAGCTCCAAAGGAAACTGAGAAGAACCCTGGGATATGTATCCTCCGAGGAGGAAAAAGGAGACAGCAGCGCAGAAGCTGAACCGAGGCAGGAGAGGCGCCAGAGGAGGATAATGCCAGCGGTGATGCTGAAAGTGAGGCAGGAGAGTCGTTGAATGAGGAAAATGCTGGACGATGTGGACAACGCGAGGACAAGCAGCCAAAAGGAAGAAGCAAGGGGAAGCAAGGTCCTCTCGCCACTGACAGGTACCACACATGCCACTTGTACATACATCACCTTCATTATTTTATTTTATTTTTATTTTTTCTTCACTCACCCTCTTCCTTAGATTTATTTTCTCACCGAGACAGTGAGAGCTAAATCCGGGGGAGGGGACACAGACGGTCACATTTGCATCATTTTGCATTGTACATATATTTACACATTACAAAAAGCACAAAAAATGAAAAACTCGAAAAACCGAAAAAAACTTCATGCATTTACACTACATGTGTTAGGATTGAATCTAGAAGCATATAGGATTTCGTTACATTTTCATATGGACCATGGTTAGACTTCCTCAACTAAGTTGCACTTAGGATTAAGATTGGAACCCTTGCTAGGAGTAGTATGATGCACCATTTCGAAACTTGAGAATCTTGTATTGGGCCACAACCTATTAGGTAGATCATTCTCGGGAATTTATATGTGTCTGATTTGATCCTAACTCCATAAATTAGAACTTGAGCCGGATTTGAAATTATCTTACGTGCATCTTTCTGAAGACTTGTTCATGGATACCGATATACACATTCGGGTTTTCTTTCACCTTTATACCATCCTCTGTTAACCCGAATGGCTGAATCCCCTTCTTTGGGACAGCTACGCCACTCCCCAACCCAATCCTTTCCTTGAAGCCAACGTTACTCTTGTGTGAACCATGTGTAAGGCCTTTTTACTAGAATGCTTACTTTGCAAAACATGTTGGGTTTTGAGAACGACAAGGCTAGGACTTTCATGTAGATGCTACCTTCACACTATAAGCTCAACATAGGTTAGGACTTGGGTAGGCTTGCTAGGATCTTTGATTATGAGAGAACCATTGTCTTTAGGTGAACCACCTTACCTCACTTCAGAAACCATTTCTCCCTTGCCTTGTCATGGTTGATGCATGAAATGATTCACGTGTGCTTTTAATTGAATATTAAGGAATTAAGGGATTTGATCTCGCATAGCATGACTAGGGATGGACATCGTGGCACATACAAAAAGTACTTGGAAGTAGGCTCGATTCAAACATTATAATACTCTTGGATAAGGATTCTTGGATTAGATCTTCGTGCGTGCTTTCGGTTAGGGGGTCCAGTCTTCAATTCTCTTCTTCAGTTTGTTTTTGCTGGTTTTCCTCGAGGACGGGTAAAAGGCAAGTCCGGGGAGTTGATAACCATGGTTTTTGTATTGTTTAACCATGCATCTCACCACCTTTTTAATGTCTTCATTAGCATTTTAGGCATTATATATTCCCATTTACATTCATTGGCATTTGGCATTGCATTCTATAGCTTAGTGCATGCATGTCTGCATATTGCATACCTTCTCGATGTTTTTAGGTACAACGAAAAGTTAGACGGGATCATGCACGAGAAAATGACCAAGGGATCTCACCATGGGCGATCTCAGGCCCAACACCATGATTTTACTGTCCAATCTCACCATGGCCGAACTAATGGGCCAGTCTCGGGCCAAATTAACCCCAAAATGTCTTAAACCTATTTTTACTTAACCGGTTTGTCCCGGGATTAAAACTAATTGTTAGGGATATTATAGAAACCCTTTTAAAACACTTTTAACCTAAGTTTTGTTTAAATTTCTTCTAGTTGTTTCCTCTGGACGTTTTTAGCGAGAGAGGAGATTGGTTTTCAACCTTTATTCTTGAACTCTCGGTTTTTAGTGAAGGATTTCTCTACCCTATCTCCTATCTTATGTTTATTTGCTTTTACTTCTTTATGCTTACTGTTTTAATGAATATGTTTGGCTAGTTTTCTGTATGTAGGGGAATCTGATATTGACTTAGGGTTGTTCAGGTAGATTAGGTGACAAATTCTTGATGATTAGGGTGTGCTTAATGCTAGGCATTGAAGTAGTCAACGCTTAGATGGATAATCTTCTGCTCTCGAGAGGTGTAGAAAGAACATGTAGGTAGGCCTATACATCCTTATTGCATCTTAGCCAACGAGAGTTGATGTCTAAGGCTATAGGTGGACAGGATTAGACTCAAACCCAATGATCACTATGCGACAGATTGCTGTGCAAAAGACTTGTATTCTATAGGCTAGTGAATGGGCTGTTGCCACGAGAGTGGATCAGTCTACTAGATAGGGAATTATCTAATCGAACATGTAAAATTGTCAGTCAAAGGAAGATTACCCCACATCGAATGCCTTATCCATTGTCCATATTTCTTGCTTATCGAATTTAACTCGTCTCTATTTTTTTGCAATTATATTATTAGATAACCAATCAAAAACCCAGTTACTATTTGCCTAAATTTAAGTGTTTCATGCATTCCTAGTGTGCCATTCCTACTTCCCTGAGGATTCGATACCTAACTACTACTCGATTTGCAATGCACTTGGAGTTGTACTTGGGGTTAACACTTAAAACCCCATCACTTAACGTGGGTGTTGGATTCGTGTCATTCTAAACTGATCATTGGTGCTCCTTGAGTAAAGGCCAATAAATGAAGAATAATGAATTACATCATGCTGGGATACATTGGATTACTTGGAGGCTTTTTCGTAGCTCTTTCAGTCTCAAATGGTGTCACAATATTGAAAATTGAGCTAGACAAACGTGTCCATTAGATTAATGTCATTTTGAGCTCTAAATAAAATGTTAAACACGATTTAGTGCAGACATGTCAAGCTGATGAGCTAGTTAAAACGATCATTCTAAACTGATCATTGGTGCTCAATGAGCAAAAGTTTACAAATGAAGCATAATGCATGATATCACACAGTTTGGGATATATTGGATTACTTGGATGCTTTTTCGTAGCTATTTCGGTCTTAAATTTTGTCACAATATATAAAATTGAGCTATCTAAAAGTGGGCATTGGATTCATGTCATTCTGAACTCTATATAAAAAGTTACAGACGATTTAGTGGGGACATGTGAAGTTGATCAACCAGTTAAAATGATCATTTTAAACTGATCACTGGTGCTCCTTGAGTGAGGGTTATAAATGATGCATAATGCATGACATCATGCAGTTTGGTACATTGGATTACTTGGAGGCTTTGTAGTAGCTCTTCTAGTATCAAATATTGTCACAGTATGGAAAACTGAAGATGCGTAATGTGGGCGTTGGACTCATGTCATTTTGAGCTCTAAATAAAAAGTTAAACGCGATTTAGTGCGGGCATGTCAAGTTGGTCAGCTATTTAAAATGCTCATTCTAAACTGATCATTGGTGCTCATTGAGTAAAGGATTATAAGTAAAGCATAGTGCATGGCATCACAATTTCGAATACATTGGGTTATTTGGAAGCTTTGTCGTAGCTCATTAAGTCTCGAATGTTGTCACAATATAGAAAATTGAGCTAGCTTAACATGGAAGTTGGATTCGTGTCATTTTGAACTCTAAATAAAAAGTTACGGACGATTTAGTGTAGACATGTCAAGTTTATCAGCCAGTTAAAATGATCGTTTTGAACTGATCATTGGTACTCCATGAGTAAATGCTTATACATGAAGCATAATGCATGACATCACGCTGTTTGGGATACATTGGATTAATTGGAGGCTTTTGTCGTAGCTCTTTAAGTCTCAAATGTTGTCACAATATAGAAAATTGAGCTAGCTTAACGTCGGCGTGGGATTCGTGTAATTCTGAACTCTAAATCAAAAGTTACGGACGATTTAGTGCCGACATGTCAAGTTTAACAGCCAGTTAAAATTAGCATAATGCTCGGCATCATGTATTTTGGGATACATTGGATTACTTGGAGGCTTTTTGGTAGCTTTTTAAGTTTCAAATGTTGTTACAATATGAAAAATTTTTGCTAGCTTAAAGTGGGCATTGGACTCATGTCATTTTGAGCTCTAAATCAAAAGTTAAAGACGATTTAGTATCGATATGTAAGTTGATCAGCTAGTTAATTCTAAACTGATCATTGGATCTCCTTGACAAAGGCTTATAAATGAAGCATAATGCATAACATCCTTCAGTTTAGGACAGATTGGAATACTTGGAGGATTTGTCATAGCTATTTCCGTCTTTAATTTTTTAACAATATTGAATATTGAGCTAGTTTAACACGTGGGTGTTGGATTCGTATCATTCTGAACTCTAAATCAAAAGTTAGTAACAATTTAGTGCGGACATATCAAGTTGATCGGACAGTTAAAGTGATCATTCTAAACTGATCATTCTAAACTCATCATTAGTGCTCCTTGATTAAAGGCTTATAAATGAATCATAATGCATGACATCATCTAGTTTACAATATACTAGATTACTTGAAGGATTTGTGGTACCTCTTTCAGGCTCAAATGTTGTCACAATATAGAAAATTAAGCTGGCATAACATGGGCGTTGGATTCGTGTCATTCTGAATTCTAAATCAAATGTTAAAGACGATTTAGTGTGGACATGTCAAGTTGATCAGCTAGTTAAAATGATCATTCTAAACAGATCATTGGTGCTCATTGAGCAAAGGTTTACAAATGAACCATAATGCATGACATCACGTAGTTTGGGATTGATTTTGGAGGCTTTGTCGTAGCTATTTCGGTCTTAAATTTTGTCACATTATAGAGTATTGAGCTAGCTTAACGTGGCCGTTGGATTCATGCCATTCAGAACTCTAAATCAAAAGTTAGAGACATCGACTAGTTAAACTGATTATTAGTGCTCATTGAGCAAAGGTTTACAAACGAAGCATAATGCAAAGCATCACGCAGTTTGGGATAGTTTGGATTACTTTGAGGCTTTGTTGTAGCTATTTTGGTGTTAAATTTTATCACATTGTAGAAAATTGAGATGGTTTAACGTGGGTTTTTGATTCGTATCTTTCTGAACACTAAATCAAAAGTTACGGACGATTTAGTGCGGACATGTTTAGTTGATCGGCCAGTTAAAATGATCGTTCTAAACAGACCAGTGGTGCTCCTTGAGCAAAGGCTTATAAATAAAACATAATGCATGTAATCACGCAGTTTGGGATACATTGGATTACTCGGAGGCTTTTTCGTAGCTATTTCGTTCTTAAAATTTGTAATGATATAGAAAATTGATCTAGCTTAACGTGGGCACTGGATTCGTGTCATTCTGAACTCTAAATCAAAAGTTATGGACAATTTAGTGCCAACATGTCAAGTTGATCGGCCAGTTAAAATGATCATAGTAAACTGGTCATTGGTGCTCCTTGAGTAAAGGCTTATAAATGAAGCATAGTGAATGGCATCATGCAGTTTGGGATACATTGGATTACATACATGGAGGGTTTGTGGTAGCTATTTCGGTCTTAAATGTTATCACAATATAGAAAATTCAGCTAGCTTATGGTGGCCATTGGATTCATGTCATTTTGAACTGTAAATTAAAAGTTACGGAGGATATTATGTGGATATGTCGACTTTATCGGCTAGTTAAATAGATCATTCCAAACTGACCATTCTATACTAATCATTGAGGCTCAGCAGAGGATTGTAAATGAAGCATAATGCATGGCATCACGCAGTCTGAGATTGATTTGGTTACTTGGAGGCTTTGCCATAGCTATGTCGGTCTTAAATTTTGTCGCAATATAGAATATTGAGCTAGCTTACATGGACATTGGATTCGTTTCATTCTCAACTCTAAATTAAAAGTTACGGATGATTTTGTGCAGACATGTCAAGTTGATCGGTCAGTTAAAGTGATAATTGTAAACTGATCATTGGTGCTCCTTGAGTAAAGGCTTATAAATCAAGCATAATGCATGACATGACGCAGTTTGGGCTAGATTGGATTACTTGGAGGATTTCTCATAACTCTTCCAGTCTCAAATGTCATCACGATATTGAAAATTGAGCTAGATTAACGTGGGCATTTGATTCATATCATTTTGAGCTCTAAATCAAATGTTAAAGACGATTTAGTGCAGACATATCAAGTTGATAAGCTAGTTAAAAATATCATTCTAAACTGATCATTGGTGCTCATTGAGCAAAGCTTTACAAATGAAGCATAATGCATACCATCAGGCGGTTTATGATAGATTAGATTACTTGGAGGCTTTGTCGTAGCTACTTCGGTCTTAAATTTTGTCACAATATATAATATTGAGCTAGCTTAACTTGGGCACTGGATTCGTGTCATTCTGAACTCTAAATAAAAGTTACCAAAAATATAGCACGGACATGTCAAGTGTATCGGTCCGTTAAAGTGATAATTCTAAACTGATCATTCTAAAATGATCATTAGTGCTCCTTGAGTAAAGGCTTATAATTGAAGCATCATGCATGGCATCACGCATTTTAAGTTAGATTGGATTACATGAAAGCTTTGCGGTACGTAGCTCCTTTAGTCTCAAATGTTGTCATAATATAGAAAATTGAGCTAGCTTTACGTTGCCATTGGATTCGTGTAATTCTAAACTATAAATCAAAAGCTACAGACGATTTAGTCCTTACATGTCAAGTTGATCGGCCAATTAAAGTGATCATTCTAAGCTGCTCATTAGTGCTGCTTGAGTAAAGGATTATAATTGAAGCATAATGAATGGTATCACGTAGTTTAGGATAGATTGGAATACTTGAAGGCTTTGTGGTAGCTCATTCAATCTTAAATGTTGTCACAATATGGAAAATTGAACTAGTTTAACATGGCCATTCAATTGTTGTTATTCTGAACTCTAAATCAAAAGTTACGGACAATTTAGTACGGACATGTTAAGTTGATCGGCTATTTAAAATGATCATTCTAACCTGATCATTCTAAACTCATCATTAGTGCTCCTTCAGTAAACGCTTATAAATGAAGCAAAATGCATGGCATCACGCAGTTTAGGATAGATTGGATTACTTGAAGGCTTTATCGTAGCTCTGTCAGCCTCAAATGTTCTCAAAATATAGAATTGAGCTAGTTTAACATGGGCATTGGATTTCTTGTCATTTTGAGCTCCAATTCAAAAGTTAAAGACGATTTAGTGCGGACATGTCAAGTTGCTCAGGTAGTTAAAAATCATCATTCTAATGTGATCATTGGTGCTCATTGAGCAAAGGTTTACAAATGAAGCATAATGCATGGCATCACACACTCTGGGATAGATTGGATTACTTGGAGGATTTGTCATAGCTATTTCAATCTCAAATGTTGTCACAATATTGAAAATTGAGCTAGATTAATGTAGGCATTGGATTCATGTCATTTTGAGATCTAAATTAAAAGTTAAAAATGATTTAGTGCGGACATGTAAAATTGATCAGCAAGTTAAAATCATAATTGGTACTCATAGTGCAAAGATTTACAAATGAAGCACAATGCATGGCATCACGGAGTTTGGGATAGATTTGATTACTTGGAGCCTTTTTCGTAGCTATTCTGGTCTTAAATTTTGTCACAATATAGAAAATTGACCAAGTTTAACGTAGGCATTGGATTCATGTAATTCTGAACTTTAAATCAAATGTTACGGATGATTTAGTGCAGACATATCAAGTTTATCGGCTAGTTAAATTGATCATTCTAAACTGATCATTGGTACTCATTGCGCAAAGGTTTACAAATAAAGCATAATGGATGGCATCGCGCATATTAGTCGTAGCTATTTTAGTCTTAAATTTCATCACCATATAGAAATTTGAGCTAGCTTAACATGGATGTTGGATTCCTGGCATTCTGAACTCTAAATCAAAATTACGAACGATTTAGTGCGGACATGTCAAGTGTATATTGGCTAGTTAAAATAATCATTCTAAACTTATCATTGCTGCTCCTTCAGTAAAGGCTTATAAATGAAACATAATGTATGGCATCACGCATATTAGGATAGATTGGATTACTAGGAGGCTTGGTCGTAGCTATTGCGGTCTTAAATTTTATCACAATCTAGAAAATTGAGCTAGCTTAACGCGGGTGTTGGATTCGTGTCATTCTAAACTCTAAATCAAATTTACAGATGATTTAGTTCGGACATGTCAAAATGATCAGCTAGTTAAAATCATCATTCTAAACTGATCATTGGTGCTCATAGAGAAAAGGTTTACAAATGAAGCATAATGCATGGAATCACACAGTCTGGGATAGATTAGATTACTTGGAGGCTTTTTCGTACCTCTTGAAAATTGCTGCCACAATATTGAAAATTGAGCTAGATTAATGTGGTCATTAGATTCATGTCATTTTGAGCTCTAAATAAAAAGTTAAAAATGTTTTAGTCAGGAAATGTCAAGTTGATCAGCTAGTTAAAATCACCATTCTACAGTGATCATTGGTGCTCATAATGCAAAGGTTTACAAATAAAGCATAATGCATTGTGTGACGCAGTTTGAGATAGATTGGATTACTTGGAGGATCGTAGCTATTTTGATCTCAAATTTTGTCACAATATAGAAAATTGAACTAGTTTAACGTGTGTGTTAGATTCATGTCATTATGAACTCTAAATCAAAATTTACAGATGATTTGATGCGGAAATGCCAAGTTTATCGGCTAGTTAAATGTATTATTCTAAACTGGTCGGTGGTGCTCATTGAGTAAATGTTTACAAATGAAGTATAATGCATGGCATCACGTACTTCGGGAGAAATTGGATTAATTGGAGGCTTTGTCGTAGCTATTTTGGTGTTAAATTTTTTAAGAATATAGAAACGTGAGCTAGCTTAACATGGGCCTTGGATCCGTGTCATTCTGAACTCAGAATCAAAAGTTACGGACAATTTAGTGCGGACATGTCAAGTCGATTGGCTAGTTAAAATGATCATTCTAAACTGATCATTGGGGCTCCTTGAGTAAAAGCTTATAAATGAAGCATAATGCATGGCATCCCACAGTTTAGGATAGATTGGATTACTTAAAGGCTCTATCAAAGCTATTGCGGTCATAAATTTTATCACAATATAGAAATTTGAGCTAGCTTAACGGGGGCGTTGGATTCGTGTCATTACGAACTCTAAATCAAAAAGTTACGCAAGATTTAGTGCGGGCATGTCATGATGATCATTCTGAACTGATCATTGGTGCTCATTAAGCAAAGGTTTACAAATGAAGGAGGCAAATTCAGTGTTTTAAGTGTAAGGGCTTTGTCACTACTCTTGGGAATGTACCAATAAGAGAACCATAGTTATTACGGCTAATGGTGAGGTAGAATTAGAAGATGACCATTCGGTTGCTGAGTCCTTGGAAGAAAATGTAGACATGTCCCATGCTGGACAACTCTTAGTCACTAGGAGAACTCTAAACTTACAAACTAGGAAAGAAAAGAATGAGCAAAGAGAGAACCTATTCCACACTCGCTGTCTAGTTAAGAGTATGGTATGTAGCTTAGTGATAGCTGGAGGTAGCTGAACCAATGTACCTAGTGAGATTATGGTAGAGAAGTTAGGAATTGAGATTATTAAGAGGTCTAAATATATAAGCTGCAATGGCTTAATGATGAGGGTGAGGTAGAAATAGAGAACCAGGTCCTAGTTCCTTTGTCGATAGGCAAATATTAAGATGAGGTTATGTGTGATGTTTTACCCATGGATGCTGGTCACATCTTGTTAGGTAGACCTTGGCAATCGGATAGAAGGTTATTCATGATGGGTTTACTAATAGGTACTCATTTGAATTTAAGGGAAAGAAACATATTTTAATACCTTTATCCCCACAATAGGTTCATGTAGATTAGATAGATTTAAAGAAAAACAAAGCCCAATCGAACCCAAAAGCAAACCCCATGCCAAAGGCACCGCCAAACCGCAAACCAAGCCACCAGCCAAACAACTGACTAATCTTATGATTAAGTCAAACCCAGGGAGTAACTTACCACACCTACACTTTGTGCTTAAAGAATGCTTTCATACTAACCGATCTATGCAGGACATTCCTAGCAAAATTTAACTTCTTTTGCAGGAATTTAAAGATGTGTTTCCAGAGTAGCAACCGCAAGGCTTACCACCAATCTGAGGAATTGAGCACCAAATTGACATTCTACCAGGAGCATCTCTTCCCAACAATCCAGCCTACAGAACCAAACCACCTGGAGACTAAGGAGCTTCAACAGCATGTCACTGAACTCATCGAGAAAGGACATATCCGTGAAAGTATGAGCTCGTGTGTTGTAACTGTTTTGCTTGTCCCAAAAAAGGATGGAAACTGGAGAATGTGTGTTGATTGCAGAACCATCAAAAATATCATTGTAAAGTATCACCATCCTATACCTAGATTATATGATATGTTAGATGAATTGCATGGTTCTAGCATCTTCTCTACGGTAGATCTTAAGAGTGGTTATCACCAAATTAGGATGAAAGAAGCTGACGAGTGGAAAACTGCATTTAAAACTAAACAAGGTTTATATGAGTGGTTAGTAATGCGTTTTGGCTTGATAAATGCACCTGTTCCTTCATGAGATTTATAAACCATGTCCTTAGCGAATTCATAGGTCATTTTGTGGTAGTATACTTTGGTTACATTCTAGTTTTTAGCCTAACATTAGATGATCATGTAGAACACCTTAGAAAGGTTTTTAAAGTGCTTAGAAAGGAAACCTTGTATGCCAATATTAAGAAATGTACTTTTGGAACAGATAACCTTGTCTTCTTAGGCTTTTTTTTAGTACATATGGTATTAAGGTTGATGAGGAAAAGATAAAGGCGATTAAGGAGTGGCCGAGTCCAAAGAATGTTGGGGAAGTAAGGAGCTTCCATGACCTAGCTAGGTTTTACCAGAGATCTGTCATGGACTTAAGCACTATAGCAGCTCCACTCACTGAGGTTATCAAAAAGAATATGGGATTTAAGTGGGAGCAGGCGCAAAAGGAGGCATTCCAAACCTTGAAAGACAAGCTCACACACTCCCTGGTGCTATCTGTTCCTAACTTTGATAAAACTTTTGAAATTGAATGTGATGCTTCAGGAGTTGGTATTGGTGCTGTTCTTATGTAGGAAAGGAAGCCCATAGCCTACTTTAGTGAGAAACTTGGAGGGGCAACACTCAATTACCAAACCTATGACAAAGAACTATATGCGCTTGTGAGGGCCTTGCAAACATGGTAACATTATCTTTGGCCCAAGGAGTTTGTCATCCGTACTTACCATGAGTCACTCAAAAATCTCAAAGGGCAACAAAATCTGAACAAAAGACATGCTAGGTGGGTCGAATTCATTGAGACCTTCCCTTATGTGATCAAATACAAGAAAGGTAAAGAGAATGTAGTAGCCGATGCTCTTTCTCGGAGGTATGTGCTCTTGAATTCTTTAGAACTTGAACTGTTAGGGTTTGAGCAAATCAAAGAGTTATATGCTACCGATGATGATTTTAAGGATATTTATGCTTATTTTGAGAAGTTTGGTACTGGGAAATACTTTAAGAGTGAAGGCTTTTTGTTTTATGATAATCTCTTATGTGTACCTAACTCCTCTTTGCGAGACTTGTTTGTTAAAGAATCACATTCAGGTGGTCTTATGGGTCACTTTGGCGTGGCAAAGACATTAAATGTATTGCAGGAACACTTCTATTGGCCACACATGAGGAGTGATGTTGAGAAAGCTTGCCAAAGATGTGTAACTTGCAAGCAAGCCAAATCCACAATTCAAAAGCACGGTTTTTATACCCCTCGTCCTATTCCTTTGCACCCTTGGCATGATATTTCTATGGATTTTGTTGTTGGATTTCCTAGAACTAAGACTGGAACTGATTATGTGTTTGTTGTCGTTGATAGGTTTTCCAAATTGGCTCACTTTATTCCTTGTCATAAGACGGATGATGCCGTTAACATTGCCGGATTATTCTTTAAGAAGATTGTTAGACTTCATGGCATGCCTAGGATAATAGTATCAGATAGAGACACTAAGTTCCTTAGTTACGTTTGGAAAACACTTTGGTCTAAGTTAGGAACTAAGCTTTGTTTCTCAACAACTTGTCACCCGCAATCAGATTGTCAAACTGAAGTAGTTAATAGAACCTTGTCTACTTTGTTAAGAGCTTTGATTAAAAAGAATCTTAGGAATTGGGAAGAATGTTTGCCTCATGTTGAATTCGCATATAATCATGGTAGGCATACTGCTTCTAAGTACTCACCATTCGAAATTATTTATGGGTTCAATCCCATCTAACCTTTAGAGCTAATGCCTTTACCTTTGAGTGAAAGGACAAGCCTTGATGGAAAGAAAAAGGCTGAGTTGTTTAAAAAAATTCATGAGAAGGCTCGGCTCAATATTGAAAATAAGACTAAGATGTATGCTCAACAAGCCAATAAAGGCCGAAAGGAGTTAGCATTTGAGGAAGGAGACTTTGTGTGGATCCATTTGCGAAAAGATAGATTTCTGAGTGAAAGGAAATCCAAGCTAATGCCTTGGATTTATGGCCCACTCAAAGTCATCAAGAAGAGCAATGACAATGCATACCAGCTGGATGTTCAAGGTAAGTACCAAGTGAATTCAAGTTTCAATATTACTGATTTGGTTCCATATTTTGTAGATGAAACAGATTTGAGGTCCTGGGGGAAGATGATGTGAGCATGGACTGCAAGGTACCACAACCTAAGGAGAAGCTTGAACCAGAGGAGGAAGAAGCCAATTAAGATGCTAAGGAGAATCTAGAACCCACGGATACATAGTTGAAAGCCTACAAATCTTTAATGGTCCCATTACTTGATCCAAGCAAGCCACACTTAAGGCAACACTACACCACCTTCTAACCACCATTCACTCCAGTTTAGTATGTGCTAATCCAACTACATTGGTTGTGATTCAAGCCACCTAAACCTCACCAAGAGAGGTGCCTTGGATTGTACTCTTTTTCCCTATTCTTAGTTGTGTCCCAATGGGTTTTCTAAGATAGGTTTTTAATGAGACAAGCCCAAGGTACTTTACCAATGCCTCTTGGTGAATCAAGGTCCATTCTATCTCACCATCCACGAAATAAGAGAGGAAGAATCATGTCAAAACATTATTTACTCATTAGTCTTTGTCTTAGTTGTCTTTGTAATTCCATAAGTATTTCCTTTAATATTTTGGTAAAATTTTAGGAGTCATTTTCAATTTCCTAGACTACTATAAGCACTCTCTTGGATCCTTCTTTCTGAATCATCAAACATTTTAATAGCAAATCTCCTTCTTAAACTCGTCTTATCATCCTCTTAAATAAGGAATTTTAGAACACTTTCTCATTCCTCTCAAGAGCCAAAAGTCTACGGGATCTTCATCACCCTTGGAAGTTTCAATTCGATTCACCCCTTGCCCAACTTTCTTGACCTTTGTCATTCACACAAAGCAAGCAGATAGTCCAAGGATTTTCCACCATCCTTGAGAAGTATCATCCATTTCCCATTGTTCTCGGATCCATCCACTTAAGAGCTCACACATCCGCAAGTTACAAAATCGTTTCACCTATTCCGAAACTTCAATCCATTCATCCACTCTTCCAAAACCATTTGGAGTTGATCAGTGGCTTAATCCTCATTAGGGTCATGTCAAAATTAAAATTTAGGGAAGATTTAGGGCGGACATGTCAAGTTGATCGGCCAATTAAAATGATCATTCTAAACTGATCATTGGAGCTCTTTGAGTAAAGGCTTATAAATGAAGCATAATGGATGGCATCACGCAATTTGGGATACATTGGATTACTCGGAGGATTTTTCGTAGCTCTTTCTATGTCAAATATTTTCAAAATATTGATATTGAGCTATGTGTACGTGGGTGTCTAACTCATGTCATTTTGAGCTCTAAATCGAAAGTTAAAGACGATTTAGTGCGGACATGTCAAGTATATCAGCTAGTTGAAATGATCATTCTAAATTGATCATTGTGTTCCCTGAGCAATGGCTTATAAATGAAGCATAATGCATGGCATCATGCAGTTTGGGATAGATTGGATTACTTGGAGGCTTTGTCACAGCTATTATGGTCTTAAATTTTCTCACAATATAGAAAATTGAGCTAGCTTTATCGTAGGCTTTATCGTAGCTCTTACAGTGGATTACTCGGAGGCTTTATCGTAGCTCTTTCCGCCACAAATGTTGTCACAATATAGAAAATTGATCTAGTTTAACGTGGGCATTAGATTCGTGTCATTCTGAACTCTAATTAAAAATTTACAGACGATTTAGTCCCGACATGTCAAGTTGATCCGCAAGTTAAAATGATCATTCTAAACTAATCATTGGTGCTCCTTGATTAAAGGCTAATAAATGAACCATAGTGCATAGCATCACTCAGTTTGGGATACATTGGAATACTTAGACGCTTTTTCATAGCTATTTCTGTCTTAACATTTGTCATGATATTGAAAATTGAGCGTGGGTGTTGGATTCATGTCATTCTGAACTCTAAATCAAAAGTGACGGATGATTTAGTGCCGGCATGTGAAGTTGATCGTCCAGCTAAAATGATCATTCTAAACTGATCATTGGTGCTCATTGAGCAATGGTTTACAAATAGAGCATAATGCAGGGCATCACACAGTTTGGGATAGATCGGATTACTTGGAGTCTTTGTTACAGCTATTATGGTCTTAAATTTTCTCACAGTATAGAAAATTGAGCTAGTTTAACGTGAGCATTTGATTCTTGTAATTTTGAACTCTAAATCAAAAGTTACAAACGATTTAGTGCGGACATGTAAAGTTGATCGGTTAGTTAAAATGATCATTCTAGACTGATCACTGGTGCCCCTTGAGTAAAGGGTTATAAATGAAGCATAATGCATGGCATCACGCATTTTTGGATACAATGGATTAATCGTAGGCTTTGGCGTAGCTCTTTCCGCCTCAAATGCTGTCACCATATAAAACATTGGGCTAGCTTACCGTGGGCATTAGATTCGTGTCATTCTAAATAAAAGTTGCAGACGATTTAGAGCGGACATGTCAAGTTGATCGGCAAGTTAAAACGATCATTCTAAACTGATCATTGGTTTTCCTTGATTAAAGGCTTATAAATGAAGCATAGTGCATAGCATAACGCAGTTTTGGATACATTGGAATACTTGGAGGCTTTGGCATAGCTATTTATTTCTTAAATTTTGTCACAATATAGAAAATTGAGCTAGCTTAACGTGGGTGTTGGATTCGTGTCATTCTAAACTCTAAATCAAAAGTTACAAATGATTTTGTGCCGACGTGTGAAGTTGATCGGCCAGTTAAAATGATCATTCTAAACTGATCATTGGTGCTCCTTGAGTAAGTGCTTATAAATGAAGGAGAATGCATGGGATTACGTAGTTGAGATATATTGGATTATTTTGAGACTTTGTCGTAGCTCCTTCAGTCTCAAATGTTGCCACAATATAGAAAACTGAGCTAGATTAATGTGGGAGTTGCATTCACGTCATTCTCAGCTCTAAATCAAATTTTCAAAATGATTTATATATTGAGTAAAGGGTTATAAATGAAGCATAATGCATGGCATCACACATTTTTGGATACAGTGGATTAATCGGAGGCTTTGGCGTAGCTCTTTCCGCCTCAAATGCTGTCACCATATAAAAAAATGCGCTAGCTTAACGTGAGCATTAGATTCGTGTCATTCTAAATAAAAGTTGCAGACGATTTAGAGCGGACATGTCAAGTTGATCGGCAAGTTAAAACGATCATTTAAACTGATCATTGGTTTTCCTTGATTAAAGGCTTATAAGTGAAGCATAGTGCATAGCATAACGCAGTTTTGGATACATTGGAATACTTGGAAGCTTTGTCATAGCTATTTATTTCTTAAATTTTGTCACAATATAGAAAATTGAGCTAGCTTAACGTGGGTGTTGGATTCTTGTCATTCTGAACTCTAAATCAAAAGTTACATATGATTTTGTGCCGACGTGTGAAGTTGATCGGCCAGTTAAAATAATCATTCTAAACTGATCATTGGTGCTCCTTGAGTAAGTGCTTATAAATGAAGGATAATGCATGGCATTATGTAGTTGAGATATATTGGATTATTTTGAGACTTTGTCGTAGCTCCTTCAGTCTCAAATGTTGCCACAATATAGAACTGAGCTAGATTAATGTGGGAGTTGCATTCACGTCATTCTCAGCTCTAAATCAAATGTTCAAAATGATTTAGTGCGGACATGGCAAATTTATTGGCTATTTAAATTGATCATTTTAAACTGATCATTCTAAACTGATCATTGTTGCTCATTAAGCAAAGGCTTATAAAGTGATAGATTGGATTACTTGGAGGCTTTGTCGTTGCTATTTTGGTTTTTAATTTTGTCACAATATAGAATATTGAGCTAGCTTAACGTGGGCGTTGGATTCGTGTCATTCTGAACTCTAAACCAAAAGTTATTGACAATTTAGTGTGGACATATCAACTTTATCAGCTAGTTAAATTGATCATTCTAAACTTATCATTGGTGCTCATTGAGCAAAGGTTTACAATGTTTGGGATAGATTGGATTACTTGGAAATCGTAGCTATTTTGGTCTTAAATATTGTCACAATATAGAATATTGAGCTAACTTTACGTAGGTGTTGGATCCGTGTCATTCTGAACTCTAAATCAATAGTTACGAACGATTTACTGCTGACATGTTAATTTGATCGGTTAGTTAATGTGATTATTCTAAATTGATCATTAGTGCTCAATGAGTAAAGGTTTAGAAATGAATCAAAATACATGGCATCACGCAGTTTAGGATATATCGGCTTACTCTAAGCATTTTGTTGTAGCTCTTTCAGTCTCAAATGTTTTCAAAATATAGAAAATTTAGCTAGCATAATGTGGGTGTTGGATTCGTGTCATTCTGAACTCTAAATCAAAAGTTACAGACGATTTAGTGCGTACATGTCAAGTTTATTGAAAAGTTAAAATGATAATTTTAAACCGATCATTGCTGCTCCTTGAGTAAAGGCTAATAAATGAAGAATAATGCATGACATCACTCAGTTTGCGTTACATTGGATTACTTGGAGCCTTTGTCGTAGCTATATCGGTCTTAAATTTTTCACAATAAAGAAAATTGAGGTAGCTTAACGTGAGCGCTGGATTCATGTCATTCGGAACTCTAAATGAAAAAGTACAAACAATTTAGTGCGGAGATGTCAAGCTGATCGGCTAGTTAAAATGATCATTCTAAACTGATCATTGGTGCTCTTTGAGTAAAGGCGCATATAAATGAAGTATAATGCATGTCATCACGCTGTTGGGATACATTGGATTACTTTGAGGCTTTTTCGTAGCTCTTTCAATCTCTAATCTTGTCACAATATAGAAAATTGAGCAAGCATAACGTGGACGTTTGATTCGTGTCACAATATAGAAAATTGAGCTAGTTAAAATGGTCATTCAAAGCGGATCATTGGTGCTCTTTAAGTAAAGGCGTATAAATCATGAATAATGCATGGCATCACGCAGTTCGGGATACATTGGATGCTCAAAGGCTTTTTGTAGCTATTTTAATCTTACATTTTGTCACAAGAAAATTGAGCAAACTTAACCCGGGTGTTGGAATCTTGTCATTTTGAACTCTAAATCAAAAGTTACGAACAATTTAGTGCAGACATGTCAAGTTGATTGACAAGTTAAAATGATCATTCTAAACTGATCATTGGTGCTCCTTGATTAAAGGCTTATAAATGAACCGTAATGCATGGCATCACGTAGTTTGGGATAAATTGGATTGCTTGGGGGATTTGTAGCTCTTTCAGTCTCAAATATTGCCACAATATGGAAAATTGAGCTAGTTTAACACGGGTGTTAGATTCATGTGATTTTGAGCTCTAAATGAAAAGTTAAATACGATTTAGTGCGGACATGGTAAGTGGATCAGCTAGCTAAAATTATCATTCGAAACTGATCAATGGAGCTCCTTGATTAAACGCTTATAAATGAAACATTATGCATGGTATCATGCATATTAGGATATATTGGCTTACTTGGAGGCTTTATCGTAGCTATCTCGATCTTATATTTTTTCACAATATAGAGAATTGAGCTACCTTCATGTGGGTGTTGGACTCTTGTCATTTTGAACTCTTAATCAAAAGATACGGACGATTTAGTGCGGACATTCCAAGCTGATCAGCAGTTAAAATGATCATTCTAAACTGATCATTGGTGCTCCTTGAGTAAAGGCTTATAAATGAAGCATAATGCATGGCATCACTCAGTTGGGATACATTTGATTAGTTTGAGGCTTTGACATAGCTCTTTCAGTCTCAACTCTTCTCACAATATAGTAAATTGAGGTAGCTTAGTGTAGGCAATTGATTCGTTTTATTCTGACTCTAAAGCAAAATTTACTGATGATTTAGTGTGGACATGTCAAGTTTATCAGAAAGTTAAAATGATCATTCTAAACTGATCATCGGTGCTCCTTGATAAAAGGCTTATAAATGAAGCATAATGCATGGCATCACACAGTTTGGGATACATTGGATTACTTGGACGCTTTTTTGTAGCTATTTCGGTCTTAAAATTTGTCACAATATAGAAAATTGATCTAGCTTAACGTGGACATTGGATTCGTGTCATTCTGAACTCTAAATCAAAAGTTATGGACAATTTAGTGCTACCATGTGAAGTTGATTGGCCAGTTAAAATGATCATAATAAACTGATCATTAGTGCTCTTTGAGTAAAGACTTATAAATGATGCATAGTGCATGACATCACGCAGTTTGGGATACAATGGATTACGTACATGGAGGCTTTGTGGTAGATGTTTCGGTCTTAAATTATGTCATAATATAGAAAATTGAGCTAGCTTATCGTGGCCATTGGATTCATGTTATTTTGAACTGTATATCAAAAGTTACGGAGGATATTATGTGGATATGTCGAGTTTATTGGCTAGTTAAATTGATTATTCCAAATTGATCATTCTAGACTAATCATTGAGCCAAATGAAGCATACTGCACGATATCACGCAGTTTGAGATAGATTTGATTACTTGGAGGCTTTGTCATATATATGCCGGTCTTAAATTTTGTCACAATATAGAACATTGAGCTAGCTAACGTGGACATTGGATTCGTTTCATTCTGAAATCTAAATCAAAGGTTACACACGATTTGGTGCAAACATGTCAAGTTGATCGGCCAGTTAAAGTGATCATTGTAAACTGATCATTGGTGCTCCTTCAGTGAAGGCTTATAACCCAAGCATATTGCATGACATGACGCAGTTTGGGATAGATTGGATTACTTGGAGGATTTCTCATAGCTCTTCCAGTCTCAAATGTCATCACGATATTGAAAATTGAGCTAGATTAACGTGTGCGTTTGATTCATGTCATTTTGAGCTCTAAATAAAGTGTTAAAGACGATTTAGTGCCGACATATCAAGTTGATAAGCTAGTTAAAAATATCATTCTAAACTGATCATTGGTGCTCATTGAGCAAAGCTTTACAAATGAAGCATAATGCATACCATCAGGCGGTTTATGATAGATTGGATTACTTGGAGGCTTTGTCGTAGCTACTTCGGTCTTAAATTTTGTCACAATATATAATACTGAGCTAGCTTAACTTGGACGCTGGATTCATGTCATTTTGAACTCTAAATAAAAGTTACGGAAAATATAGCGCGGACATGTCAAGTGTATCGGCCAGTTAACGTGATAATTCTAAACTAATCATTCTAAACTGATCATTAGTGCTCCTTGAGTAAAGGCTTATAAATGAAGCATCATGCATGGCATCACGCAGTTTAAGTTAGATTGGATTACTTGAAAGCTTTGCGGTACGTAGCTCCTTTGGTCTCAAATGTTGTCATAATGTAGCAAATTGAGCTAGCTTTACGTTGCCGTTGGATTCGTGTAATTTTGAACTATAAAGCAAAAGCTACAGACGATTTAGTCCTTACATTTCAAGTTGATCGGCCAGTTAAAGTAATCATTCCAAGCTGATCATTAGTGCTGCTTGAGTAAAGGATAATAAATGAAGCATAATGAATGACATCACCCAGTTTAGGATATATTGGAATACTTGAAGGCTTTGTGGTAGCTCATTCAGTCTCAAATGTTGTCACAATATGGAAAATTGAACTAGTTTAGCGTGGGCATTCAATTCTTGTTATTCTGAACTCTAAATCAAAAGTTACGGACGATTTAGTACGGACATGTTAAGTTGATCAGCTATTTAAAATGATCATTCTAACCTGATCATTCTAAACTGATCATTACTGCCCCTTTAGTAAAGGCTTTTAAACAAATCATAATGCATGACATCACCAGTTAATAATAGATTGGATTATTTGAAGGTTTTGTGGTAGCTCTTTCACTTAATAATTTTTTTAAGACAATTTAGTGCGGATTACTTGGAGGCTTTGTCGTAGCTCTTTCGAACTTAAATTCTGTCACAATATAGAAAATTAAGTTAGCTTAACGTGGGCAATGGATTCATGTCATTTTGAACTATAAATCAAATATTACGGATGATTTAGTACGGAAATTTCAAGTTTATCGGCTAGTTAAATTGATCATTCTAAACTGATCATTGATATTCATTCAGTAAAGGTTTACAAATGAAACATAATAAATGTCATCACGCAGTTTGGGATAGATTGGATTACTTGGAGGATTTGTCATAGCAATTTTTGTCTTAAATTTTATCAAAATATAGAAAATTGTGCTAGCTTAACGTGGGCGTTGGATTCGTGTAATTCAATATTTTAAATCAAAAGTTACAGAAGATTTAGTGCAGACATGTCAAGTTGATCGGCCAGTTAGAATGATCATTCTAAACTGATCATTGGTGCACCTTGATTAAATGCTTATAAATGAAGCATAATGGATGGCATCATGCAGTTTGGGACAGATTGAATTACTTGAAAACTTTGTCGTAGCTCTTTCAGCCTCAAATGTTGTCACGATATTGAAAATTGACCTAGATTAACGTGGGTTTTGGATTCATTTCGTTTTAAGATCTATATAAAACGTTAAATACAATCTAGTGGAGACATGTCAAGTTGATCGGCTAGTTAAAATTATCATTCTAAACTCATCATTAGTGCTCCTTCAGTAAACAATTATAAATGAAGCAAAATGCATGGCATCACGCAGTTTAGGATAGATTGGATTACTTGAAGGCTTTATCGTAGCTCTTTCAGCCTCAAATGTTGTCACAATATAGAAGTGAGCCTGTTTAACATGGGCGTTGGATATGTCAAGTTGATCAGCCAGTTAAAGTTATGATTCTAAAGTGATCATTCTAAGCTGATCATTGGTGCTCAATGAGAAATGATTTACCAAAGAAGCATAATGCATGGCATCCCGAAGTTTTGGATATATTAGAATACTTGGAGGCTTTGTCGTAGCTATTTCGGTAGTAAATTGTGTCACAATATAAATATTGAGCAAGCTTAACTTGGGTGTGGGATTCGTGTAATTCTGAACTCTAAATCAAAAGTTACAAATGATTTAGTGCGTACATGTGAAGATTATCGGCCAGTTAAAGTGATCATTCTATACTGATCATTAGTGCTCCTTAAGTAAACCCTTATAAATGAAGCATAATGCATCGCATCACGCAATTTAGAATAGATTGGAGTACTTGAAGGCTTTGTGGTAGCTCTATCAGTTTTAAATACTGTCACAATATAGAAAATTGAGCTAGTTTAATGTGGGCGATGGATTCGTGTCATTTTGAACTTTACATGAAAAGCTAGGGATGATTTAGTGCGTACACGTCAAGTTGATCGGCGATTTAAAATGATCATTCTAAACTGAGCATTTGTGGTCCTTGAGAAGGCTAATAAATGAAGCATAATGCATGGCATCATGCAGTTTTGGATACATTGGATTACTTAGAGGCTTCGTAAATCTAATTCGGATTTAAATTTTGTCACAATATAGAAAATTGAGCTAGCTTAACATGGGTGTTGGATTCATGTCTTTTGGAACTCTAAATCAAAAGTTAGGGATGATTTTGAGCACAAATGTCAAGTTTATCAGCTAGTTAAATTGATCATTCTAAATAGATCATTCTAAATAGATCATTGGTGCTCACTGATTAAAGGTTAACAAATGAAGCATAATGCATGGCATCACATAGTTCGGGATAGATTGGATAACTTGAAGTCTTTGTCGTAGCTATTTCGGTCTTAAATTTTACCACAATATCGAAAATTGAGCTAGCTTAACTTGGACATTGGATTCGTGTTATTCTGAACTCTAAATCAAAAGTTACGGACGATTTAGTGTTGACATGTCATGTTGATTGGCCAGTTAAATTGATCATTCAAAATTGATGATTAGTGCTCCCTAGAGTTAATGCTTATAAATGAAGCATAATGCATGGCATCACGCAGTTTAGGATAGATTGGAGTACTTGAAGGCTTTGTGGTAACTCTTTCAGTCTTAAATGTTTTCACCATATAGAAAATCGAGATACCTTAATGTGGGTGTTGGATTCATGTCATTTAGATCTCTAAATCAAAGGCTACGGACGATTTATTGTCTACACATCAAGTTGATTGGCCAGTTAAAATGATCATTCTAAACTGATCATTGAGGCTCCTTCAGTAAAGGCTTATTGGATGGCATCATGCAGTTTGGGACAGATTGGATTACTTAGAAACTTTATGGTAGCTCTTTCGGTCTCAAATGTTGTCACAATATTGAAAATTGACCTAGATTAACATGGGTGTTGGATTCATGTCATTTTGAGGTCTAAATAAAATGTTAAAGACAATTTAGTGCAGACATGTCAAGTTGATCGGCTAGTTAAAATGATCATTTTAAACTGATCATTGATGTTCCTTGAGTAAAGGCTTGTAAATGAAACATAATGCATGGTATCAGGCAGTTTGGGATAGATTGGATTACTTGGAGGCTTTCTCGTTGCTATTTTGGTCTTAAATTTTTTAACAATATAGAAAATTGAGCTAGATTAATGTGGGCATTGGATTCATGTCATTTTGAACTCTAAATCAAAACTTACGGAAAATTTAGTGCGAAAACGTCAAGTTTATCATCTAGTTAATTGATCATTCTAAACTGATCATTAGTGCTCCTTGAATAAATGAAGCATAATGCATGACATCACGGAGTAGGCGATGCATTGGATTACATGAAAGCTTTGTCGTAGCTCTTTCAGTCTCAAATGTTGTCACGATATTGAAAACTGAGCTAGATAATTGTGGGGGTTGGATTCATGTCATTTTGAGGTGTAAATAAAAGGTTAAAGACGATTTAGTGCTTAAATGACAAATTGATCAGCTAGTTAAAATGATCATTCTAAATCGATCATTGGTGCTCATTAAACAAAGGTTTACAAATGGAGCATAATGCATGGCATCACGTAGTTTGGGATAGATTGGATTACTTGGACGCTTTTTCGTAGCTATTTCGGTCTTAAATTTTGTCAGAATGTAGAATATTGCGCTAGCTTAACGTGGGCATTGGATTCATGTCATCTTGAACTTTAAATCAAAAGTTACGGACATTTTAGTGCAGACATATATTGATCGGCCAATTAAAGTGATCATTCTAAAGTCATCATTCTAAACTGATTATTAGTGCTACTTCAGTAAAGGCTTTTAAATGAAGCATAATGCATGGCATCACGGATTTTGGGATACATTGGATTACTTGGAGGCTTTGTCGGAGCTCTTTCAATCTCAAATATTGTTATGATGTTGAAAATTGAGCTAGATTAACGTGGTTGTTTAATTCATGTCATTCTGAACTCTAAATCAAAGTTACGTACGATTTAGTGCGGACATGTCAAGTTGATTGGTGTGTGAAAGTGATCATTCTAAACTGATCATTACTGCTCCTTGAGTAAATGCTGATAAATGAAGCATAATGCATGCCATCAAACAGTTTAGGATAGATTGGAATACTTGAAGGCTTTGTGGTAGCTCTTTCAGTCTTAAATGTTGTAACAATATAAAAAATTGAGCTAGCCTAACTTGGGTGTTGGATTTGTGACATTTTGATTTCTAAATTAATAGTTACAAACCATTTAGTGCGGACATGTCAAGTTGATCGGCCAGTTAAAATGATCATTCTAAATAGATCATTGGCCAGTTAGATCTCTAAATCAAAGGCTACGGACGATTTATTGTGTACACATCAAGTTGATTGGCCAGTTAAAATGATCATTCTAAACTGATCACTGAGGCTCCTTTAGCAAAGGCTTATTGGATGGCATCATGCAGTTTGGGACAGATTGGATTACTTAGAAACTTTATGGTAGCTCTTTCGGTCTCAAATGTTGTCACAATATTGAAAATTGACCTAGATTAACATGGGCGTTGGATTCATGTCATTTTGAGGTCTAAATAAAATGTTAAAGACAATTTAGTGCAGACATGTCAAGTTGATCAGCTAGTTAAAATGATCATTTTAAACGGATCATTGATGTTCCTTGAGTAAAGGCTTGTAAATGAAACATAATGCATGGTATCAGGCAGTTTGGGATAGATTGGATTACTTGGAGGCTTTCTCGCTGCTATTTTGGTCTTAAATTTTTTAACAATATAGAAAATTGATCTAGATTAATGTGGGCATTGGATTCATGTCATTTTGAACTCTAAATCAAAAGTTATGGAAAATTTAGTGCGAAAACGTCAAGTTTATCATCTAGTTAATTGATCATTCTAAACTGATCATTAGTGCTCCTTGAATAAATGAAGCATAATGCATGACATCACGGAGTAGGCGATGCATTGGATTACATGAAAGCTTTGTCGTAGCTCTTTCAGTCTCAAATGTTGTCACGATATTGAAAACTGAGCTAGATTATTGTGGGGGTTGGATTCATGTCATTTTGAGGTGTAAATAAAAGGTTAAAGACGATTTAGTGCTTAAATGACAAATTGATCAGCTAGTTAAAATGATCATTCTAAATCGATCATTGGTGCTCATTAAACAAAGGTTTACAAATGGAGCATAATGCATGGCATCACGTAGTTTGGGATAGATTGGATTACTTGGAGGCTTTGTCATAGCTATTTCGGTCTTAAATTTTGTCAGAATGTAGAATATTGCGCTAGCTTAACGTGGGCATTGGATTCATGTCATCTTGAACTTTAAATCAAAAGTTACGGACATTTTAGTGCAGACATATATTGATCGGCCAATTAAAGTGATCAGTCTAAAGTCATCATTCTAAACTGATTATTAGTGCTACTTGAGTAAAGGCTTATAAATGAAGCATAATGCATGGCATCACGGATTTTGGGATACATTGGATTACTTGGAGGCTTTGTCGTAGCTCTTTCAATCTCAAATATTGTTATGATGTTGAAAATTGAGCTAGATTAACGTGGTTGTTTAATTCGTGTCATTCTGAACTCTAAATCAAAGTTACGTACGATTTAGTGCGGACATGTCAAGTTGATTGGCGTGTGAAAGTGATCATTCTAAACTGATCATTACTGCTCCTTGAGTAAATGTTGATAAATGAAGCATAATGCATGCCATCAAATAGTTTAGGATAGATTGGAATACTTGAAGGCTATCCGTTACGGAAAAATAAAACAAATGTTTTAAAGGGAATCACGATTTGAATGACTATCCTCCACAATCATTGACAGAGGAACAAGTTTTATACGAGCGAATAAAAACAGTCAATCCTCTAAGAACATCTGACTACGGTCATGAAAGTAATGAAGAAGGTTATGGAAGCTGGCATAATTGGCACAAACAAAGCATATTTTGAGAGTTGTTGTACTGGACGGATCTTAACTTTCGACATAATCTTGATGTGATGCATATAGAGAAGAATTTCTTCGATAACATCATTAATACTGTTATGAATGTCAAGGATAAATTAAACGATACAGTTAAGTCAAGGTTGGATATTGCAAAGTTTTGCTCTCGAAAAGAGTTGCACGTGGATGGTGGGGTAATGCTCCATTTCCTATATTTCGTTCTAAACATGGCTCAGTGTTCTGAAAGTTAATCCCAAATATAACATTTTGGGGAAATACAAAAATAAAAACGAGATTGGCCTTTTGCAACAAGAAAATGATGGAGAGGTAATGATGGTTGAAGAGGTAACGGTGGTTGAAGAGATAACGGTGGTTGAAGAGATAGAAGTGGATCGTTTGGTTGATAGAGTTAATCATCGAAGAAATTGATTTCGATGTCAGAGATGCCAAACTAGAAGATAAATTTCAGTGTAATATTTCATCTTCAGATGATGATGACAACGAAGAGACGTAATATATTTGACTTTTATGTATTTTTTACATTTCATCCTTATATATTTTCGAAAAATTTTGTTGTTTCTAATTGAAGTTTTTTCTACAAGTCCAAATCATGTTATCAATCTTATATAATTCATAGTATTCACAAAAATCATATAATTTAGGTTTCAGGGCATTAATTGTGACTACTTTGGCACCACATTGCCACTACATTGGAAATGTGGTGGCAAATTGGTAACAAAAATAATCCGCAGTCGCAAATCAGTCGCACATTTACGACCAATTTGCGACCACGGGTTCAAAATTTCTACTGTGATCGCAAATTGGTCGCAAAATAGCGACTAGCTTGCGACTACATAGGATAAATTTACATTTTCCCTATATACTTTTCATATTTTCAACTTATTTTTGCACTTCTAGGTAAGTACGTACTAACCATTATAGATGGCAAAATATAAACAAAATTATATTTGTGTTGATGTAAATGTTAGAAACATTTGAACTATATATAAGAGATATAAGGTTAAGGGAATGTATTAAGTGTTTTAGGGAAATCATATGTCAATTTAGTAAATTTGGTAAATGTTATTGTTTACTTAGTAATTGAAGTTTCTACAACTCCTTATGATGTTATCAAGCTTATATAATTCATGGTATTCAACAAAATCATATAATTTAAGGTTTAGGGTATTAATTGTGAATACTTTGCCACCACATTGCCATTACACTGGAAATATGGTGGCAAATTGGTCACACAAATAACCCATGGTCACAAATCCGTAGCATAAATTGCGACTGATTTGCGACCAACTGTGCATTCGGTGAGAACCTAAAATTCTCGAAATTTTCGATTCCCACCAAATTAACTTGGTGGGAGTTGAAATTTTTTTAGAATTTTCGATTCCAACCAAATTATTTGTGACTGATTTGCGACCACGTATTTAATTTTGTATTTTGCCATTGATTTGCGACCACATCTGTGGTCGCAAAAAAAATCTATAAATACGTGACTCTTTTCCCTCATTCTCACACTTTGAAAAATCTATGTCGTCTTCCACTAATCATATCTAAAAAAACACTTCAACCAAATTTCAACACTTCAAACACTTGAAACCCAATGGCAAGTAGTGGTAGGTCAATGATAGGTCGTGGAAGATGACAAATCCCACCGTCTTCCGGCCGTGGTAACTCTTTGGCCTCCTCAAACCCCTCACCCACTGCTTTTAGAGCGGTATCCCGCCTACAACCTCAGTACACCTTCACTCCTCACACGGTTCCTGAAACCAAATCGTCTAATTGGTTTCTGGAATAGGAGGAGCATGAAGACGTTCCGCCTATTGAAATGGAAACAGGAGAACAAACTATCACCTTAGATAGTTTGTTACAAACACCGGGGCGGGACCGCTACCTCACAGTGCTGTCTCCAGTGCCGGCACCAAACACGACTTGGTAAGAATTATAAAATTATTTCTTTTAAATTTATTTAATTAAAATTAATTATTTAAAATTTATTAAAGTTTATTTGAAATTTAAAAACTTTAATATATTAAAAATATTAGGTTTGACCGGGACAGTTGGACGATTACAGGACGATCGTACCAGCTCAAGAAAAAATTTCTAGGAAGTATACCTTGGTTAAAAATCAAAGAGGATCATGTGAGCATGGTTGACTACGTCCTCCTCATGTGGACAGTTGGACTATTGGTAATCGTCCAATAACCGCAACTCCTCACGATGGTCTTGGTCTGCACAATCATTTGTTGGGCCAAAAATCATATATTCAGATCCAATAGGAAATGGTAAATACTCTAAAATGTTTAAATTTAAATTTAAATTTATTTGTTATTTATTAATAATTTATTTCAAAATTTAGGAAAATAATTTAGTAAAATTTATTTTTAATTTCCGCCTCTGGATAATTAATTTTTTTCATTTGATTTTTTTAGTAAAATTTATTATTTGTTTTATAATTTCTTTATATTTTATTAAATAATTAATTAATAGAAATTATTTATTATTTTATTATAATAATATTTATAATTACAAAAAAAATTTATAAATAAAATATGTTAAAAACAATATTAAAAATTATATTCATTATTAATTACTTAGTTTCAGTAATTTGTGAAAAATTTCGGTACATATTTGTGACAAAACTACATCTATTCACAAATAAGTATTCACAAATAAGTATATTTGGGAAATAAGTACAAACATTTGTGACTGATTTCCGACCACAGTGAAAAACGTGGTCATAAATCAGTCACAAAATTTTGTGACTGATTTGCGACTATGGTTTTTGCAACCATTGATGTAGTGGCAAAGTAGTCGCAAAATTTGTTACTACAAACCAAGCACAAAGCACTCGCAAATACAGGACCAATCTTTGGTCGCAAATCAATCACAAAATGTACCACTGTTACTGGGGCTGCAAATCAGTCGCTAAAATGCGACTAATTTGTGACCACAAAAATTTTCGACGAAGCTTTTGCGACCACATATGTAAACTTTGTTCTAGTGTAAACTTTGTCAAAATATAGAAAATTGAACTAGTTTTAACGTGGGTGTTGGACTCCTGTCATTTTGAACTATAAATCAAAAGTTCCATACCATTTGTGTGGGCATGTCAAGTTGATCCGCCAGTTAAAATGATCATTCTAAACTGATCATTGGTGCTCCTTGAGTAAAAGATTATAAATGAAGAATAATGCATGGCATCACGCAGTTTAGGATACATTGGATTACTTGGAATCTTTGTCGTAGCTCTTTAAGTCTCAAATGTTTTCACAATATGGAAAATTGAGCAAGCCTTACAAGGCGTTGGATTCGTGTCATTCTTAACTCTAAATCAAATGTTAAAGACGATTTAGTGCGTACATGTCAAGATGATCATCTAGTTAAACTGATAATTCTAAATTGATCATTGGTACTCTTTGAGTAAAGGCTTATAAATGAAACATAATGCATGGCATCACGCAATTTGGAATACATTGGATTACTTGAAGGATTTTTTAGGTCATTCAGTCTCAAATATTGTCACAGTATAGCAATTTCAGCTAGCTTAACATGGCGTTGGGTTCGTGTTATTCCGAACATGTTAGTTTTCGGCCAGTTACGGACAATCAAAAGTTATGTTTGATTTAATGCGGACATGTCAAGGTTATCGGCCAGTTAAAACGATCATTCTAAACTGATCATTGTTGCTCTTTGAGTAATGGCTTATAAATTCATGGCATCATGTAGTGGAGGATAGATTGGATCACTTGGAGGCATTTTCGCAGCTACTTTGGTCTTAAATTTTGTCACAATATAAAACATTAAACTAGCTTAACGTGGGCGTTTGATTCTTGTAATCTTCAACTCTAAATCAAAAGTTACGGACAATTTAGTGCGGACATGTCAAGTTTATCGGTCAGTTATAATAATAATTCTAAATTGATTATTGGTGCTCCTTGGGTAAAGGTTTATAAATGAAACATAATGTGTGGCATCACGCAGTTTGGGATACATTGGATTACTTGTAGGTTTTGTCGTAACTCTTTCATTACGAATATTGTCACAATATAAAAAATTGAGTTAGCTTAACGTGGGCGTTTGATTATGGTCATTCTAAACTCTAAATCAAAAGTTATGGACGATTTAGTGCGGACATGTCAAGTTGATCAGCCAGTTAAAATGATCATTCTAAAATGATCATTGGTGCGACTTGAGTAAAGGCTTATAGATGAAGCATAATGCATGGCAACAAACAGTTTGGGATAAATTGGATTACTTGGAGGCTTTGTGGTATCTCTTTGAGTCTCAAATGATGTCAAAATCTGGGAAATTGAGTTAGCTTAACGCCGCATTGGATTCAAGTCATTCTGAATTCTAAATCAAAAGTTACAGCCATTTAGTGCGGACATGTCATGTTGTTTGGCTAGTTGAAACAATCATTCTAAACTGATCATTGGTGCTCCCTGAGTAAAGGCTAATAAATAAAGCATAATGCATGGCATCACGCGGTTCGGGATCGATTGGATTACTTGGAGACTTTGTCTTAGTTATTTCGGTTTAATATAGAAAATTAAGCTAGCTAAATGTGGGTGTTGGATTCGTGTTAGTTTGAACTCTAAATCAAAAGTTATGGATAATTTAGTGCGTACATATCAAGTTGATGGGCATGTTAAAATGATCATTCTAAACTGATCATTGGCGCTCCTTGAGTAAAGGCTTATAAATAAAGCATAATGCATGGCATCACGCAGTTTGGGATTCATTGGATGACTTGGAGGCTTTGTCGTAGCTTTTTCAGTATCAAATATAGTCACAATATGGAAACTTCAGATAGCTAAACATGGCGTTGGATTCGTGTCATTCCAAACTTTATATCAAAAGTGAAGGACGATTTAGTGCGGACATGTCAAGGTTATCAGCCAGTTAAAACGATCATACTTAACTGATCATTGGTGCTCTTTGAGTAATGGCTTATAAATGAATCATAATGCATGGCATCAAGTTGTTTGGGATACATTTGATTACTTGGAGGCTATGTTGTAGCTCTTTCAGTCTCATGTTGTCCCAATATAGAAAATTGAGATAGCTTAACGTGGGCGTTGGATTCGTGTCATTCTGAACTCTAAATCAAAAGTTACAGACTATTTAGTGTATATATGTCAAGTTGATTGGCCAGATAAAGTGATCATTCTAAACTGATCATTCGAAACTGATCATTAGTGCTCCTTAAGTAAATGTTTATAAATGAAGCATAATGCATGGCATTCTAAACTGAACATTTAGTGCAAACATGTCAAGTTGAGAGGCCAGATAAAATGATCATTCTAATCAGATCATTCGTGCTCCTTGAGTAAAGAATTATAAATGAAGCATAATGCATGGCATCACGTAGTTTGGTATACATTGGATTACTTGGAGGTTTTTTCGTAGTTCTTTTAGTGTCAAATGTTGTAACAATATGGAAAATTTACATAGCTTAACGTGGGTGTTTGACTCGAGACATTTTGAACTCTAAATCAAAAGTTAAAGACTATTTACTGTAGACATGTCAAGTTGATCGGCCAGTTAAAATGATCATTCTAAACTGGTTGTTGGTGCTCCTTGAGTAAAGGCTTATAAATGAAGCATAATGCATGGCATCACGCATTTTGGAATACATGGGATTACTTTGAGGCTGTTTCGTAGCTCTTTCAGTCTCAAATGTTGTCACAATATGGAAAATTTAGCTAGCTTAACGTGGGCATTGGACTTATGTCAATTTGAGCTATAAATCAAAAGTTATAGACGATTACTGCGGACATGTAAGTGATCATCTAGTTAAAATGATTAATCTAAAGCGATCATTGGTGCTCCTTGAGTAAAGGCTAATAAATGAAGAATAATGCATGGCCTCACGCAGTTTGGCATAGATTGGATTACTTAGACGCTTTGTCGTAAATATTTTGGTCTTAAACTTTATCATAATATAGAAAACCTAGCTAGCTTAACGTGTGTGTTGGATTCATGTCATTTTGAACTCTAAATCAAAAGTTATGGATGATTTAGTGCGGTCATGTCAAGTTGATCGGCAAGTTAAAATGATCATTTTAAACTGATCATTGGTGCTCCTTGAGTAAAGGCTTATAAATGAAGTATAATGCATGTCATTACACAGTTTGGAATAGATTGGATTACTTGGAGGCTTAGTCGTAATTCTTTCAGTCTCAAATTTTTTCAGAATACGGAAAATTGAGCTAGCTTAACGTGGGCGGTTTGTTCATGTCATTTGGAGCTCTACATAAAAAGCTAAAGATGATTTTGTGCGGACATGTAACGTTGAGCAATTAGTTAAAATGATCATTCTAAACTGATTATTGGTGCTCCTTGAATAAAGCTTACAAATGAAACATAATGCATGGCATCACACAATATGGGATACATTGGATTACTTGGAGGCTTTTTTAGCTTTTTCAGTCTCAAATATTAATTGGCACAATATAGCAAATTCAGCTAGCTTAACATGGCATTGAATTCGTGTCATTCCGAACTCTAAATCAAAAGTTACGAACGATTTAGTGCAGACATTTCAAGGTTATCGGCCTGTTAAAACGATCATTCTAAGTTGATCATTGCTGCTCCTTGAGTAATGGCTTATAAATGAAGCATAATGCATGGCATCTAGTAATTTAGGATACATTGGATTACTTGGAGGCTTTTTCGTAGTTCTTTTTGTCTCAAATCTTTTCAAAATATAGAAAATTGATCTAGCTGAACGTGGGCAATGGATTCTTTTCATTGTGAACTCTAAATATAAAGTTACTGTCAAGTTGATTGGTTAGTTTAAATGATAATTCTACACTGATCATTGGTGCTCCTTGAGTAAAGACTTATAAATGAAATATAATCCGTGGCAACATGGAGTGTGGGATACATTGGATTATTTAGAGGCTTTGTGCTAGCTCTTTCATTCTCAAATGTTGTTAAAATATAGAAAACTGAACTATCTTAACGTGGGCGTTTGATTCTGGTCATTCTATACTATAAATCAAAAGCTATGGATAAATTAGTGCAGTCATTTCAAGTTGATCGGCCAGTTAAAATGATCATTCTAAACAGATCATTGGTGCGAATTGAGTAAAGGCTTATAGATCAAGCATAATGCATGGCAACACGCCTAAATATAAAGTTACTGTCAAGTTGATCGGTTAGTTTAAATGATAATTCTAAACTGATCATTGGTGCTCCTTGAGTAAAGGCTTATAAATGAAATATAATCCATGTCAACATGGAGTTTGGGATACATTGGATTATTTAGAGGCTTTGTGCTAGCTCTTTCATTCTCAAATGTTGTTCGAATATAGAAATTGAGTGATATAAACGTGGGCGTTTGATTCTGGTCATTCTATACTCTAAATCAAAAGTTATGGACAAATTAGTGGAGACAATTCAAGTTGATCGGCCAGTTAAAATGATCATTCTAAACTGATCATTGGTGCGAAAATAGTAAAGGCTGATAGATCAAGCATAATGCATGGCATCACGCAGTTTAGGATACATTGGATTACTTGGAGGCTTTGTGATATCTCTTTCAGTCTCAAATAATGTCACAATCTGCAAAATTGAGCTAGCTTAATGTGGCGTTGGATTCATGTCATTTTGAACTCTAAATCAAAAGTTACACTGATTTGGTGCAGACATTGCAAGTTGATCGGACAGTTAAATGATGATTCTAAACTGATTATTGGTGCTCCTTGAGTAAAGCCTTATAAATGAAGCATAATTCACGACATCACGCAATTTGTGATACGTTGGATTACTTGGAGGCTTTTTCGTAGCTCTTTCATTCACAAATGTTGTCAAAATATGGAAAATTGAGCTAGATTAACGTGGATGTAGGACTCATGTCATTTTGAGTTCTAAATCATAAGTTAATGCCGATTTAGTGCCGACATGTAAGTTGATCAGTTAGTTAAAACAATCATTCTAAACTGATCATTGGTGCTCCTTGAGTAAAGGCTAATAAATGAAGCATAACGCATGGCATCAAGCAGTTTGGGATACATTGGTTTACTTGGAGGCTTTTTTGTAGCTCTTTCAAGTCAAATGTTGTCACAATATGGAAAATTTAGCTACCTTAACGTGGGCGTTTGACTCATGACATTTTGAATTCTAAATCAAAAGTTAAAGACTATTTAGTGTGGACATGTCACGTTGATCGGCCAATTAAAATGATCATACTAAATTTTTCGTTGGTGCTCCTTGAATAAAGGCTTATAGCATAATGCATGGTATCACGCATTTTGGGATACATGGGATTACTTGGAGGCTATTTTCTAGCTCTTTTAGTCTCAAATATTGTCACAATATGGAATATTGAGCTAGCTTCATGTGGGCATTGGACTCATGCCATTTTGAGATCTAAATCAAATGTTGAACATAATTTAGTACGGACATGTCATGTTGATCAGATAGTTAAAATGATATTTCTAAACTGATCATTGATGCTCATTGAGTAAGGGCGTGTAAATGAAGCATAATGCATAACATCACACAGCTTGGGATAGATTGGATTATTTGGGGGCTTTCTCGTAGCTAATTCAGTTTGAAATGTTGTCACATATAGAAAATTGAGCTAGCTTAACGTGGAAGTTTGATTAGTGTCATTCGGAACTCTAAATCAAAAGTTACAGACAATATAGTGCGAACATGTCAAGTTCATGGCCAATTAAAATGATCATTCTAAACTGATTGTTGGTGTTCCTTGAGTTAAGGCTTATAAATGAAGCATAATACATGGTATCACGCAGTTTGGGATACATTGGATTACTTAGACGCTTTGTCATAGCTCTTTCAGTTTTTAATTTTGTCAGAATATAGAAAATTGAGCTAACTTAACGTGCGCATTAGATTCGTGTCATTTTAAACTCTAAATCAAGAGTGAACGACTATTTAGTTTGGAAATGTCAAATTGATCGGCCAGTTAAAATGATCATTCTAAACTGATCATTGGTGCTTCTTGATTAAAGGCTTATAAATGAAGCATAATGCTTGGTGTCACGCAGTTTGTCATATATTGGATTACTTGGAGACAATGACGTAGATTCATGTCGTTTTGAGCTAGCTTAACGTGGGCGTTAGATTCATGTCGTTTTGAGCTCTAAAGAAATAGTTAAATGCGATTTATTGTGGAGATGTCAAGTTGATCAGCTAGGTAAAATGATCATACTAAATTGATCATTGGTGTTCTAAGTAAGGCTTATAAATGAAACATATTGCATGGCATCACAAAGTTTGAGATAGATTGGATTACTTGGAGGCTTTTTCGTTGGTATTTCGATCTTAAATTTTGTCACAGTATAGAAAATTGAGCTAGTTTAACGTGGGTGTTTGATTCGTGTCATTTTGAACTCTATATCAAAAGTTACAGATGATTTAGGTCGGATGTATTAAGTTGATCAGCTAGTTAAAATGATCATTTTAAACTGATCATTGGTGCTCCTTGAGTAAACGCTTATAAGTGAAGCATAATGCATGGCATCACGCAGTTTGGGACACATTGGATTATTTAGAGATTTTGGCGTTGCTCTTTCAGTCTCAAATGTTGTCACAATATTGAAAATTGAGCCAGATTAACGTGGGCGTTGGATTCACGTCATTTTGAGCTCTAAATAAAAAGTGAAGTACGATTTAGTGCAGACATGTCATCATGTAACTTCGAATAGATTGAATCATTTGGAGGCTTTGTCCTCGCTATTTCAAATCTTAAACTTTGTCACAATTTATAAAATTGAGCTAGCTTAACGTGGACGTTGGATTCGTGTCATTCTGAACTCTAAATCAAAAGTAAAAGACGATTTAGTGCGGACATGTCTAGTTGATCGGCCAGTTAAAATGATCATTCTAAACTGATCATTGGTGCTCCTTGAGTAAAGGCTTATAAATGAAGCATAATGCATAGCATCATGTAGTTTGAGATATATTGGATTACTTGGAGGCTTTGTTGTAGCTATTTCTATCTTAAATTTTCTCACAATATAGAATATTGTGCTAGCTTAACATGGGTGTTTGATTCCTGCCCTTTTGTACTCTAAATAGAAAGATACAGATGATTTAGTGCGCACATGTCAAGTTGATCGGCCAGTTAAAAGGATCATTCTAAACTGATCATTAGTGCTACTTGATTGAAGGCTTATAAATGAAGCATAATGAATGGCACCACAAAGTTTGGGATACATTGGATTACTTGGAGGCATTGTCAAAGCTAGTTTGCTCCTTGAGTAAAGGCTTATAACTGAAGCATAATAAATGACATGATGCTGTTTGGGATACATTGGATTTCTAGGAGGCTTTGTAGTAGCTCTTTCAATCTCAAATGTTGTCACAATATTGAAAACTGAGTTAGCTTAACGTAGGTGTTGGATCATGTCATTTTGAGCTCTAAATCAAAAGTTAAAGGCGATTTAGTGCGTACATGTCAAATTGGTCATCTAGTTAAAATGATCATTCTAAACTGATCAGTAGTGCTCCTTGATTAAAGGCTTATAAATGAAGCATAATGCGTGATAGATTGGGATACTTGGAGGCTTTGTTGCAGCTATTTTCGTCTTAAATTTTGTCACAATACAGAAAATTGAGCTAGCTTAACGTGAGCATTGGTTTCGTGTTATTCTGAACTCTAAATCAAAAGTTACGGACGATTTAGTGTTGACTTGTCAAGTTGATCAGCTATTTAAAATGATCATCATAAACTTGACTTGCATTACTTGCATTACTTGGAGGCTTTATTGTTGCTCTTTCAGTCTCAAATATTTTCACAATATTGAAAATTGAGTTAGATTAACATTGGTGTTGGATTTATGTCATTTTTAGCTCTAAATAAATTGCTAAAGATGATTTAGTGCACATATGTCAAGTTGATCAGTTACTTAAATTGACTATTCTAAACTGATCACTGGTGCTCATTAAGTAAAGGTTTACAAATGAAGCATAATGCATCGCATCATGCAGTTTGGGATTGATTGCATTACTTTGGTTTCTTTGTAGCTTCTTCAGTTTTAAAGTTTTATCACAATATAGAAAATTGTGCTAGATTAATGTGGTTGTTGGATTCGTGTCATTCTGAACTCTAAAACGAAAGTTACGAATAATTTAGTGTGGACATGTCAAGTTTATTGGCTAGTTAAATTGATCATTCTAAACTAATCATTAGTGCTCATTGAGTAAACGCGTATAAATGAAGCATAATGCATGGTATCACGCAATTTGGTATAGATTGGATTACTTGAAGGCTTTGTCCTAACTCTTTCAGTCTCAAATGTTTTCACAATATTGAAAATTGAGTTATATTAACGTGGGTGTTGGATTCATGTCATTTTGAGCTCTAAATAAATTGTTAAAGAAGACTTAGTGCTGAAATGTCAAGTTGATCAGCTAGTTAAATGATCATTCTAAATTTATCATTATAAATTGATCGTTATTGCTCCTTGAGTAAAGGCTTATAAATGAAGCATAATGCATGGCATCACAAAGTTCAAGATAGATTGGATGATTTTAAGGCTTTTTGGTAGCTCTTTCTGTCTCAAATGTTGTCAGAATATAGAAATTAGAGATAGTTTAATGTGGGCGTTGGATTCGTGTCATTCTAACTATAGATCAAAAGTTACGGACGATTTAGTGCGTACAAATCAAGTTGATCGGCCCGTTAAAATGATCATTCTAAACTGATCATTGGTGCTCCTTTAGTAAAGGCCTATAAATGAAACATAATGCATGGCATCACGCAGTTTGGGATACATGGATTACGTGGAGGCTTTGTTGTACCTATTTTGGTCTTCAATTTTTGTCACAATATTGAAATTTGAGCTAACTTAACATTGGCATTGTTGGATTCAAGTCATAATGAATTCTAAATCAAAAGTTACGGACTATTTAGTGCGGACATGTCAAGTTAAATTAATCATTCTAAACTGATCATTAGTGCTCCTTGAGTAAAGGCTTATAAATGAAGCATAATGCATGGCATCACGCAGTTCAGGATATATTGGATTATTTGAAGGCATTGTAGTAGCTATTTCAGTCTCAAACATTCTCACAATATAGAAATTTTATCTAGATTAACTTGAGCGTTGGATTCTTGTCATTATGAACTCTAGATCAAAAGTTTCAAACGATTTAGTGCGTTCATGTCAAGTCGATCAGCAAGTTAAAATGATCATTCTAAACTGATCATAGGTGGTCCTTTAGTAAAGGCTAATATATGAAGCGTAATGCATGACATCACGCAGTTTGGGATACATTAGAATACTTGTAGGTTTTGTTGTAGATATTTTGGTCTTAAATATTTGTCACAATATAGAAAATTGAGCTAGCTTAACGTTGGCGTTGTTGGAGTCAAGTCATTACAAATTCTAATTCAAAAGTTATGGACGAGTAAGTGCGAAACTGATCATTGTTATCTACAAAATCAAAAGTTATGGACGATTTAGTGCGAAACTCTAAATCAAAAATTTATCAGCTTGTTAAATTGATAATTCTAAACTGATCATTGGTGCTCATTGAGTAATGCATAAATGATGAATTCTGCATGGCATCATGGAGTTTCTTAAATATTGGATTACTTGGAGGCTTTGTCGTAGCTATTTCGATCTTAACTTTTGTCACAATATGGAATATTGAGCTAGGTTAATTTGAGCGTTGGATTCGTGTCATTCTGAACTCTAAGTCAAACGTTACGGACTATTTAGTGCAAACATGTCAAGTTTATCGGCCAGCTAAAATGATCATTTTAAACTTATCATTGGTGCTTCTTGAGTAAAGGCTTATAAATGAAGCATAATGAATGGCATCACGCCGTTCGGGATACATTGGATTACTTGGAGGCTTTTTCGTAGCTCTTTCAGTCTAAATGTTGTCACAATATTAAAAATTGAGCTAGCTTAACGTGTACGTTGATTTGTGTCATTCTCAACTATAAAAAAAAAGTTACAGACAATTTAATGCGGACATGTCAAGTTGATCGGCGAGTTAAAATGATCATTTGAAACTGATCATTGGTGCTCATTGAGTAAAGGCTTATAAATAAAACATAATGTATGGCATCACGCAGCTTTGGATACATTGGATTACTTGGAGGCTTTGTCGTATATCTTTCAGTCTCAAATGTTGTCACAATATTGAAAATTGAGCTAGATTAACGTGGCATTGGATTCTTATCATTTTGAGCTCTAAATCAAAAGCTAAAGATAATTTAGTGCGGACATGTCACATAAACCAGCTAGTTAAAAATGATCATTCTAAACTGATCATTGGTGTGCATTCACCAAAGGTTTACGAATGGAGCATAATGCATGACATCACTCAGTTCAGGAAGAACGAATTACTTGGAGTCTTTGTCGTAGCTATTTTGGTTGAAACGTTTGACACAGTATAGAAAATTGAGCAAGCTTAACATGGTCATTGGATTCGTGTCATTCTGAACTGTAAATCAAAAGCTACGGATGGTTTAGTGCGGACATGAGAAGTTTATCGGCCAATTAAATTGATCATTCTAAACTAATCATTGGTTCTCACTGATCAAAGGTTTACAAATGACGCATAATGCATGGCATCATGTAGTTTGGGATATATTGGATTACTTGCAGGCTTTGTCGTATCTCTTATACTCTCAAATGTTGTGACAATATTAAAAATTGAGCAAGATTAATGTGGGCATTGGATTAATGTCATTTTGATCTCTAAATCAAATATTAAAGACAATTTAGTGTGGACATGTCAAGTTCATCAGATAGTTAAAATAATCATTCTAATCTGATCATTGGTGCTCATTGAGCAAAGGTTTACAAATGAATCATAATACATGGCATCACACATTTTGGGATATATTGGCTTACTTGGAGGCTTTGTCGTACCTATTTCGGTCGTGAAGTTTGTCACAATATAGAATATTGAGCTAGCTTAACATGGACGTTGGACTCATGTCATTCTGAACTCTAAAGAAAAAGTTACGGACGATTATTTGTGGACATATCAAGTTTATCGGCTAGTTAAATTGATAATTTGTGCTCATTGAGCAAAGGTTAAGATTATTTAGTGCGGACATATCAAGTTGTATCTGCTAGCTAAAATGATCATTATAAACTGATCATTGGTGCTAAATTGAGCAAAGGTTTACAAGTGAAGCATAATGCATGGCATCACACAGTTTGAGATAGAATGAATTACTTGGAGCCTTTGTCATAGCTATTTCAGTCGCAAATTTTGTCACAATATAGAAAATTAACCTAGCTTAACGTGAGCGTTGGATTCGTGTCATTCGGAACTCTCAATCAAAAGTTACGCACGATTTAGTGCGGACATGTAAAGGTTATCGGCCAGTTAAATTGATCATTCTAAACTGATAATTGGTGCTCCTTAAGTAAAGGCTTATAAATGAAGTATAATGCATGGCATCACGCAGTTTGGGATACATTGGATTACTTGGAGGTTTTTTCGTAGCTCTTTCAATCTCAAATAATGTCGCACTATTAAAAATTGAGCTAGATTAATGTGGGCGTTGGATTCATGTCATTTTGAGCTCTAAATCAACAGTCACGGATAATTCAGTGTGGACATATCAAATTTATCGGCTAGTTAAATTGATCATTCTAAACTGATTATTGGTGCTCATTTAGCAAAGGTTTACAAACGAAGCATAATGCATGGCATCACGTAGTTTGAGATAGATTGGATTACTTGGAGGCATTTTCGTAGCTACTTCGGTCTTAAATTTTATCACAATAAAGACAATTGAGCTAGCTTAAAGTGGGCGTTGGATTCGTGTCATTCTGAACTTTAAATCAAAAGTTACCGATGATTTAGTGCGGACATGTTAAGTTGATCGGCAAGTTTAAATTATCATTCTAAACTGATCATTGGTGCTCCTTGAGTAAACACTTATAAATGAAGCACAATGCATGGTATCATGCAGCTTGGGATACATTGGAATACTTGGAGGCTATGTCGTACCTCTTTCAAACTCAAATAATGTCGCAATATTAAAAGTTGAGCTAGATTAACGTGGGCATTGGATTCATGTCATTTTGAGCTCTAAATCAAAAGTTACGAACGACTTAGTGCGGACATGTCAAGAGGATCGGCAATTTAAAATGATCATTATAAACCGATAATTGGTGCTCCTTGGGTAAAGCCTTATAAATGAAGCATAGTGCATGGCATCACGCAGTTTGGGATACATTGGATTACTTGGAGACTATGTCATAGCTCTTTTGGTCTCAATTTTGTCAGGATATTGAAAATTAAGCTAGATTAACATGGGGTTGGATTCATGTCATTTTGAGCTCTAAATCAAATGTTAAAGACAATTTAGTGTGTATATGTCAAGTTGATCAGCTAGTTAAAATGATCGTTCTAAATTGATCATTGGTGCTCGTTGAGCAAAGGTTAACAAATGAAGCATAATACATGGCATCAAATTTTTTAGGATAGATTGGATTACTTGGAGGCTTTGTCGTAGCGTTTTTGGTATTAAATTTTGTCGCAATATAGAATATTGAGCGAGTTTAACATTGACGTTGG
This sequence comes from Pugionium cornutum, assembly GCA_018901935.1. Classification (NCBI taxonomy): domain Eukaryota; kingdom Viridiplantae; phylum Streptophyta; class Magnoliopsida; order Brassicales; family Brassicaceae; genus Pugionium; species Pugionium cornutum. The sequence continues at coordinate 36,591,191 of CM032159.1, read as the reverse complement.
ATTCATGTATTTCTGAACATTAAATCAAAAGTTACAGATGATTTAGTGCGGACATGTCAGGTTTATCGGCTTGTTAAATTGATCATTTCAAATTGATCATTTGTGATAATTGAGAAAAGGTTTACAAATGAAGGATAATGCATGGTATCATGCAGTTTAGGTGACTGGATTACTTGGCGACTATTTCGTAGCTATTTGCATCTTAAATTTTATCACAATATAGAAAATTAAGCTAGCTTAACATGGACGTTGGATTCATATAATTTTGACTCTAAATCACAAGTTTCGGATGATATAATGCGGACATGTCAAGTTGATCGGACAGTTAAAATGATCATTCTAATCCGATCATTGGTGCTCCTTGAGAAAAGGCTTATAAATAAGCATAATGCAAGTAGCACACAGTTCGGGATATATTGGATTACTTGGTGACTTTTTCGTAGCTCTTTCAGTCTCAATTGTTCTCACAATATTAAAAATTGACCTAGATTAACGTGGGCGTTTGATTCATGTCATTTTAGATCTAAATCGAAGGTTAAAGAGGATTTAGTGAGGACATGTCAAGTTGTATCAGCTAGTTCAAATGATCACTCTAAACTGATAATTGGTGCTGATTGAACAAAGGTTTACAAATGAAGCATAATGCAATGCATCACGCAGTTTGTGATAAAATGAATTACTTGGATTCTTTTTCATAGCTATTTCATTCTTAAATTTTGTCACAATATAGAAAATATAGCTACCTTAACATGGGTGTTGTATTCGTGTCATTCTGAACTCTAAATAAAAAC
>CM032159.1:36577671-36589900 GCA_018901935.1 Pugionium cornutum | reverse complement strand
GGAAGTATGCACACATTAACATCATTTTTAATAAGTTAAAAAATTATATAATAGAATACTCACATGATATAAGTTAAAAAAATTTATATAATAGAACACTCACATGATATAACGTAAAATTTATATAGGCTATTTCAGATGGCAAAACCATTTAAACATTTTCATCGGTTTTACAATATAAAATCAGTTTTAAGGTGATTAAACAAGAATAATGCAACAAACATAAAATTTAGGCAAAGAAGCTTCTAATGTATTGAAAAGATGATATTTAACACTAAAATTAGTCAAATAAGGATACTGCGGTTTCTTAACCTAGCTACCACAAATTTTCTTTTTTGTGCTATTTCACCGTTATATGATATTTTACATCAATAATTTTGGCTATGATATGATGTTAGGTATAGAAATATCTAAGATCATAAAATCCAAAAATAGAATGCAATTACAAAGTTACTAAATTTAAATAATCGTTTGAAATAACCAAATCTTACGTAAGATAAAAAAATCTTCATATCTTAGTTTTTTTATGTATAAGAGGTTACAAGTACTTTAATCAAATTTACTTTTATAGTTTACCAAGGACCTTAGTCTGTATTCATTTCTATCTCAGTGCTTTTCACAGCCAATATAAACTACAATTCTCTATTGTGTAGATTACAAAGTACTTTTCATTTTCAATATCATTTGATAGATAATTTTTCCATATTTGACCAATATCAATGGAAATGATTTTCAACCTACGAATAAATATTTCTTCAAGACTTTCACATTTCATCATCAATAATAGTTTCTCAACATACGGTTTTGCTTCCTTAATTTAGCATTTTGAATAACCAAACCAAATATTTTCCTTAAATAAATCAAACACAACGTATCCTCATATCCAACTTTATCATCACATTTATCATATCCCGCTAATGAATATTCATCACATTTATGTTCATATTCGAATTTGATAACTAGATTCGCCGACTTGAATAACTAGATTATGTGTTTCTTCTCGTAGCTCATGATCAAATCACTTCTTCATTATGATGTTTTACTCTAAAAAATTAGTTAAATGGACATACAATCGCTTGAATTAAATCCACACGGATTAAGTTTCACTATGATTTTAACAATATTGAAATGGAGCTAAGACAGTAAAATGAAATTTTGTTTTGAGTTTAGAAATAACAACCAAAATAAAAAAAACAAAGAAAGTAGAATAAATATTTAAATTATTAATTGTCTTTATGGACTAAATATCATGAAATAAATTCAAATAAGAAAATACGATTAGATAATATAAAGTCAAACCACAAAATTAGACCTAACTCACTTTTGGAATCTCAACTATTAATATCTATTGACATTCTAATGAGCCAACTTCCACATCAAATTATGGAAGTATGCACACATGAACATCATGTTTAATAAGTTAACAAAATTAAAAAATAGAACCCTCACCGGATATAACATCAAATTCATTTAGGCTACTTCATATGATAATTAAAACCGTTTAAACATTTTTATCGGTTTACAACAAACAAATCAGTTTTAAGGTGACTAAACACGAAAAGTGCACTAAAAACTAAAATTCAGGCAAAGAAACTTTTAATATATTGAAAAGATGAGATTTAACACCTAAAGTAGCCAAATAAAGATAATGCGGTTTTTTGACCTAATTCCCATGAAATATTTTTTGTGTTATTTCACCGCTATATGATATTTTACAACAATAATTTTACCTATGATATGATGTTAGTTGTAGATATATCTAAGCTCATAAGATCCAAAAACATATTGCAACTACAAAGTTACTAAATTTAAATAATCATTTGGAATGACCAAATTTTATTTAAGATAAAAGAAATAAAATATATTGCAACTACAAAGTTACTAAATTTAAATAATCATTTGGAATAACCAAATTTTATTTAAGATAAAAGAAATTTTTATATGACGTTGAAATATAATTAAAAAACATTAGATTAAACTAAATAATTTAGTTAGTTTAATAATGAATTACTAAATTAATAAATAAAAATTCAATTATTTTTTCTTATGAACGGTTGATCGTTTAAAAAGGTTTCTAGTACTTAAAAATCATAATTGTAACATTTATTATTGTGTTTGTAAACCATTTAATAGACAGTATTATTTATGTGATGATGTAGTATTACCAATTCGATAAATTTACATCAAAAACCATGCAAAAAAATCAAACACAACTATAACCGTAAACTTACACTTTACTTTGTGAAAATTTTAAGGGTTTGGTAATTGTATTCTCTGTAAATATGTCATCAATATCAATAAATCAATAAACAACAACATAGTCTTATTTAATATGTTTATATGGTGTTAGTGATTCAAAAACCTTAAATGAAAAATCTTGCAACAACGAACCAATATAACTATACTGTAAACTTCTAAAACTCTTATTTTGTTAAGATAAATTTCGAAGGTTTTAATTCTACTATCCGAAAGTATTACATCAATAAAAATCATATTTAATTATGGTTTTTCTAATAAATATTTTATGAATCCTATACTCTAAAGGGAACGACAGCTAATCCCTATACTCAAAAATTTAAACCTTAGAATGCTTTATTATAAATCATATTGGACTTCGACCCACAATAGTAGATCCTAATTAACAGCTTTACTAACACCCAATTTTATAATTCTAAACTCAAACCCAATTCTGAAACTACTTAAACATGTTAACACAAATATCAGAGAAAATGAAAAGAATGAGAATTGCATTATTATCTAAAATGAAAGCAATAACATTTATTAAAAAAATCTTTGCGAAGAGATTAGTTTGTTTTAGCAGAAAAAAATAAATAACTACATATATGAAAGCTTTAAATTGTTGTGGGAGCTCTCTTGGAGGTACTATGTGCTATGGAACATGAATATGTGTATTTATATGCATGTAGATCAAAGAGAGATTTTCCTCTTAGGATCGGGATGAATATGAACAAAATTTGAAATTTTCCATAATATTCGGAATTGGGATTGATCAAAATCATGGTTGAAAACCTTATGGTCGTTTCCGTGATTAGAGATTGATTGAACTCATTCTGTGATCAGTTTATATGTAGGTTTTTTCTTTGGTTTGTTTAGTTTGCTTGTCCAATTGACATGTCTTCAACACAGAGCCTACCTTGAGTTTAACTAGGTTGCAAGTAAAAAAGAAAACAAAACACCATTACCAAGGTATTGGCAGGGTTTAAATGAATAAATTTGATGAAAGAAATTATTTTATTTACTATTATAATAAGAATATTTTCAAAATGAAAATCGAGTTTTTTGTATCACTATCGGTGACCGCAAACATTGGCTTGGCCTGCTTGGCTTCAGCTCCGGCTCTGGACTTCAGCAAAACTAACATAACTATTATTACAGTGTTTGATTGAATCCAAACTACTTCTAAATGAATTTCATCTCCAACATGTTTTATATAAATTATTTCTCACTGCAATGATATGATGCCAAAATTGTGTCTCTTTAAGGCTGTCTAATGTTGGATATATTCTATTTTTCTTATTTTTTGTCCTTATAAATATAAAATGATCCTCTATACACTAGCAAAACACTAAACCATCTTAAAATCACAAAATATTAAATAATTATTGAAAATTTTAAAATTGCATAGTAAAATATATGTATATCAGTTCCCTCGAATTTATATCTTTGTTTGTTTTCATACAAAACCAAAATCTAATAACATAACAAGGTTCGAAAACAAATAAAATCATAATTTCTTCACAACATTACTTTGACCACCAAATCGAAAAGCATTGAGAATCGAATCGACATTTAGTTAACATTTCCATGAAACTTACCATAATGTTACCAATCATTCCTATTTCAACCCATAGTGTACAAAAGTTACCTCAAATATCCATTGTTGATTTCATTGGTATTTAAAGATGTGTTTTCTAATTGAAAAAATATCAAGAAAAACTCAATAAGTTAACATCCGTATGGTTTCGAACACTTTAGATGATGCTAAAGTAAAAGATCGTAAACAAAGGTTGAAAAGGACGTAGAAGACTAGGTTAACCAAAAGATAGTTTTCGATCTAGCTAAAATATATTCATTATCATTAAATTAATATGGTTGCTCGCGGTAATTGTTTATGTAGTCATTTTTACCAAAAGAATATTTTCATGGAATTGTTTTTGGTTTTATGGTCAAACTTTTATTATCTATAATAGATTTATTTTGTTATATAATTCAAGTTAATGAAGATTAGTTACTTCAATGAAAATGCTTATTGAAAGTAATAGAAATTGCCTTTTTAATAATTCATATAATATTCAATTTTATGTGATGATTAAAAATTTATATATTCTGCTCTATTCTTAAATTTTTTATACAAATTTGGTAAAATTTTAACTAGATTGTTTTGAGTTTTAATTAACTCATAAGTGGAAAAACTCAACAAAGTATCACAATTCTATCTTATGGAATATATAAAAAGAACATTGTTATTATCTTATTAGATACTTCTTTCCACAAAGTTAGTAAATACACTACTCTATGAATACTATCATTTAAAGAGGTTTCTAGTACTTAAAAATTCAGAATTATAACAGTTATTATTGTGTTAGTAAACTATTTAATATACAATTTTATTTATGTGATGGTATGGTATTACCAATTCTATAAACATAAATCACAAACCATGCAAAAAAACCAAACACAACTTTACTTAGTTAACATTTTGAGGTTTTTTTTAATTGTATTGTCCAAAAATATGTTATCAATATCAATAAATTAACAAAAACAACATATTTTTATTTAATATGTTTTTTGTCACATCGGATTAACACAACAATGATTCCCAGTTAGAAAATTTCTAACATATTTTCGAAACAGTAAAATATCGCAATTCTAATATAAAAAAAATATAGAGTTCCTTTTTCGTGCCTCTTTTGCCAGCACATCGACGTGTGAATTCCTCTCCCTTGATTGGTAAATGATGGAGAAATCCGGATAGTGTTGCCGTAGAGCTTCGAATTCTGCTACCTCTGTTACGAATCTTGACCATCTTTCTGAATCTTGAATTAGGTCGATCAAGCTGGTGGAATCGGTGAAGAAACTTGTGCAATATCGTTGCATATTGTGCAAGTTCAGCATTGCCCAACGTAGGTTGAAAAACTTCATGTGCAATGGAGATATCCCTTTATAAGTATTTCTTATACCTAGCATATTACTTTTACCATTGTGTAGCTTTAGGATCTATCACGCATCTGATGTAGGTTTTCCCTCCTTCTATGAACCATCTATATAGCAAGCAAAGAGGGAATCACCCTTATCAGGGGGGTTCTAGTATCCTATCCTTCGATAATTTCTCCTTTTCCTGTTCATGTGGAACTATGGATGAATACCGGAGTTTGGATTCCCTATTTAATATGTTTATATGGTGTTAGTGATTCAACGAACTTAAATGAAAATTTTTGCAACAACGAATAATTTTAACTATAGCCAAAAACTTTGCAAACTCATATTTCACTATGTTAAATTCCGAAGCTTATTCTCTTAAAGTAGTCCAACGGTATTATTAAAATAAAATTAGAAGTGTAGCCTTACATAATTCCTATGAAAATCCTACTATTAGTATGATTAAATTTGATCCAAAATAATATAATGATATTATAAAAAAAAATCTCTCTCACCAAAGAATTATTATAGCAGTTTAATAATTTTTCATAAATAACTATATTACCTTTTTAATGTATAAATTATACATAAATTTAAAATATTAGAACTTAAATGAAAACATATCTATGAAATAATATAACAAATCCACTAGATAAATTCACCAGCCGAAGCATTTGTCTATCTTTTTCGATTATTATGATTTAAGTCTGCTAATAAATATTTTTCTGTGTAACTTTGACCCTATTGTCATATTACATAATGTATCAAATCTTACTAAATAAAAGTAGCTAATTGAGGCTCCTAAGGCTATCATTAAAACAAGATGACACGTGGAATTATTAAAACAAGATAGAAAAGTATATGTTTAATAGAAAAGTTTATGTTTAATAGAAAAGTAAATTTATTACTAAAGGAATTTCAAAAGTAACCGGTTACTATCATTAAAGTGTATTTATCAATAATCAATTTAATTCAATGTATACTATCCGGTGGTTAAAAAATATACAATTAAAATCCAATAGTTAACTCCCCCAAAAAAGAATATAAATAGTTAACAAATGAGCATAATATGAACACACATAAGCCGACAATTATGCAATACGAAAAATAAAAGAAACGCAAACAAATGAGAACGGAAAAAATAAGAGAAATGCAAACAAATGAGAACTTAACATATTTTTAATTATCTATTCAACAATTATAATGATCTATTCAGCTGTTTTCCGTTCAAATTATTAAAACTTCAACATATTTTCAATTAGATTTACAGTCATCTAAACAATTAAAAAATTAATAATCGTTTCTTTTCCCCTACTAACTCACATATGATTGGTCACTACCATCATAATAATGACATTCAATTACCAATATTATAATTATTTATTCACCTACTAAATCTTCAAATTATTAAATATTCAATGTAATTTTAGTCGATTAGACTTACATTCATTTTAAAAAATTAAAATTTAATAACCGTTACATTCACACCACTAACTCACTTATTATTGGTTAGTACCTTCATAATAATGATCTTCAGTTACCAAGGTTATAAAACACCAACTATCATATTGTTAATCACAAATCTTGCACACAATCTCTAAAAACAAATCATGACATCAAAAACATTCTTACTCCTACTTTTCACCCTCATATTTTCACCTTCTTCGACGACTTTGATGGAGATTTTGCAAAGAAACAAATTGGTCAAATTTTTTCAATTTTGGGCCAAAACTTTTAACAAAAGCAACACACTTATGGTCAAAATGCTACTCCCCGACAAGAAGGTATGTTTAATAAGCTTTGAAATACTTTTCTTTTTACCTCGATTTTTTTCTTTATATTTTCTCATTTTATTTTTTAATCTCCATTATTATATTTTCATTCTACTATATACAAAATAGATATATGACACATAGTATTTGTCTTTTGTTTAATTTCTGTTTTGATTACTTACAAATATTATATTTTAGTTATATAAGAAATAACTTCCGAAATCAGTTTTTTTCTCATCAAGCGAAATATGTGTTCTTAAGACTATTTCTAATGTATTTTTCTGTTTTATTTTAAAATATATTATAGTTTTCTCTAATATATTATTCTATTTTTTAAAACACTATTTACTTGATAAAAAAATTTACAATCTAATACAGTATAAAAATTTATTTTGGCAAACAGAATGTTTCGGTTGGAACATATTTTGAAGGCTAACTCAATTTACAAGCTAAAAAATTTATTGTCAATATTAGTAAAAAGTTCTGTAAAATCATTGATCATAAAAATGATATATGTTTCACCGACCAAACAACAATAATAAAAAAAACATAATCTGCGCGGTACGCGTGGGCTAACACCTAGTAATTTCTAATAACTTCAATGCAAATCTCTTTGTTGGAAAACAAATCTACAGTCAAATTGAATTTAATAACTTACTCAAGAGCCTGCTATCATTATTATGAAAACGTACTTATTGCATAGATTTATTTTCTAATAACTATCACAATTTTTTGGAAAATAAAACAAATTTTTGTTGACGTAGAAAAAATTTATCAATGGTAGTTTAATTAATACGGTTTTGTTTTCAAGTCATAATTAATGAGGGTAAAATGGCTATGAAAATCATATAAATTAATAAGAGACTAAGCACTAGACATTTAGGGTTCATGTACCACTCATGCAAGGGATTTAAAAAAGAAGTTACTATAAAAAAATTTTTTAACCCAAATCGCTGAATTATAATTAACTTATTTTCACAATGCTAACTATTTATATCTAGAACTTAATCGGTACATTTTCATAGCCAATCATGAAATAAAACACTTTAATATCAAATTTCATAAGTTCACAAAATTTTTAAACGAGCTATTACTAATTAACATCAAGTTCATTTACTAGTTCACGCAATAAAACCGCATAAGTTTATACGCTTAAAAGCGATTTCAAGGTACCAATAAAGTAAGAGACAACACTATTTTACAACACGGACTTGGACTGTCCACGATATTTCTCTCCAAACTTTCAACCTTTTTAAAACATTACACGAAGTCATGAAACTCATCGCAATTTAACACGAACTTTTTGAATTGTTTACAATTGAACAGATCGTTATTATTTATTGAAATTGTGATCGCGTTTAACCCAATTTTTGTTGACCCGATCCAAGCCAAATAACACGGACCCGAACATAACCCAACAACTCCTAACATGAGCCAAATCCTCAAAACTGAGCAAAATCTCCATATCGATTTAGGGTTTAATTTTTTAGGGTCGAAACACACTCGGAACACAATCCAATTCGGCTTAAACATCCAAAAATTTTGTTCCCAACATTTACTCCATAATAAGCTATTTAATCGGCTAATCTCTCTTACAAAAGTTCTTTTTCCCTTCCGAAACACCTTTTCAGCTCAATTTGTTTGATTGAAATCACCACTCGAGAACCCTAACAAGGTTGGATTAAACGCGATTATATTAATCGATCAGAATTTTAGTAAATAATAACAATTTGTTCAATTGTAAATAATTCGAAAAGTTCATGTTAAATTGCTATGAGTTTCATGATTTTGTGTAATGTAAAGAGATTGAAAGTTTGGGGGAAATATTGTGGAGACAGCCCAAGTCCGTGTAGTATAATAGTATCATCCCATAAAAACTAATGTATTGAAACTTTTAGAATATAATAATCTAGTTTAATACATCTATACCCATTCGAATTAACCTTTAAATCCAACTATAAAACTACACAAGATAATACAAAACATGACAGAGAATAACAGGAAATGCATTCTCATAAATCTAAAATCGAAACAATAAAGAAATCTTCTATATCAAGAGGATGAAAATGTATGTCCTAAATCACTTAAAGAATGATGAACAAAGAACCAAAAGTATGAAAGCTTCATATGGTTGTGGGTGCTTTGTGCTTTAAGAGGCGTTACTATGTGGATTTATATGTGTTTAGGTTGGCATAAGATTCTTTTTTTTAGGATCGGAATGAATCTGGGGAAATAGGAAAACTCTATATAATTTGGAATAAAGAATGATAGATCTCTTAGTTGACCAAAGCTTATAGTCGTTTCTGCTATTAGGGATCTAAAGATACTATATTGGTATTGGTTGATCTCTAACTTTCTCTCCTGAATCAGGTATACTCTCCAATTGACCTATTATCAATAGAATTAACATAAGTTTTGATACGTCATTGGATTGAGTTCAACTCACTTCCATACACTACAACAAAACAGTCAATTTGACACTCCAATTTCCAATTCGGATGCCACGATTTTGTGATCAATTTGCGACTACGCGCATTTAATCGCATATTGGTCACACTTTTGATACTAAAGCATGTAATCACATATTGGTCGCAATCTGCAACCAAATTACGACCAATATGCGACCAGGGTCTGTAGTCACTATTAAGTCACAATTTGCGACTAAATAGCGACTGCATGTGGTAGTCCTATATTGTGGTCATAATTTGGTCAAAAACATTTATGACCAATTTGCAACCGCACCGTTTTTTAAAACACCATGGTAATAGTTGTATATTTTGCGACTAATTAGCGACTACAATGAGGTCACATATTTTGCGACTAATTTGCCACTCATAAGGAGTTACAAAATTTCTGACCAATTTGGGACCAATTTAGGACCAAAGCGTGGTCGCAAATTGGTCGCAAATTGTGCAATTCTTTATAAGTGGCAAATTAGCTGCAATATGCACAGATGTAGATTAGTCAACCCGGATTGTTACCTGATTATAAGTTCACATAGATACACATTTTGAGAGGTTGAAGATCAAATGTTATTGAATACTGTACCACTTACGTGAGATTTCTATCGTTGTAATATTATTAATGTTTTGTCAAATCATGGTTGAGACAAGGCGAAGTACAAGTTATGCTTGTGAGTACCTCAGATTGGTGATGGATAAGTTTCAAGACAAACCTGAAATATATAATACATTTATTCAGGTTTTGAAGGACTACAAAGCAAATAGGTATTTTTTTTTTCATTTTCTCCTCATTATGAATTATTTTTTCATTAGATTCAAATGAGTTTTATTGTATTTTTATGGTAGAATTTGTACTAATGGTGTCATAATACGAGTGAAAGAATTCTTCGAAAGGCAGCAAGAACTCCTTGTGAAGTTTAATACTTTTTGACCAAGTGGTTCCGAGATCACATTTGATGATGATCAATCTCCACCAAAGAAATCCATTGAATTTGAAGATGCTAGTAGGTTTATCATTAAGGTCAAGGTAAGAACATTATCATTATTATTATTATCAAAATTTTGGTTTTACATTTTTCTATATAAATTTTATCCGTAGACGAGGTTTTAAAACGATGATCGTAAGTACAACTTATTTTTAAACATTATGGAGATGTATAGAAAGAAAGAGATGAGCATAATTCAAGTCTACCATGAGGTAAATCTACTTCTTGTGTAATATTAAAACTATCATTTATTTTTTTCATTGTTCTTATATTGTGTTTGATTATATGCTTATTTTGCAGATGATTATCATTTTCAAAGACCATAATGACTTGTTTGTGAAGTTTCATCAATTTCTTCCTCGTCATTGATAAACTTGTGAGGAAGATTGAGAGACTTGTTTAACTAATGAGTCATGTATGCTACATTGAAACCATGTTGTATCACTAGTTTGTTTTTGAATTTGCAATATTATGAACTTATTTCAGTTATTGTTATCATCAAAATGGCATGTTATGGACAACATATAACTTATATTGTAATAATAAGGTTTCGTTTGCAATCTCTCCTAAAAATCGTTGAATAAATTTTTATAAAATAGATAAAAAATAGTTTTTAGAATAGTAAAAACATATTCAAAATCATGTAGTTGAGATTTATAAAATTTTATTTCAACTACAAATTTTTTTTCAAGTTCCATATGTCTTATTGTAGTATGTTTTTAAGAAATATTGTTTGATTTTCCGATATTAAAACATCTCATATGTATACTAGTTCTTAAAAAAATTGTTCATTATTTTTTTTTGAAATATTAAACAAAATCAATATATGCTACCGAGAAAATGGAATACGAGTAAATGTTTCATTCATAATCTCTAATATATTATTTGATAAATATTTTAAGAAAATAATCTTGTCCCGACATGTTATTAACAGAAATGTTATGCTTATGTGTAATCATCACAGTGAATATCAAATATATATATATATAAGCTTAAGTTAACAGAATAATTAAAATATATACCATTGTTATTAGGGGGCATTTGCAAAATTGACCTAAAATTTATCTTCAATTGAAAGTTTAACCACTTAAACTTTTTTTTGCAAAACTAATTTTCTATCTCTATTTTATCATTCAACAATAACTTTATTTACAACTTTGCCATTAACTTAAAAAAACAAAAAGACCATGATGAACAAGTTTTTCAAAAATATTACAAAAATGCCATATTTTTCATTCACAACCACCATTGTCGTGGTTGTTGGAAGCTCTTAATTCCATCGACACACCCACCATAATACTTCTATTAATTTATCAATCTCATTCATCTCAACCTCTTTCATTTTCTCTCACATTTTCTTCCAATTTTTCTCTTCACACTGCATTAAGAAGTTTCCAACTTTGCAAAAAATCATCATTATCCGTTAAAACAAGCTTCTGGGAGTCTATATCGGTCATCATTTAAGTCCCATATCTAAAAAATCAAGATCAAAGATAAGTTTTCGTGTTTTATCTTTGGTTATATTTTTTAGTTCATACAGTTACAAGAAATCTGTTTTGTAATATATTTACAAAGCAAACTTCTCTAGCAGACTTCTCGAAGTCTGCTTTAATCGGAATAAATCTCTCTTTAACCAGAATAAACTGTTTTTCTCGTTGAAGCAGACTTCTCCAAGAAGTCTTCGAGGTTTATTCCTATCAAAGCAGACTTCTCCGAGAAGTCTGCTTTGATAGGAATAAAAATAACAGACTTTGCGAAGTCTGCTTTGGCGAGAAAAATGGTTTATTCCGGCTGAAGCAAACTTCGTGAAGTCTGCTTTGGTGAGAAAAATAGTTTATTCCGGCTGAAG
>CM032159.1:36445193-36577171 GCA_018901935.1 Pugionium cornutum | reverse complement strand
CAGAAGCCTAAGGTTGAGTTTCTCACCTAATCTTCTACAAACAGCCCACGCGCATACATCCTTGAATCAAGGCTTGTATCATTTTGGTATCAGAGCTTAAAGCTCCTAAACCGGTTGTTTCTATCCTTTTGCTTGTATTATTTCTAGTTCTTGCATTAGTTTAAGTCGTGTTCAAGAAAAAATCAAAAAAAACAATATCAAACTCCAAACCGAGTGCATCTAGCCTCCTACGTGTATCACTAGGGTTTAGATTCACTTTTGCATTGTCTTTCACGTTTTCCTTTTTGTTAAAGTCATATTTCCTTTATTTTTAAGTTTAATTAAGAAGAAAAGAAAAAGAAAATAGAAAAGATACTAAAAGAATTCGAATTGGACAGCTAGCACAAGTTGTCTAGGAAGTTTCCTTTTTTTCGAATTTCCTTTCTTTAGAATTTTTCCTTTTTGCATTTTTTCAAACCACATATAAAAAGAAAACTCTCCTAATAATTTAGGAGAACCCTAATTGTCTTCTTTCTTTGTAGCACACATGGGAGAAGAGAATAGAGACGCAGCTGAAGCCATGATGGCCATGTTCACCACACTCCAAACACAACTCGCATCCATAGGCGAGAGGTTGGAGCGCGTGGAGAGACTAGTAAGATTCCAGGCCATAAGGCACGTGAGAGCTGAGCCAGATCGTCCTGAGGGTCCTGAGTACCTTAGGACACGGCAGGAACAGGAGGAACCCCAGCCAGATGGAGATGAGGACACGCAACCTCATAACTATCACCATAGGCCGAGAGGACCTCCACGGCAACCAGAGGCAGAAGATGATGGCTTTGAGCCATATGGTCTTCACCAGAGACCAAGAATGCCTCCTAGACGTCATGAGGATGGAGATGAACCCACCTATAACCGGGTAATTCATCCTGATGTTAAACTAACTCCTCCAACTTTTGCAGGAAAAGTAGACCCCGAGGCTTACCTAGATTGGGAGAAGCGAATGGATCATATCTTTGATCACTACAACCAACCAGGACCTAGGAGAGTCTCAATGGCAGTAGCACAACTCACGGACAATGCCCTCATCTGGTGGGATCGTGAGGTATCTGACAGAAGGAGGAAGAGAATGAGACCCGTGGACTCATGGGTCGACATGAAAGACCTCATGCGACAAAGGTATGTTCCACCTTACTTTCATAGGGATTTGCAACGACGTTTTCGTACTCTTAAGCTGGGTACCAGATCAGTAGAGGAGTACTATGAAGAGTTCGAGAGGTTAAGGAACAGATTGGAGCTCAATGATGATGAAGAAGCATTGATGGCGCAATTCTTGGATGGACTCCAAGAAAGGATCAGCTGCAAGGTGGAAAGGCAAATCTACAACGACTTCAAGGACTTGTTCCACCTATCTGTGCAAGCTGAACAGCACATCAAACGTAAGAGCCAAGACATCCGCAGCAAGCCTAAGACACCTTGGGCACCAAGCAACATACCTAAGACAGTGGACAAAGGCAAAAGCGTAGAGATCGAGTCAAGGTTCAAGAGCAAGCCTCCTGAACCCACCCGTGACCAGAGAGAGCCTGGTAAGTCTTCTAACCCTCAAAGATCACGTGACATAACTTGTTTCAAGTGCAGGGGACGTGGACACATCTCAAGGGAGTGCCCAAACAACCGAGTCATGCTGATTATGGAGGCAGGAGAATATGAGTCCCAAGATGAAGAGGACTATGAGCCAGAAGGAGAATATGGTGACATTGAGTACCCTGATGTGGGAAAAGTGCTGGTCACTAGACGTATCCTCAGTGCAATGGTGGATCCTTCAGAGACCATCCAAAGGGAGAACATCTTCCACAGCCGTTGCACCATCAAAGGAAAGGTATGTAACCTCATCATAGATGGTCGTTCTTGCACTAACGTTGCTAGTGCGTATATGGTTGATAAGCTAGGTCTAGAGAGGACACGGCATCCTCGACCATATAGACTGAGATGGCTCGATGACAAAGTAGAGCTCAAGATTCATGAGCAAGTCACTGTGCCATTCAGTGTGGGCAAGTACCAAGACCAGGTCGTGTGCGACGTGGTGCCCATACAAGCTGGCCATCTTCTGCTAGGAAGACCATGGCAGTTTGACAAAGAGACCAGGCATGATGGCAGAACCAATCTCTACACCTTCGTGCATGACAAGAGAAAGGTCAGCCTAGCTCTTCTTACACCTGCCCAAGGAGCTACAACTCCAAATGAGTAAGGAAAAGAAACTTGTCAAGTCTAACTTTCTTATTCAACCTAGTCATGTCCGGAGAGCTTTAGCCTCAAAGGACTTAATGTTACTAATGGTTTTCAAGGAAGTGTTGAGTATAGAACAGGGACAGGTAGAGCTACCTCATGAAGTAGCAACACTCCTCAACAAATTCCAGGATGTATTTCCGGAGGAGATACCAGCAGGCTTGCCTCCTTTACGTGGCATAGAACACCAGATTGATCTAGTGCCCGGAGCAGCCCTGCCCAACCGGCCAGCATACCGGATGAGTCCAGAGGAGTCCAAGGAACTTGAGAAGCAAGTCAAGGAGCTCCTGGAGAAAGGATATGTTCGAGAGAGCCTCAGTCCATGTGCTGTACCAGTGCTACTAGTGCCCAAGAAGGATGGAACTTGGTGCATGTGCGTGGACTGCCGAGCAATCAACAACATCACAGTCAAGTATAGGCATCCAATACCACGACTGGATGACATGCTAGATGAGCTGAGTGGAGCCACGGTCTTCTCCAAGATAGACCTCAAGAGTGGATACCACCAGGTCAGGATGAAAGAAGGTGATGAATGGAAGACTGCTTTCAAGACAAAGCAATGGCTCTACGAGTGGACAGTCATGCCATTTGGCTTGACTAATGCCCCAAGCATCTTCATGCGCCTTATAAACCAAGTTCTTAGGGCGTACATCAGTAAGTTTGTAGTGGTTTACTTTGATAACATACTAGTTTATAGTAAGTGCCTACGGGAACACCTCACACATCTTGAGATGGTACTTAAAACCCTTCGACAAGAAGAGCTTTATGCCAATCTCAAGAAGTGCACCTTTTGTACTGATAAGCTTGTCTTTTTTAGGTTTTGTTGTGAGTTCACAGGGCCTACAGGTTGATGAGGAGAAGATTCGAGCCATACAAGAATGGCCAACACCAGGAAACATCAGCCAAGTAAGGAGCTTCCACGGACTGGCCAGCTTCTATAGGAGATTCGTGCCCAACTTCAGCAGTATTGCCTCACCATTGACGTCAGTAGTGAAGAAGAACGTGGGATTCAGCTGGGGAGAAGCTCTGGAGAAGGCATTCCAGGCCTTGAAGGACAGCCTTACATACGCACCAGTGTTAGTCCTTCCCGACTTCAACAAGACGTTTGAAGTGGAGTGTGATGCCTCTGGAATAGGCATAGGAGCAGTGCTAACCCAAGGAGGGAGGCCAGTGGCATACTTCAGTGAGAAACTAGGTGGTGCCTCACTGAACTACCCCACTTATGACAAGGAACTCTATGCCCTTGTCTGAGCATTGGAGACTTGGCAGCATTACTTGCTGTCCAAGGAGTTTGTGATCCACACTGATCACGAGACTCTCAAACACCTCAGGGGGCAAACCAATCTCAAGAGGAGACATGCCAGGTGGATGGAGTTCATAGAAACCTTCCCGTACATCATCAAGTACAAGAAGGGCAAAGACAATGTGGTAGCCGATGCACTATCAAGGAGGTTTGCCTTGATATCAACCATGGAGGCAAAAGTCCTAGGATTCGAGCACATCAAGGATCTATACAAGGATGATCCTGACCTTGCTGAGAGCTACAAGGAGTGTAGCACAGGGAGTCATGGCAAATTCTACATCCATGAGGGATTTTTGTTCCGAGAAAGAAGGCTATGCATACCATAGGGATCACTAAGGGAGCTTATCATCCGAGAAGCTCACGGAGGAGGACTCATGGGCCACTTTGGTGTCGACAAGACTCTAGCAGTGGTCAAGGAGCACTTCTACTGGCCACACATCAAGAGGACAGTAGAAGCACATTGTGCAAGATGCATTACTTGCAAGAAGGCAAAGTCCCGAGTGCAACCTCATGGGTTGTATCTCCCGCTGCCCATACCAACACATCCATGGGTGGACATCTCGATGGATTTTGTTCTAGGTCTGCCCAAGATCAACCACAAATATGCAATCTTTGTAGTGGTGGACAGATTCTCCAAGATGGCACATTTCATCCCATGTGCCAATGTCAATGATGCAACACAAACAGCTGAGCTGTTCTTCAAGGAGATAGTACGGCTTCATGGAGTGCCAAGGACCATCGTATCAGATAGGGACACCAAGTTCCTCAGCCATTTCTGGAGGACCCTTTGGAGAAAACTAGGCACGAAGCTACTCTTCTCAACCACTTGCCATCCTTAAACCGATGGCCAAACTGAAGTTGTCAACAGGACCCTATCAACTCTTCTCAGAACAACACTAGGGAAGAACCTAAAGACTTGGGTGGAGTGCCTGCCATTCATTGAGTTCGCCTACAACGGAGCCGTGCACTCAGCAACTAAGAAGACCCCATTTGAAGTGGTATACGGTTTCAACCCTCTCACCCCATTGGAGCAAACACCACTGCCACCAGCTGAGATGACCAACCTCAACGGAGCATCCAAAGCAGAGTTCATAAGGAGGTTACACCAGAAGGTAGCAGAAAACTTGGAGAAGAGGACCGGACAGTACGTGACTCATGCCAACAAGGGAAGAAAGGAGGTGGTCTTTCAACCAGGCGATTGGGTGTGGCTACAACTACGGCAGGAGAGGTTCCCAAACCTAAGGAGTTCCAAGCTAGCACCAAGAGGAGATGGACCATTCAGAGTGCTCGAGAGGATCAACAACGACGCCTACCGGATCGAGCTCCCAGGTGAGTTTAATGTGTCCAATACGTTCAATGTTACTGACTTAGCCCCTTTCCATGCAGATGAACCAGTTTTGAGGACAAAACCTACTGAAGAGGGAGGGGATGATGAGGACATCAGGTCGTACATCCAGCCAGGAGACCAGACTGGCCAACCAGGAAGCTTGCCCGAGACAGCACAGACCGCCGGACCTCGACCTATAGGACCAGACCGGTCAACATCACGGCGGAGAGGCCCAAGCTTCGGCACACTTGTTGGGGACGTGAATGACACCGCCGGTCCCCTGATGACACCGCCGACTCTGGGATCAACTTGGCCGGTCCTGAAGTCATTCCGGCCAGTACCGCGCACAATCCAGCCGGTACAGGCCATCCAGCCGAGTAATCGCACACTTCCACTTCTACACAAGAGGACTCGGACCAAATGAGCTACCAGCTCCAGGACATGCACTTAGAGGAAGTATCTACACCAGTGGTACCTCCAGGAGCAATGACAAGAAGCAGATCAAGAGAACTCTTCCACAAATTCAGCTTATGGGTCGACAAGCTTCTAGAGGAAGAGCAGCTAAGGACAATGGGCCAGAAGAGCAAATTAGAGTCCAAAGGCTTCTCAAAAACACAAGGAACATCAGAGACTTGGGCTTTAGTGGCAAGAGAGGTCAGGGCCCAAAGATATTTAACCCTACTCCAAGTCGAAGACTAGGAGCAAGGCGCGTGCATGCCACAAGGACGGCCACCTTCCATTTCTTGGCCGTGAGGTGAGTTAAGGTAAGTTTACATTCGAATATATGCCTCTTTCACTTTTGCAGGGTAGGATCTAGTTGCTTTACATTTTTGAGTCAAAAACATTTTAGGAATAGGTCCTTTTTCGGTTATGCACTTTGTATCTTTTCCTTTTGTGCACTTTTGTAAACTTTCCTTTTATTTGTTTGAGTCGACCCTAGAAGGTCAAGCTGTCGAGCATATTAATAAGGCTCCTTCCAGCATTGTAGTTCGACAACCTTTTTTGATTATTAATAAAGTAGAACTTTTTCCCTACAAGTTTTCTCTCTAAGAATCTTGTGCGCTTAGAACCTAGTTGAGACCAGCCCTCCTAGCTCTAAGTTTGTGATTTATCACGAGGTTCATCACCCCTCGTGTGGTTCACTTCACCCTTCCATCGTTTACCAACCAGAAAACCCCTATCCAGAAGCCTAAGGTTGAGTTTCTCACCTAATCTTCTACAAACAGCCCACGCGCATACATCCTTGAATCAAGGATTGGGAGAGGAGGATGGATCATCTTCGATCACTACAACCAACCAGGCCCTAGGAGAGTCTCCATGGCAGTAGCACAATGCACGGACAATGCCCTCATCTGGTGGGATCGTGAGGTGTCTGACCAAAGGAGGAAAAGATTGAGGCCCGTAGACTCATGGGTCAACATGAAAGACCTCATGAGACAAAGGTTTGTTCCACCTTACTTTCATAGAGATTTGCAACGACGTAAGAATACTATGAAGAGTTTGAGAGACTAAGGAACAGGCTGGAGCTCAATGACGATGAGGAGGCTTTGATGGCACAGTTCTTGGATGGACTGCAAGAAAAAATCAGCCGTAAGGTGGAAAGGCAAATCTACAACGACTTCAAGGATTTGTTCCACCTATCTGTCCAGGCTGAGCAGCACATCAAACGTAAGAGCCAAGACATCCGCAGAAAGCCTAAGACGCCTTAGGCACCAAGCAACATTCCTAAGCCCGTAGAAAATGGCAAGAGCATAGAGATCGAGTCACGGTTCAAGAGCAAGCCTCCTGAGCCAACCCGTGACCAGAGAGAGCCTAGTAAGTTCTCTAACCCTCAAAGATCACGGGACATCAGTTGTTTCAAGTGTAGGGGTCGCGGACACATCTCAAGGGAGTGCCCAAACAACAGGGTCATGCTGATTACGGAGGCTGGAGAGTATGAATCCCAAAATGAAGAGGAGTATGAACCAGAAGGAGAATATGGTGACATTGAGTATCCTGATGTGGGGGAAGTGCTGGTCACTAGACGCATTCTCAGTGCAATGATGGATCCTTCAAAGACCATCCAAAGGGAGAACATCTTCCACAGCTGTTGCACCATCAAGGGCAAGGTATGTAACCTCATCATAGATGGTGGTTCTTGCACTAACGTTGCTAGTGCGTACATGGTTGATAAGCTAGGTCTAGAGAAGACAAGGCACCCTTGACCGTATAGACTGAGATGACTCGATGACAAAGTGGAGCTCAAGATCCATGAGCAAGTCACTGTGCCATTCAGTGTGGGCAAGTACAAAGACCAAGTAGTGTGCGACGTGGTGCCAATGCAAGCTGGCCATCTTCTGCTAGGAAGGCCATGGCAGTTTGACAAGGAGACCGGGCATGATGGACGAACCAATCTCTACACTTTTGTGCATGACAAGAGAAAGGTCAGCCTAGGTCCTCTCACACCTGCCCAGGTACATGAGCTTCAACAGAAAATGAGTAAGGAAAAGAAGCTCATTAAATCTAATTTTCTTATTCAATCAAGTCATGTCCGGAGAGTTTTAGCCTCGAAGGATTTAATGCTACTAATGGTTTTCAAAGAAGTGTTGAATGTAAAGAAAGAACAGGTAGAGCTACCTCGTGAAATAGCAGCTCTCCTCAACAAGTTCTAGGATGTGTTCCCGGAAGAGATACCAGCAGGCTTGCCTCCCCTACGAGGCATAGAGCACCAGATCGACCTCATGCCCGGAGCAGCCCTGCCCAACCGGCCAGCCTTCCGGATGATTCCAGAGGAGTCCGAGGAGCTTGAGAAGCAAGTCAAGGAGCTCCTGGAGAAAGACTATGTTCGAGAGAGCCTCAGTCCATGTGCCGTACCAGTGCTACTAGTGCCCAAGAAGGATGGGATTTGGCGAATGTGCGTGGACTGCCGAGCAATCAACAATATCACAGTAAAGTACCGGCATCCGATACCATGGCTGGATGACATGCTAGATGAGCTGAGTGGAGCCACGGTCTTCTCCAAGATAGACCTCAAGAGTGGATACCACCAGGTCAGGATGAAGGAAGGTGATGAATGGAAGACTGCTTTCAAGACAAAGCAAGGGCTCTACGAGTGGACAATCATTCCATTCGGCTTGACTAATACCTCAAGCACCTTCATGTGCCTTATGAACCAAGTTCTTAGGGCGTACATCAGTAAGTTCGTTGTAGTTTATTTTGATGACATTTTAGTTTATAGTAAGTGCTTAAGGGATCACCTCACACATCTTGAGTTGGTGCTTAAAACCCTTTGACAAGAAGAGCTTTATGCCAATCTCAAGAAGTGCATCTTTTGTACTGATAAAATTGTCTTCTTAGGTTTTGTTGTAAGTTCACAGGACTTACAGGTTGATGAGGAGAAGATTCGAGCCATACAAGAAGGGCCAACACCGAGCAACATCAGCCAAGTGAGGAGTTTCCACGTTCTGGCCAGCTTCTATAGGAGATTCGTGCCCAACTTCAGCAGTATTGCCTCACCATTGACGGCAGTAGTGAAGAAGAACGTGGGATTCAGCTGGGCAGAAGCTCAGGAGAAGACATTCCAGGCCTTGAAGGACAGCCTTACACATGCACGAGTGCTAGTCCTGCCCGACTTCAACAAGACGTTTGAAGTGGAGTGTGATGCCTCTGGAATAGGCATAGGAGTAGTGCTAACCCAAGGAGGGAGGCCAGTGGCATACTTCAGTGAGAAGCTAGGTGGTGCCCAAGGAGAGTACTTCAGTCACGTACTTGCTGTCCAAGGAGTTCGTGATCCACACTGATCACGAGACTCTCAAACACTTTAGAGGGCAAACCAATCTCAAGAGGAGACATGCCAGGTGGATGGAGTTCAAAGATACCTTACCGTACGTCATCAAGTACGAGAAGGGCAAAGACAATGTGGTAGCCGATGCACTATCAAGGAGGTTTGCCTTGATATCCACTATGGAGGCAAAGGTATTAGGGTTCGAGCACATCAAGGACCTATAAAAGGATGATCCTAACCTTGCTGAGAGCTACAAGGAGTGTGCCACAGGAAGCCATGGCAAGTTCTACCTCCATGAGGGGTTTTTGTTCCGAGAAAGAAGGCTGTGCATACCACAAGGATCGTTACGAGAGCTTATCATCCGAGAAGCTCATGGATGAGGACTCATGGGCCACTTTGGTGTTGACAAGACTCTAGCAGTGGTCAAGGAGCACTTCTACTGGCCACACATCAAAAGGTCAGTAGAAGCCCATTGTGCAAGGTGCATCACTTGCAAAAGGCAAAGTCCCGAGTGCACCCTCACGGGTTGTATCTCCCACTGCCCATACCTACACATCCATGGGTGGACATCTCAATGGACTTTGTTCTAGGTCTGCCCAAGATCAACCACAAAGATGCAATCTTTGTAGTGGTGGACAGATTCTCCAAGATGGCACACTTCATTCCGTGTGCCAATGTTAATGATGCCACGCAAACAGCCGAGGTATTCTTCAGGGAGATAGTACGGCTTCATGGAGTGCCAAGGACCATCGTGTCAGACATGGACACCAAGTTCCTCAGCCATTTCTGGAGGACCCTTTGGAGGAAGCTAGGCACGAAGCTGCTCTTCTCTACCACCTGCCATCCGCAAACCAATGGCCAAACTGAAGTTGTCAACCGCACATTGTCAACTTTTCTCAGGACTACACTAGGGAAGAACCTCAAAACTTGGGTGGAGTGCCTGCCATTCATAGAGTGCGCTTACCACCGAGCCGTGCACTCAGCAACCAAGAAGACCCCCTTTGAAGTAGTCTACGGCTTCAACCCTCTCACACCATTGGAGCAAACGCCACTGCCACCAGCAGAGATGACCAACCTAAACGGAGCATCCAAGGCGGAGTTCATAAGGAAGTTACACCAGACGGTAGCAGAGAACTTGGAGAAGAGGACCGAGAAGTACGTGACTCATGCCAACAAGGGAAGAAAGGAGGTGATCTTTCCACCAGGCGATTGGGTGTGGCTACACCTACGACAGGAGAGGTTCCCCAACCTAAGGAGTTCCAAGCTAGCACCAAGAGGAGATGGACCATTCAGAGTGCTGGAGAGGATCAACAACAACGCCTACCAGATCGAGCTCCCAGGTGAGTTTAATGTGTCCAACACATTCAACGTAACTGACTTAGCCCCTTTCCATGCAGATGAACCAATTTTGAGATCAAAACCTATTGAAGAGGTAGGGGATGATGGGGACATCAGGTCGTATGGCCGGCCAGGAGACCAGACTAGCCGACCAGGGAGATTGCCCGAGACAGCCGGGCCATTTGGCACGTCTGCCGGCCCAAGCGGTACTGCCGGACCTTCGACCAACCAAGCCGGACCAATCAACACTGCCGGCGGAGAGGCCCAAATCTCCGGCCCAACTGGAGGCGACCTGGAAAACACCGCCGGTCCAATTGGCGACGCCGCCGGCTCAGGAATCAAATTGGCCAGCACAGAAGACATTTCGGCCAGTACCTCACACAGTCCAGCCGGTACAGCCGATCCAGCCGAGAGCACGGGCATTTCAACATCTACACAAGGAGACTCAGACCAGATAAGCTACCAGCTTCAGGACATGCATCTAGAGGATGTCTCTACACCAGTGGTGCCACCAGGAGCAATGACAAGGAGCAGATCAATGGCACTCTTCCACAAATTCAGTTTATGGGTCGACAAGCTCCTAGAGGATGATCGACAAGGGACATTGGGCCAGAAGTACAAAGAAGAGTCCAAAGGCTTCTCAACAATGCAAGGGACTTCAGAGATTTGGGCTTTAGTGGCAAGAGAGGTCAGTGCCCAAAGATTCCTAACCCTACTCCAAGTTGAAGATTAGGAGCAAGGCGCGTGCATGCCACAAGAACGACCACCTTCCATTTCTTGGCCGTGAGGTAAGAAAGGTAAGTTTTCAAATTGGATATTTGCCTCTTTCTGTTTTGCAGCGTAGGATTTAGATTATTTACATTTTTGAGTCAAATACATTTTAGGAATATGTCCTTTTTCGGTTATGCACTTTTGTATGTTTTCCATTTGTGCACTTTTGTAAATTTTCCATTTCTTTCTTGAGTCGGCCCTAGAAGGTCAAGTTGTCAAGCATATTAATAAGGCTCCTTCCAGCATTGTAGTTCGACAACCGTTTTGATAATTAATAAAGATCGAATTTTCTTTTTAAAAGTTATTCTCTCAAGAGACTTGTGCGCTTAGAATCTAGTTGAGACCAGCCCTCCTAGCTCTAAGTTTGTGATTTATCACGAGGTTCATCACCCCTCGTGTGGTTCACCTCACCCTTTCATCCCTTACCAACAGAAAACCCCTTATCCAGAAGCTTAAGGTTGAGTTTCTCACCTAAACTTCTCCACACAGCCCACGCGGATACAACCTTGAATCGAGACTTGTATCATCTACGGTATAATGTTTAAGAATAAAAGTGCGGATGATATAACATTGGCGATGTTAGAAGCTATATTGTGTACATGCAACAGCCGCTGTCATAGAATACACGAAACGTGAAGATAGAGCACGTGATATACACTAGCATATATAAGTACAATTTATGTAGTGTAGGATAAATCTGAGAGGAATGTCCCGGATTATATCAAATAATTGCAATTCATGCCTCCGAATTATAACAATAAGAGAGGAAAAAAGAGACTAAAGAGATTTTCATCTACTCCAGAACGGCGCAAAGAGACTAATAATAGAAGGGTACCACGACGGAATTTGTCATACTGGTTATTTGGAAACCCTAATAGTGTATGAATAATTATATTTTTCATTCTCTTATTTGTAGTACTGCTTATTTGGGAACGTTTGTAAAATAATAATTTCTGTTTTGGACAACTACGTAACACTAGTTTGTACTAGCAACATATCATAACATTAGGTAACATTGATATTACTGAACATTTGAAGTACAACTACGTAACACTAGTATTACTTTTATTGAAAACTTTCAAATGAGAAGTTGAATTTGATTTGAAAAATTTATTACAAAACAAACATATAAATTAACATAAACTATTTTGTGTTATCTAAATAACTATAAAATCTCAAAAATATGTAGTCAATATAAAAATTAAAAATCAAGACATAGTAGTGTCGTATAAGAATATATTCCACTAAACACCTTATACTTTTATAACCACTTTGTTATAATCACTAATTTTAAAACGAAAACACACATAAGAGAACTTTCAACAAATATCAATATCAAAAGTGATAACAAATATAATTTAACTAATTAAAAACAACTATAAAATTTAAAAAAATTAAACCCAAAAATAATAGTATGTGCAAAATCCGTATTACTAAAAACTTCTATAAAATTAGCTGTGATCGGCGGCTCCCAAAAAAGGAAATGGCGGTTACAAAAAAAAAGCGGCTGCCAAAAATAAAAAGTGTCCAGAAAAAATTAATTTTCAAAATTTACAAATTTTATATATTTAGTATAAATTTTATCATTTGTAATAGTTGTATATTTTTTTAAGATAAAAATTTACTTTTTAAATTTTACAAATATTTATAATTTTTTTGAAATTAGATTAATGTACAACATTTTAATATTATCAAAAAGAATTAACCATATATAATTGTTAAAATTTTCAGTTCAAATTAGTTTTAAAAACAACAAAATTAGTTTTACGTAGTTTTACGTAGTTTTACGTAGTTTTACTAAATATTCCGATAAACAACAACTAGAGAACAACAAACAATGAAACGATTTTTTTCTGTTAGTGGACTTTTCTCCATGCTTTTCTCCACATCACCTACTTCATCTCCAACGCCTTGGAATTCATCCCCGTCTTTCGCACCCTATATTCGAAACAATTAATGTTACTCAGTATTATAAAGTATTATTTTTTAAGACAAACACATTTACCATTTCTGCATCAATGGTCTTATCTTCGGTGAAACCACCTCTCCACCGCTTTTCGTCTACTCGTAGGAGGTATTTCAAATTGTCCAACATCTCCACCGATTCAGTGATATAACACCTCGTGGGGATCTTGATTTTTTTGTGTATTCGGACGGTTGAAGTACATTTGCATCGGCTGTAAAACCTCTGTTTCCTCATCAGAATCCTGCAAAAACATAATTAGTTTTCAAAAGTGTTATCAAGTGTTACAATTTAGATTCATAAGTTTTGCTATATACTTTTATCTAATTTTACTTAGTGTTACTAACCTAAAAAACATATATTTACTACACAGTTTTACCGAGTTGTACAAGTATTACTACTTTTACTTAGTTTTACAAAACTATAAAACATGAATTTCGCTACATAATTTTACGAAGTCGTACTAGTACTACTATTTTTGTTCAGTGTTACTAGTTTTTCTCAGTATTACTAACCAGAAATTATCAATTTTACTACATAGTTTTACCGAGTGATTCCAGTTTTACTACTTTTGATTAGTGTTACTAGTTTCACTTAGTGTTACTAATTATTTATCAAAAATAATGAACAATAGCTCTTAAATTTTTGAACTTCAAATTAGTATCAAAAATAATAAATTTAGTTTTACGTAATTTTACCAAATATTACGAGTTTTGCAAAGTTAGATAAACAACAAATTTAGATAGAATGAGTAAACGATCTCAATCACTATTCTTTTTTTACGTTGGCCACCTTGTGTATGGAGTTTTCACAACTCCGGAAAGATTTTTTTCCTCTTTCTACTGAAGGTTTGCTGTAAAAGACGAGTTTCACGCTCGGTTGGAAGCTCGGTTGGAATCTCGGTTGGAAGCTCGGTTGGGATTTTGATCAATTCTGGACTTTTAGCGCATTCCTCCTCCAAATCATCTACTCTCTCTCCAAAGTCTTAGACTTCATCTCTGTCCTTCGAACCCTATAGTCGAAATAAGTTTACAATTAGTGTTACTCAGTATTATAAAGTATTATTTTCTCCTTGCATCTAATTAAGATAAACACATTTACCATTTCCATATCAACGGTTGTATATTCATCAATTAGTGGACATTTCTCCATGCTTTTACCACTTTTCTCCAAATCACCTAATCCATCATTGTCGTTCGAACCCTATACTCTAAAGAAACTTACAATTAGTGTTACTCAGTATTACCAAATATTACATTTGCCTCGCATCTAAATAAGAGAAATTGTGTTACTATTTATGTATCATCAACAGTATCTTCTTTTTGCATTAGACTTTTCTGTAAATCCTACAATCCAAATGCAGTTATAGTAAGTTATTCTTCATCACGGGATGGAACCAAGATACTCTAAATTTCCTAAAAAATAAATGTGTAATTTAGTTTAACATATTACAATTATAAAATGGTAATATTACAGATAACTAACTTTAATGATACCGAGTGTTTCCTTTATCACATCAAGAGTAAAGTTTTTCATAGCATCTCCTTGGGATCTTAATTTTTTTGGTATACTTTGACGGTTGAAAGTATATCTGCAGCGGCTGTAAAACCTTAGTTTGCTCAGCAGAATCTTTCAAAACATAAATACTTTTCCTAAGTGTTATAATTTAAATTCATAATTTTTGTTAAATAGTTTTACCTAGTTTTACTTAGTGTTACTTATACCAAATTTTTTTTAAAGCAAATTTTGATTTTTAAAAGGTAAATTTTTTTTATAAAAAAAAACTGGGTTGACCCGATTTAGACGGATTTGGGTTGATATATGCTGGTTGGATCTGTAATTATTTTCAACTTTTAGGTTTTTTTGTTATTTACCTATTTTTCATTTAAAAATAAATGCTCAATAATTAAGGGACATTTGAGGATTTCTTTTAACTTTTAGGGGGACTGATCACTTTTTAAGGCAACGTCTCATATATCCCTATTTTTTAAAAAACAAACACTCATACCCTCCACTAATATAGATACCCTCATAAATTTACAATTCCTAAACTACCCGTAATGAATAATTTCATATTTTCATTTTTTTTAACTTATTTAACTTAAATTAAAAAAAACTCACACATTTTCTCTCTCCTCTCCCGCGATCTTCCCCCATCTATAGAAACTTCCGGGCCGGCGCCATTGAATTTGTCATCTTTCTCTCTTCGTCCCCACTAGCGTCACTGAATTTGGTCCTCCACCTCGCCATCGACGCCACCACAAATTTCAACAAAGCTTTAACTTCCAAATTAAAGTTTACATTAACAAAGATTTGTGGAAATTAGATTTATTTGTAAATTTAGGATGAAAACCACTTTTTGATTTACATTCAAGTTATAACTATATTGTATGGGTCGATCTCGAATGGATTACTATGGGATGTATTGTGGATGTTGAATTATAGCGAATCGTTTGAAATTAAGAAAGATTTAAAGCCGAAATCATTGTACAGTTTTAGGAGAACTAGGTAAAACTGTGTATTATTGGATCTTACAGATGAAGAAAGTAAAACTACTAGAACAATGATTACTAATGAGAAAGTAAAACTAGTAAAACAAGTATTACTGAATAGAAACATAAAACTACTAACACTGCTATTACTAATGAGGAAAGTAAATCTAGTTAAGTTGGTATTACTGATGACAGTAGTAAACAAGTATTACTAAAAAAAGGTAAAACTATTAGAACTGGTATTACTAAAGGAAATGGGTAATTGAAAATACTAACTAAATTTGAAAAGTCATTAATTTTATATGCACATTGAATGTATATCCATAATTTGTAGGTGTATTAAAACTTTTCATTGGCAATGAATGGATAGAATCGTAATGAATATTCGGTATATAAAAATGTATTACTGGTAGAACTAGTATTACTGAATGAACTTGCTAACTTTTTTACATTCTTTTGTAGGAGACAATGAGCAACAATGTAACCATACATTTTGATTATGGGGAATTTGTTTCAAAAGATTATATATGGAATTCGAAAGGTCACATCTACGGTATAATGTTTAAGAATACAAGTGCGGAGTATATAACGTTGGCAATGTTATAAGCTATAATATGTACATGCAACAGCCGTTGTCATGGAATACACGAAGCGTGAAGATAAAGTACATGATATTTTTTTTCATGATTTGTGCTCAAGTTATTATTCCGTGAAGTTGTGGGCACTATCATATAGCAGGAAATTTATGTAGTGCAAAATAAGTCTGAGTGGAATGTCCTGGATTTACATCAAATACTTGCAAATCATGCCTCCGAATTATAACAATAAGAGAGGAAAAAAGAGAATAAAGAGATTTCCATCTACTGTAGAATGACGGAAAGAGACTAATAATAAAAGAGTGACAAGATGGAATTTGCCATACTGGTTATTTGGAAACCCTAATAGTGTATATGAATAATTGTATTTTTCATTCTCTTATTTATAGTACTAGTTATTTGGGAAGGTTTGTAAAATAATAATTTCTGTTTTGGACAATTATGTAACACTAGGTTGTACTAACAACATATCAGAACACTAGGTAACATTGGTATTACTGAACATTTGAATTACAACTACGTAACACTAGTATTACTGTTATTAAAAACTTGCAAATGAGGAGTTGAATTTGATTTGAGAAATTTATTACAAAACAAACATATAAGTTAACATAAACTAGATTGAGTTTATGTTAACTAATTAACTATAAAATATCAAAAACATGTATTCAATATAAAAATTAAAAATCAAGACATAGTAGTATTTTATAAGAATATATTCCACTAAACACCTTATACTTTTATAATTATTTTGTTATAATCACTCATTTTAAAACGAAAACACACATAAAAAAACTTTCAGCAAATATCAATATACATAGTGATAACAAACATAATTTAACTGATTAAAAACAATTGTAAAACTAAAAAAATTAATTTTTATAGATAAAATTAATTTAAATCAAAAACACCCAAAAATAACACTATGTGCAAAATCCGTATTATTAAAAACTTTTGTAAAATTAGCTGTGATTGGCAGCTCCCAAAAAATGTAATGGCGGCTACAAAAAAATGGCTGCCAAAAATAGAAAGTGCCTAGAAAAAAAATTATTTTTCAAAATTTACAAGTTTTGTATATTTAGTATAAATTTCATAATTTGTAAGAGTTGCATAATTTTTTTAAGATAAAAATTTATTTTTTAAATTTTACAAATTTTTATAATTTGTTGAAATTAGATTAATCTACAACATTTTAATATTATCAAAAGCAATCAACCATAATTGTTAAATTTTTTACTTCAAATTAGTCTTAAAAAAAACAATATTAGTTTTACGTAGTTATACCAAATATTCCGATAAACAACAACTAGAGAACAACAAACGATGAAATGAATTTTTTCGTTACTCGATTTTTTTCCATGCTTTTCTCCACATCACCTACTCCATCTCCAACGCCTTGGATTTCATTCCCGTCATTCGCACCCTATAGTCGAAACAATTAGTATTACTCTGTATTATAAAGTATTACTTCTTAAGATAAACACATTTACCATTTCCACATCAATGGTCCAATCTTCGGTGAAACACCTCTCCACCGCTTTTTCTCTACTCGTAGGGGGTATTTCAAATTGTCCAACATCTCCACTGCTTCAGTGATATAACACTTTGTGGGGATCTTGATTTTTTTGGTGTATTTGGACGGTATGTAAAACCTCTGTTTACTTAACAGAATCCTGTAAAACATAAGTAGCTTTCCAAAGTGTTATCAAATGTTACAATTTAGATTCATAAGTTTTGCTATATAGTTTTAATTAGTTTTACTTAGTGTTACTAACCCAAAAAACATATATTTACTACACAGGTTTACCGAGTTGTACAAGTATTACTAGTTTTACTTAGTTTTACAAAACTATAAAACATAAATTTCACTACATAGTTTTAGGAAATCGTACCAATACTACTTTTTTGTTCAGTGTTACTAGTTTTACTCAGTGCTAATAATAAGAAATTATCAATTTTACTACATAGTTTTACCGAGTGATTCTAGTGTTACTAGTTTTATTTAGTTTTACTACTTTTGATTAGTATTACTAGTTTCATTTAGTGTTACTAATTATTTATAAAAAATAATGAACAATAGTTCTTAAAATTTTTAACTTCAAATTAGTTATGAAAAATAACAACCTTAGTTTTACGTAGTTTACAAAATATTACGAGTTTTTCAAAGTTAGATAAACAACAAATTTAGATAGAACGAGTAAACGATCTCAATCACTATTTTTTCTTTATGTTGGCCACCTTGTGTATGGAGTTTTCACAACTCCGAAAAGATTTTTTTTCCTCTTTCTACTAAAGGTTCGCTGTAAAGGACGAGTTTCACGCTCGGGTGGAAGCTCAGTTGGAATCTCGGTTGGAAGCTCGGTTGGGATTTTGGTCGATTCTGGAATTTTAGCACATTCCTCATCCAAATCACCTACTCCCTCTCCAACGCCTTGGACTTCATCTCTGTCCTTCAAACCCTATAGTCGAAATAAGCTTAGAATTAGTGTTACTCAATATTATAAAGTATTATTTTCTCCTCGCATCTAATTAAGAGAAACACATTTACCATTTCCACATCAACGGTTGTATCTTCATCCATCAGTGGACTTTTCTCCATGCTTTTAGCACTTTTCTCCAAATCAGCTAATCCATCACTGTCTTTCGAATCCTATACTCGAAAGAAACTTACAATTAGTGTTACTCAATATTACCAAATATTACATTTGCCTCACATCTAAATAAAAAAAATTATGTTACTATTTCTGTATCATCAGCTATATCTTCTTTTTGAATTGGAGTTTTTTGAGAATCCTATAATCCAAATGTAGTTATAGTAAGTGATTCTTTACCAGGGGATGGAACCAAGATACTCTAAATTTCCTAAAAAAATAAATGTGTAATTCAGTTTAACATATTACAACTATAAAATAGTAACACTACAGATAACTAACATTAGTGTTACCAAGGGTTTTCTTTATCTTATCAAGAGTGAAGTCTTTCATAACACCTCGTGGGGATCTTAATTTTTTTGGTGTACTTTGACGGTTGAAAGTAAATCTGCAGCGGTTGTAAAGCCTAAGTTTACTCACCAGAATTTTTCAAAACATAAGTACTTTTCCCAAGTTTTATAATTTAAATTCATAAGTTTTGTTAAGTAGTTTTAGGTAGTTTTATTTAGTGTTACTGATCCCAAATTTTTTTTAAACCAAATTTCAATTTTAAAAGGTAAATTTTTTAAAAGAAAAAAAACTAAGTTGACCCGATTTAAACGGGTTTAGGTGGGTATATTCTTTTAGGTTTTTTTGTCATTTAGCTATATTTTTCATTTAAAAATAAATGTTCAATAATGAAGAGGGCATTTGAGGATTTCCTTTAACTTTTAGGTGCATTGGAGCATTTGATTCAATAATTAAGGGGACATTTGAGGATTTCTTTTGACTTTTAGGGGTACTGGAGCCTTTGATTCGCCTGAACACTAAGTTTAGTAACAAAGATGGCTAACAGAAACGAGCCTTACATTAAAAATAAGGAATCCGACAAGCTTACCTCGGCCCCGACCGGCAGCTGTTGGATCTCACTAGTAGAGCTGGTAGTTTAGGGTTGCAGACTCAACAGATTTCTGCGATTAAAATCTATCATCCTAGAAAAAGACGAAATATTCTATTGAAT
Source organism: Pugionium cornutum (assembly GCA_018901935.1). Lineage (NCBI taxonomy): Eukaryota > Viridiplantae > Streptophyta > Magnoliopsida > Brassicales > Brassicaceae > Pugionium > Pugionium cornutum. Next base: position 36,557,702 of record CM032159.1, on the reverse strand, counting down.
GTGCGAGAGCCTATACCAATTAAAGCACCACCATGGAGACCAATGACCTGCAAGGAGGTTTTTTGAAACTAAGATTGTTGTTTACGTACTATAGAGCCTAAGATTCTCATGTTCTCAGCAACCTTATCCTTTTGGTTAAATATCTATTAATAAACTATTGGATTGCAAGTTTACATATTTAGTATAGCAATTGTTCAATCTCTTCAATGTAAACCAATGCACACATATTCTTAGGAGAATGATTAATTATTCAACAAGAACCACTTCAATGTATCTTCTAGAGAATACATGAAGAGGATCTGAGATAACTAAAAATGATGTATTAGATATACAAGAAGACTATTGTTTAGGAAACTAGGCTGAGACTCAAATCATCAAAAGAGGTTATGGCATCCACTAACTTAAGTAAAAACGCATAACGGTTCAGAGCAACCTCCTACAGATCTCACGAGTATGTTTGAGGTTCCATCATCCAAGAGAATATGAACGTGGACACTAGCCGATGAAACTGCATTAGCAGCACAAGCAGCTGCTTCATTCATCCTTGGAAATAGTAGTGCCTTGTCCGAATCAGGGATATCTAAGGGAGACCCATGTGAACAGTCGACTGTATAGCAGACCAAAAAGCAGATTGTTGCACCTGTTCTACATGATGTTTGAACGCGAAAACCAAATATGAAAATCACGATAGGAAAAACGATTTACGGATCAAAACGATTAAAAAAACGAACTAAGAAAAGACAAATTCGTGGAGCCGAGATTTGATCTCTTTTCTTAATTCAATCAATCTCACGCATTGTGGCGGTTTAATGAGATTATGAATCTCATGATACAACCACGACGAGACTATAATCGCAGCACCCGATTAGAGAATCTACTAACAAGAACTACGATATACTCTCGAGAAAAACTTACAGTGCAAGAGGAGAGAAGAGGAGATCGCTGGAGACGAATTTATTTTGGGAGAGAATGTGAAAGGTGTGGCGGCCGAATTAGGTTAATGAGGTTTAAAGATTGTTTTTATATCCTTAAGGCAGCGATTTTTGCAACCCTAAAACGTGAGAGGAAACCAAACCGACGAAAAATCGTGGACGGTTAGAGGAGAAAATCGTGGGTATGGTTTAGGGATTTTGACTCGGTTTTGGGCCAAAACCTTAATCAAAATTTGGCCCCCGAGACCCGAGACCCAAGACCCAAGACCCGAGGCCCGAGACCCGAGACCCAAGACCCAAGACCCGAGCCCGAGCCCAGCCCGGTCCGGCGGCAGCGCACGCGTGGCTTGGTCTCTTTTCTCTCCAACTCTTTTAAGCTACTAAATGAGCTCTTCTATTTATATACTAGAGGGTTTTTCCTCAAGTTTCCAATGTGGGACTTTTGTCCCTCCCTTATTATTTTTGCCAAAAAATTTATGGTTTCTTAATGAGCCCAATGGCCCATTTCTTATTCACATTCCAAAAATTTTTGCAATCAATATTTGGGCTATATTACCCAATTGAACATACAAATTTGTTTCATAAAAATTATTCCAACAATCCCCCACATGAATAGAAATGATTCTATACAATGCAGACTCGACAGACTTGATGGACTCTACTATCTAGACGTATTCTATAGACTAGACAGAAAGACTTTCGAGAATATAAACGAAAATTCACTGTATCTGAATTAGTGGCATGTTTCAACTTTGAACCACTCATTGTTAATATCTGTCGGGTTCACTCGAACAGAAGATGAACATGATGTCTTGAACCACCAGAGCTTTGATGTAAACCGAGACAACATGTATAACACAGTTTCATTTCTCATAGAACTATGTTCTCTATTGTGTCCATTGTGGCCATGGACTTGTCTAGTTAATCATGAGTGAACTTGGAGAATATAGCCTTTCCTTCATTCTCCTAGAAACGGCCCCATTTCACACTCATAAGGTGATTCGCCATTAGCTTTTTTTAAAGAGCATCCTGTAATACGCCACTTATATGACAAAGCTATGGTCTCAAATCATTAAAAGCAATGCTTATCCTACACACATTCAGGTAACAACACTGTTTATCATCCTAGGAACTAGGTATAGACATAAGTCTCACAGTGTTTTTTCAGATTCTGTTTGATTTAGTTGTGCCTTTGAACCTACATCTTGGGATCTCTAGTCATGTAGGTGGGGTTTCCATCAAACTTCATCTTTAGTCATAGGCTTTAGACCCATTTCTCTTGATGATTGTACGACTTGATCTCGAGCTAAACCTTTAGTAAACAGATCTGCTAGGTTATCAACCGATTTGATGTAATCTACCGTGATTACACCACTTGAGATCAAGTGCCTAATGGTTTTATGTCGTCTTCATATATGACGCGATTTACCAATATACAGATTGTTCAGTGCCCGAGCAATAGCCGATTGACTATCACAATGTATACGTATTGCTGGCACTGGCTTTTTCCCACGTCGGGATATCTTCCAAAAAATTACGAAGCCATTCTGCCTCTTCTGCAGCTTTGTCTAAAGCTATGAACTCAGATTCCATGGTCGATCTGGCTAACAAAGTTTGTTTGGAAAATTTCCATGACACTGCTGCACCAACAAGTGTAAAGATATATCCACTCGTGGATCTCGAGTTTTTAGAGTCGGATATCCAGTTCGCATCACTATATCCTTTCAAAACTCTGGGTTCTCTACCATAGTGCAACCCATAATGTTTCGTATAACGTAGGTAGTTTAATACTCTAGTTATTACTTTCCAATGATTATGTCCTGGATTACTGGTGTATCGACTTAGTACATTTACTGAGTGTGCCAGATCGGGTCTAGTACAGTTTGTTAAGTACATCAAGCTTCCGATCACTCGTGCATACTCTAGCTGTGACACCGCTTCATCCGAGTTTTTGGTCAAGTGAAGTTGAGGGTCGACAGGAGTTTTTGCACTTCCATTTGAGTAGTTCTTAAACCGCTCAAGAATCTTTTCAGCATAATGAGTTTGGGATAGGATGATTCCTTCAGAATGTCTAGTTATTTTGATTCTTAGAATGACATCTACTAATCCCATATCTTTCATGTCAAACTTTCCACTAAGCAAACTCTTAGTTTGATTGATCATGTCTTTATTGCTACCAATGATAAGCATATCATCCACGTATAAGCATAACAAAATATACCCATTTGATATATTTTTGATGTAGATACACTTATCGCATTCATTTATGCTGAAACCATTTGACATCATTAGATTGTCAAATTTTTCATGCCATTGTTTAGGAGCTTGTTTGAGTCCGTACAATGACTTGACAAGTCTACACACTTTGTGTTCTTGACCGGGGACGACAAACCCTTTAGGTTTTTTCATATAGATCTCTTCTTCTAAATCACCATTTAGAAAAGCAGTTTTTACATCCATTTGATATATTTCCAAGTCCCTTAATGTTGTGATGCTTATCAACATATTCTCGTTACGGGACAATAGGTATCAAAGAAATCTAATCCTTCTTTTTGTCGGAATTATTGCACCACAAGTCTAGCCTTGTACTTCTCTATTGAGCCATCAATTTTCAATTTTGTTTTGAAAATCTATTTACACCCTAATTCCTTAGAGCCTTGGTAGATCGGTTATCTCCCATGTATGGTTTTGCATAATGGAGTCGATCTCACTATTCAAAGCTTCCTTCCATGAAGGCGCATCAGGTGTAGACATGGCTTCGGTGAATGTTCTCGGTTCATTCTCTAAAAGAAAGACCGTCAAGAAATCATCACCAAAAGATTTTTCCTTACGAGCTTTTTTGCTTCGTCTAGGTTCATCTTCAACATTTTCTACTTTAGTTACTGAAGTACGAGATGTGCTTGCCTCATTTGTGGAGGTTATTGCATCACTCTCTTCACGTGCTCATTTCAGATGTTTATCCTTACACGAAAACACGTTTAAAAAAACGTTGCATTTCTTGATTCCATAATCGTATTGACATGGATATCTGGTATATCTGATTTATGTACCAGAAACCGATAAGCACTACTATTGTGTGCATATCCTATGAATATGCAATCCACACTTTTAGGTCCAATTGTGATCTTTTTAGGAGGAGGTACTGCTACTTTTGCTAGGCACCCCCACACTTTCAGGTACTTGGACGAAGGTACAATGCTTTTCCACAACTCATACAGCGTTTTCCCAGTTGTTTTGTGTGGTATTTTGTTGAGGATATAATTTGTGGTGAGCAACGCTTCCCCCCACAGATTTTGGGTAACTCAGATTCATGTAACATTGCATTCATCATTTCTTTCAGAGTTCGGTTTTTTCGTTCCGCAACTCCGTTAGATTATGGTGAGTAGGGAGTTGTTGTCTGATCGATAATGCCACTTTCTTGATAAAATGCATTAAACGGTCCATCATATTCATCTTCTCTATCACTTCTAACTATTTTAATAGTTTTCTTAAGTTGATTTTCAACTTCGAGCTTGTACTCTTTAAATTTTTGTAGGACTTCATCCTTATTACGTAACAAATATACATAACAATATTTTGTACAATCATCTATGAATGTCACAAAATACTTTTTAACAGCTCTAGTTTGTATGCTTTTCAAATCGCATAAATCAGTGTGTATTAATGCTAGAGGTTCAGTAGTTCGTTCAACATGAGGTGATGGAGTTTTTGTGAGTTTTGCTTCGACACATATCTCACACTTGTCTTTACTTATTTTTCATTTTGGAATTAGGTTCAAATTAATCAATCGTTGTATCGATTTATAATTCGCATGTCCTAACCATTCATGCCATAAATTAAAAGACTCAACCAAATAACCAACTGGTTTCTTATTCAGTGCAACATTGGAAAAAGTAAGAACATCATTGTTTTTGAAAACTGTCATTACACATATTTTGATCAGTCCTCCCTTGACATACCTCTTTCCCAAGTACACCCCATTCTTCCTAATAACCAACTTATCGGACTCAAAGTTGATGGCGAACCCATGTTTTCTCATTAATGTCCCGGATATCAGGTTCTTTCTCATGTCTGGCACGTGCTTCACATTGGTGAGAGTGACCTCGTGTCCAGATGTCAACTTCAGCACAACTTTGCCGTGACCTTCAATATTGGAAAACGCCGTGTTTCCCATCATCAACTGCTCCTCAAACTTGTTCTTCTGATAAGAACTTAACATATCCCGATCGATGCAGATGTGAGTGGTTGCTCCAGTATCATAGAACCACTCCCTAGGGTTTTCCTTAACCATGTTTGCCTCAGTGACCACCGCACATAGGTCAGCTTCAGTCAGATTGGCTTGAGCTTTTCCCTTCACTTTACTGCGACACTCCGAGGACTTGTGTCCTTTCTTACCACAATGATGACAACTCCCAGAGAATTTCTTCGGGTTGCCTTGCTTATTAAAGCTTGTGAAGGCTTGAGGTGTGACCTTGTTAAACACATGTTTATTAGGTCCATTGTTGTTTGCCAAAACCTTGCATTTGCCCTTTCTTGTGTATTCAGCTACATTCGCATTAAGATCGAGATGGTAATCTGATCTGCGATGTGTTCAATCAATTTGCAACCTGGACATTAAGTTTGAAAACATCAAAGACTTTTGCTTGTGGTTGAGATAATTTTTGAAATCGACCCAACCGGGTGGTAGCTTCTCAATAAAACAGTTCACTGTGAATGTCTCACACAGCTTCATTCCCTCATCGGTTTTTGCAACCCTAAAACGTGGGAGGAAACCGAACCGGCGGAAAATCGTGGACGGTTAGAGGAGAAAGTCATGGGTATGGTTTAGGGATTTGGGATTTTGAATCGGTTTTGGGCCAAAACCGTAATCAAAATTTGTCCCAAAAAGAACCTTATTGGGCCTATGGCCCTTTTCCAAGACCCGAGACCTGAGACCTGAGACCCGAGACCCAAAACCCAAGACCTATTCACTCTGCGTAGATTGACTGAACGCAGAAAGTCTTCCACTGGCAGGCGATCTTGTTTTTCACAGGATTTTTTGTTACTAATGTCAGCATTCTCAATTCTGATATCTCTAGGTCTTGTCACCAAAAACCTTCTCCGATTGACAGAACGTTCCACTACTGACACTTGAAAAGCAGCTTTGCAAGGTCTCATCGCTTTGGTGAATCACTTGAACCCTGATACATTTTCGGTGCCATAGAGCTAGACCAGTGTGCTATTATGCTTTATTCAAAGGATGGCTGCTTCCAAGCCCACCTCCTGGTTGTCATGGCTCGATCACTTCCTTTTCCACTAAGTGATTGCTTAGGGACCTTAGCGCACGATCTGGGCTGTTTCCCTCTCGACTTTGGATCTTAGCATCTCAAAAGTCTGTCTGTACAAACGAGAACGGCCTGTATTCGGAGTTTCCCTGGGGTTGGTAAGGCGAAATGGGCCCACCCTAGCCTATTGAGTGCTCTACCTCGGGCCATCAACATCATACGCTCCACTAAAATAGATTTCGCAGAAAACTAGCTATATCCGATCTTGGTTGGCCTTTCACCCCTAGCCACAAGTCATCCCCGTATTTTGCCACATACGGGGGTTTGGTCCTCCAAGGCCTGTTAGAGCTCTCTTCAACCTGCTCATGGCTAGATCGATCGGTTTTGGGTCAAATAGGAAGAACTAGAAGATTCCACCTTTGGAAAGTGTCTACACCTAATGGCTTTAGCCGGTCTTCCCATTTCCTCGCTGACCCATCATGCAAAAGGTATGCCGTTAGAGTGAGTGCGCTTGACTACTCATTCGACTGATTGTTCGCATCAGATCTAGGGTTCTCTATTGCACTCCCGTCATAGGGTTCTTTTCACCTTTCCCTCACGGTACTTGTACGCTATCGGTCATTGAGGAATACTTAGGCTTAGAGGGTGGTCCCCCTTTCGCGTGTAAAAGCGATTAGAATTCGAACACGCCGCGTTTTACTGGACTCGAGACTCGAGACCCAAGACCCGAGACCAAGCCCGGCCCGGCGGCGCGGGTGGCTTGGTCTCTTTTCTCTCCAACAGTTTTAAGCTACTACATGAGCTCTCCCATTTATATAGTAGAGGATTTTTTCTCAAGTTTCCAATGTGGGACTTTTGTCCCTCCCTCATTATTTTACCAAACAAATTTATGCTTTCTTAATGAACCCAATGACCTATTTCTCATTCACATTCCAACAATTTTTGTAATCAATATTTGGGCTATATTACCCAATTGAACATGGAAATTTGTTTCATAAAAATTATTCCAACACATGATTCATACACAGTTCAGTTCATGGAAGTAAGTTTCCATGATGAATGAAGCAGCTGCTTGTGCTGAATTCGAGAGCTTTAGTTCGAGAGCTTTAATTGTCTTCCAAGGATAGTTGGCTGAGTTGGATAGTTCAAAGTTCGAGAGCTTTAATTCTCTTCCAAGGATATACACAGCTGAATTCTCCGACTTCCAGATATTGCTGGTAAAGGAGCAGCAGATGGGACTGGCCGAGCATCAAACTCACTAAGTATAATACCAACATAGAAAGAAATTCACGTGCTCAGGCTTGTACATTTATTATTGTTGTAAAAAAAAGCTGTCGCACTATATAATTTAGCAGGCAGAAAGAAATGTCACGATATATGGTAGTTCCTAAGGATTCATCAGCAAGACAGCAATGAAAAACCAACAACCACTAGTGCTGCTTTCGCTTTGTCAATCTCAAAATAAATAAGAAGCAAGACTTAATTATCCTAAGTTTTCTGTGGGTTGCAAGTACCAAGGAAGAAAGTTCAGGCCTTGTCAGGGCCGAATAAGTTGGATGCTCAATAGACCTATGAAAAGTCAAATAGTTAGACTCACAGATCTTTACACTACCAAATATTTAACCAATGATACCATATGTGTGAATCTAACGCAAGTAAATATCAAGTTTTGGTCCTCGAGGGTGACACCAAGATGCAACAGTGTGGCACGCTAGCCTCGGAACAGGTTTAATTCTCTGCAGCTCCTGTAGAGAAAAAGTAGTCATGCATGTTCAAAAGGTATTAGAATGTGTGAAAGTCCCACATTGGAAGTTGGGAGCTTTCCACACAAGTATATAAGGTGCATGGGCTACTCCACTCAATGCCAATTGGTTTTGAGTGGAGTAGTGATGAGGACATCAGGTCGTATATCCGGCCAGGAGACCAGACTGGCCGACCAGGAAGCTTGCCCGAGACAGTCGGGCCATTTGGCACGTCTGCCGGCCCAAGCGGTACCGCCGGACCCTCGACCAACATGACCGGAGCGATCAGCATTGCCGGCGGAGAGGCCCAAACCTCCGGCACAATTGGTGGCAATGTGGATGACACCGCCGGTCCCATTGGTGACGCCGCCGACTCCGGGATCAACTTGGCCGGTCCAGAAGGCATTCCGGCCAGTACCTCGCATAGTCCAGCCGGTACAGCCGATCCAGTCGAGTACACGAACATTTCAACTTCTACACAAGGAGACTCGGACCAGATAAGCTACAAGCTTTAGGACATGCATCTAGAGGAAGTCTCTACACCAGTAGTGCCACAAGGAGCAATGACAAGGAGCAGATCAAGAGCACTCTTCCACAAGTTCAGCTTATGGGTCGACAAGATCCTAGAAGAAGATCGACTAAGGACACTTCTCAACAATGCAAGGGACTTCAGAGACTTGGTCTTTAGTGGCAATAGAGGTCAGGGCCCAAAGATACCTAACCCTACTCCAAGTCGAAGACTAGGAGTAAGGCACGTGCATGCCACAAGGACGGCCACCTTCCATTTCTTGGCCGTGAGGTAAGTAAGGTAAGTTTCAATTTGAATATATGCCTCTTTCTGTTTTGCAGGGTAGGATCTAGATTGTTTACATTTTTGAGTCAAAGACATTTTAGGAATAGATCCTTTTTCGGTTATGCACTTTTGTATATTTTCCATTTGTGCACTTTTGTAAACTTTCCTTTTCTTTCTTTTAGTCGACCCTAGAAGGTCAAGCTGTCGAGCATATTAATAAGGCTCCTTCCAGCATTGTAGTTCGACAACACTTTTGATATTAATAAAGTAGAACTTTCTTCCAACAAGTTTTCTCTCTAAGAATCTTGTGCGCTTAGAACCTAGTTGAGACCAGCCCTCCTAGCTCTAAGTTTGTGATTTATCACGAGGTTCATCACCCCTTGTGTGGTTCACTTCACCCCTCCATCGAATACCAACCCAAAAACCCCTATCCCAGAAGTCTAAGGTCGAGTTTCTCACCTAACCTTCTCCAAACAGCCCACACGCATATAAGCCTTGAATCGAGGCTTGTATCATTTTGGTATTAGAGATTAAAGCTCCTAAACCAAGTTGTTTCTATCCTTTAACTTGTTTTGTTTTGTAGTTCTTGCATTAGTTTAAGTTTCATTCAAGAAAAATAAAAAAATAACATCAAACTCCAAACCGAGTGCATCTAGCTCCTACGTGTATCACTAGGGTTTAGATTCACTTTTGCATTGCCATTCACGTTTTCCTTTTTGTTTAAATCATATTTCCATTAATTTTAAGTTAAATTAAAAAGAAAAGAAAAAGAAAATAGGAAAAATACCAAAAGAATTTGAATTGGACAGCTAGCAATAGTTGTCAAGAAAGTTTCCATTTTTTCAAATCTTCCATTTTTTTCAAATCTTTCCTTTTCTCAGATTTTCCTTTTTGCACAATTTTCGAATTCTCTATATAAGCATCCTCCTAATCGATTCTAGGAGCAGGATAACTTATTTTCTTCCTTGTAGTACGCAATGGGAGAAGAAAATAGAGATGCAGCAAAGGCCATGATGGCCATGTTCACCACCCTCCAAACACAACTTGCATCAATAGGCGAGAGGTTGGAGCGCGTGGAGAGGCCTGTGAGATTCTAGGCTATAAGGCACGTGAGAGCTGAGAAAGGCCGTGCTGAGGGTCCTGAGCACCTTAGGACACGGCACGAACAGGAGGAACCCCAGCCAGAAGGAGATGAGGACGTGCAGCCTCATGACTATCACACTAGGCCGAGAGGACCTCCACGGCAACCAGAGGCAGAAGATGATGGCTTCGAGCCATATGGTCTTCACTAGAGACCAAGGATGCCTCCTAGAAATCATGAGGATGGAGATGAACACGCCTACAACCGGGTAACTCATCCTGATGTTAAGCTAACTCCTCCAAGTTTTGCAGGAAAAGTAGACCCCGAGGCTTACCTAGATTGGGAGAGAAGAATGGATCATATCTTCGATCATTATAACCAACCAGGGCCTAGGAGAGTTTCAATGGCAGTAGCACAACTCACGGACAATGCCCTCATCTGGTGGGATCGTGAAGTTTCTGACAGAAGGAGGAAGAGATTAAGACCCGTAGACTCATGGGTCGACATGAAGGATGTCATGCGACAAAGGTTTGTTCCACCTTACTTTCATAGGGACTTGCAACATCGTTTTCGTACTCTTAAGCAGGGTACCAGATCAGTAAAGGAGTACTATGAAGAGTTTGAGAAGCTAAGGAACAGGCTGGAGCTCAATGATGATGAAGAAGCATTAATGGCATAATTCTTGGATGGACTGCAAGAGAGGATCAGCCGCAAGGTGGAAAGGCAAATCTACAATGACTTCAAAGATTTGTTCCACCGATCTGTCCAGGCTGAGCAGCACATTAAGCGTAAGAGCCAAGACATCCGCAGCAAGCCTAAGACTCCTTGGGCACCAAGCAACATTCCTAAGCCCGTAGACAAGGGCAAGAGCATAGAGATCGAGTCAAGGTTCAAGAGCAAGCCTCCTGAGCCAACCCGTGACCAGAGAGAGCCTAGTAAGTCTTCTAACCCTCAAAGATCACGTGACATCACTTGTTTCAAGTGTAGGGGTCGTGGACACATCTCAAGGGAGTGCCCAAACAACCGAGTCATGCTGATTACGGAGGCTGGAGAGTATGAGTCCCAAGATGAAGAGGACTATGAACCAGAAGGAGAATACGGTGACATTGAGTACCCTGATGTGGGGGACGTGCTGGTCACTAGACGCATCCTCAGTGCAATGATGGATCCTTCATAGACCATCCATAGGGAGAACAGCTTCCACAGCCGTTGCACCATCAAGGGCAAGGTATGTAACCTCATCATAGATGGTGGTTCTTGCACTAACGTTGCTAGTGCATACATGGTTGATAAGCTAGGTCTAGAGAAGACAAGGCATCCTCGACCATATATACTGAGATGACTCGATGACAAAGTGGAGCTCAAGATCCATGAGCAAGTCACTGTGCCATTCAGTGTGGGCAAGTACCAAGACCAAGTCGTGTGCGACGTGGTGCCCATGCAAGCTGGCCATCTTTTGCTAGGAAGGCCATGGCAGTTTGAAAAAGAGACCAGGCATGATGGCCGAACCAATCTCTACACTTTTGTGCATGACAAAAGAAAGGTCAGCCTAGTTCCTCTTACACCTGTCCAGGTACACGAGCTACAACTCCAAATGAGTAAGGAAAAGAAACTTATCAAGTCTAATTTTCTTATTCAACCAAGCCATGTCCAGAGAGCTTTAGCCTCGAAGGACTTAATGTTACTAATGGTCTTCAAGGAAATTTTGAGTATAGAACAGGAACAGGTAGAGCTACCTCCTGAAGTAGCAACTCTCCTCAACAAGTTCCAGGACGTGTTCCCGGAGGAGATACCAGCAGGCTTGCCTCCCATACGCGGCATCGAGCACCAAATTGATCTCGTGCCCGGAGCAGCCCTGTCCAACCGACCAGCCTACCGGATGAGCCCAGAGGAGTCCAAGGAGCTTGAGAAGCAAGTCAAGGAGCTCCTAGAGAAAGGCTATGTTCGAGAGAGCCTCAGTTTGTGTGCCGTCCCAGTGCTGCTAGTGCCCAAGAAGGATGGGACGTGGTGAATATGCGTGGACTGCCGAGCTATCAACAACATCACAGTCAAGTACCGACATCCGATACCACGGCTGGATGACATGCTAGATGAGCAGAGTGGTGCCACGGTCTTCTCCAAGATAGACCTTAAGAGTGGATACCACCAGGTCAGGATGAAGGAAGGTGATGAATGGAAGACTGCTTTCAAGACAAAGCAGGGGCTCTACGAGTGGACAGTCATGCCATTCGGCTTGACTAATGCCCCAAGCACCTTCATGCACCTTATGAACCAAGTTCTTAGGGCGTACATCAGTAAGTTCGTTGTAGTTTATTTCGACGACATTTTAGTTTACAGTAAGTGTTTAAGAGATCACCTTACACATCTTGAGATGGTACTTAAAACCCTTCGATAAGAAGAGCTTTATGCCAATCTCAAGAAGTGCACCTTTTGTACTGATAAACTTGTCTTCTTAGATTTTTTTGTAAGTTCACAGGGCCTAGAGGTTGATGAGGAGAAGATCCGAGCCATACAAGAATGGCCCACACCAAGAAACATCAGCCAAGTGAGGAGTTTCCACGGACTGGCCAGCTTTTACCAAAGGTTCGTGCCCAACTTCAGCAGTATTGCCTCACCATTGACGGAAGTAGTGAAGAAGAACGTGGGATTCAGCTGGGGAGAAGCTCAGGAGAAGGCGTTCCAGGCCTTGAAGGACAGCCTCACACATGCACCAGTGCTAGTCTTGCCCGACTTCAGCAAGACATTCAAAGTAGAGTGCGATGCCTCTGGAATAGGCATAGGAGCGGTGCTGACTCAAGGAGGAAGGCCAGTGGCATACTTCAGTGAGAAGCTAGGTGGTGCCTCACTGAACTACCCCACTTATGACAAGGAGCTTTATGCCCTTGTCCGAGCCTTGGAAACTTGGCAGCATTACTTGCTGTCCAAGGAGTTTGTGATCCACACTGATCACGAGACTCTCAAACACCTCAGAGGGCAAACCAATCTCAAGAGCAGACATGCCAGGTGGATGGAGTTCATAGAGATCTTTCCGTATGTCATCAAGTACAAGAAGGGCAAAGACAATGTGGTAGCTGATGCACTATCAAGGAGGTTTGCCTTGATATCCACCATGGAGGCAAAGGTCCTAGGATTCGAGCACATCAAGGACCTATACAAGGATGATCCTGACTTTGCTGAGAGGTACAAGGAGTGTGGCACAGGGAGTCATGGCAAGTTTTTCATCCATGAGGAATTCGTGTTCCGAGAAAGAAGGTTGTGCATACCACAAAGATCATTACAAGAGCTTATCATCCGAGAAGCTCGTGGAGGAGGACTCATGGGCCACTTTGGTGTCGACAAGACTCTAGCAGTGGTCAAGGAGCATTTGTACTGGCCACACATCAAAAGGTCAGTAGAAGCTCATTGTGCAAGGTGCATCACTTGCAAGAAGGCGAAGTCCCGAGTGCACCGTCACGGGTTGTATCTCCCACTGCCCATACCCACACATCCATGGGTAGACATCTCAATGGACTTCGTTCTAGGTCTGCCCAAGATCAACCACAAAGATGCAATCTTTGTAGTGGTTGAAAGATTCTCCAAGATGGCACATTTCATTCCATGTGCTAATGCCAATGATGCCACGCAAACAGCCGAGCTGTTCTTCAGGGAGATAGTACGGCTTCATGGAGTGCCAAGAACCATCGTATCAGACAGGGACACCAAGTTCCTCAGTCATTTCTGGAGGATCCTTTGGAGGAAGCTAGGCACGAAGCTACTCTTCTCTACTACCTGCCACCCTCAAACCGATGGCCAAACTGAAGTTGTCAACCGGACACTATCAACTCTTCTCAAGACTACACTAGGGAAGAAACTCAAGACATGGGTGGAGTGCCTGCCATTCATAGAGTTCGCTTACAACCGAGCCGTGCACTCAGCAACCAAGAAGACACCCTTTGAAGTAGTATATGGCTTCAACCCTCTCACCCAATTGGAGCAAACGCCACTGCCACCAGCAGAAATGACCAACCTCAACGGAGACTCCAAGGCAGAGTTCATAAGGAAGTTACACTAGAAGGTAGCAGAGAACTTGGAGAAGAGGACCGGGCAGTACATGACTCATGCTAACAAGGGAAGAAAGGAGGTGATCTTTCAACCAGGCGATTGGGTGTGGCTACACCTATGGCAGGAGAGGTTCCCCAACCTAAGGAGTTCCAAGCTAGCACCAAGAAGAGATGGACCATTCAGAGTGCTGGAGAGGATCAACAACAACGCCTACCGGATCGAGCTCCCAGGTGAGTTTAATGTGTCCAACATGTTCAACGTAACTGACTTAGAACCTTTCCATGCAGATGAACCAGTTTTGAGGTCAAAATCTACTGAAGAGGGAGGGAATGATGAGGACATCAGGTCGTATGTCCGGCCACGAGACCAGACTGGCCGACCAGGAAGCTTGCCCGAGACAGCCGGGCCATTTGGCACTTCTCCCGGCCCAAGCGGTACCGCCAAACCCTCGACCAACAGGACCGGACCGATCAGCATTGCCGGCGGAGAGGCCCAAACCTCCGGTACAATTGGGGGTGACGTGGATAACACCGCCGGTCCCATTGGTGACGCCGCCGAGTCCGGTATCAACTTGGCTGGTCCATAAGGCATTCCGGCCAGTACCTCACGCAGTCTAGCCGGTACAGCCGATCTAGCCGAGTACACGAGCATTTCAACTTCTACACAAGGAGACTCGGATCAAATAAGCTACCAGCTTCAGGACATGCATCTAGAGTAAGTCTCTACACCAGTAGTGCCACCAGGAGCAATGAAAAGGAGCATATCAAGAGCACTCTTCCACAAGTTCAGCTTATGGGTCGACAAGCTCCTAGAGGAAGATCGACTAAGGAAAATGGGCCAGAAGTGCAAAGAGGAGTCCAAATGCTTCTCAACAATGCAAGGGACTTCAGAGACTTGGGCTTTAGTGGCAAGAGAGGTCAGGGCCTAAAGATTCCTAATCCTACTCCAAGTCGAAGACTAGGAGCAAGGCGCGTGCATGCCACAAGGACGGCCACCTTCTATTTCTTGGCCGTGAGGTAAGTAAGGTAAGTTTTAATTCGAATATATGCCTCTTTCTGTTTTGCAGGGTAGGATCTAGATTGTTTATATTTTTGAGTCAAAGATGTTTTAGGAATATGTCCTTTTTCGGTTATGCACTTTTGTGTATTTTCCATTTGTGCACTTTTGTAAACTTTCCTTTTCTTTCTTTGAGTCAACCCTAGAAGGTCAAGCTGTCAAGCATATTAATAAGGCTCCTTCCAGCATTGTAGTTCGACAACCTTTTTGCTAATTAATAAAGATCGAATTTTCTTTCAACAAGTTATTCTCTCAAGAGACTTGTGCGCTTAGAACCTAGTTGAGACCAGCCCTCCTAGCTCTAAGTTTGTGATTTATCACGAGGTTCATCACCCCTCGTGTGGTTCACTTCACCCCTCCATCCAATACCAATCTGAAAACCCTTATCCAAGAAGTCTAAGGTCGAGTTTCTCACCTAACCTTCTCCAAAGAGCCCACGCGTATCCAAGCCTTGAATCGAGGCTTGTATCATTTTGGTTTTAGAGCTTAAAGCTCCTAAACCAGGTTGTTTCTTTCCTTTAGTTAGTTTTGTTTCTTGTTCTTGCATTAGTTTAAGTCGCATTCAAGAAAAAATCAAAAAATTAACATCAAACTCCAAACCGTGTGGATCTAGCCTTCTACGTGTATCACTAGGGTTTAGATTCACTTTTGCATTACCATTCACGTTTTCCTTTTTGCTTAGATCATATTTCCATTATTTTTAAATTAAATTAAAAAGAAAAGAAGAAAAAAATAGAAAAAATACCAAAAGAATTCGAATTGGACAGCTAGCACAAGTTGTCAAGAAAGTTTCCATTTTTTCAAATCTTTCATTTTCTCAGATTTTCCTTTTTGCATAATTTTTGAATTCTCTATATAAGCATCCTCCTAATCGATTCTAGGAGCAGGATAACTTGTTTTCTTCCTTGTAGTACGCAATGGGAGAAGAAAATAGAGATGCAGCCAAGGCCATGATGGCCATGTTCACCACCCTCCAGACACAACTCACATCAATAGGCGAGCGGTTGGAGCACGTGGAGAGGCCTGTGAGATTCCAAGCCATAAGGCACGTGAGAGTTGAGCAAGACCGTGCTGAGGGTCCTGAGCAAGACCCTAGGACACGGCACGAACAGGAGGAGCCCCAGCCAGATGGAGATGAGGACACACAACCTCATAACTATCACCATAGGCCGAGAGGACCTCCACGGCAACCGGAGGCAGAAGATGATGGCTTCGAGCCATATGGTCTTCACCAGAGACCAAGGATGCCTCCTAGACATCATGAGGATGGAGATGAACACGCCTACAACCGGGCAACTCATTCTGATGTTAAGCTAACTCCTCCAAGTTTTGCAGGAAAAGTAGACCCCGAGGCTTACCTAGATTGGGAGAGAAGAATGGATCATATCTTCGATCATTACAACCAACCAGGGCCTAGGAGAGTCTCAATGGCAGTAGCACAACTCACGGACAATGCCCTCATCTGGTGGGATCGTGAGGTATCTGACCAAAGGAGGAAAAGAATGTGGCCCGTAGACTCATGGGTCGACATGAAAGACCTCATGCGACAAAGGTTTGCTCCACCTTACTTTCATAGAGATTTGCAATGACGTTTTCGTACTCTTAAGCAGGAAACCAGATCAGTAGAGGAGTACTATGAAGAGTTTGAAAGACTAAGGAACAGGCTGGAACTCAATGACGATGAGGAAGCTTTGATGGCACAATTCTTGGATGGACTCCAAGAAATAATCAGCCGCAAGGTGGAAAGGCAAATCTACAATGACTTCAAAGACTTGTTCCACCTATCTGTCCAGGCTGAGCAGCACATCAAACGTAAGAGCCAAGACATCCACAGATGGCCTAAGATACCTTGGGCACCAAGCAACATTCCCAAGCCCGTAGACAAAGGCAAAGGCATAGAGATCGAGTCAAGGTTCAAGAGCAAGCCTCCTGAGTCAACCCGTGACCAGAGGGAGCCTAGTAAGATCAGTAGAGGAGTACTATGAAGAGTTTGAAAGACTAAGGAACAGGCTGGAACTCAATGACGATGAGGAAGCTTTGATGGCACAATTCTTGGATGGACTCCAAGAAAGAATCAGCCGCAAGGTGGAAAGGCAAATCTACAATGACTTCAAAGGCTTGTTCCACCTATCTGTCCAGGCTGAGCAGCACATCAAACGTAAGAGCCAAGACATCCGCAGCAAGCCTAAGACACCTTGGGCACCAAGCAACATTCCCAAGCCCGTAGACAAAGGCAAAGGCATAGAGATCGAGTCAAGGTACAAGAGCAAGCCTCCTGAGTCAACCCGTGACCAGAGGGATCCTAGTAAGTCCTCTATACCTCAAAGATCATGTGACATCATTTGTTTCAAATGTAGGGGTCGTGGACACATCTCAAGGGAGTGCCCAAACAACCGGGTCATGCTCATTACGGAGGCGTGAGAGTATGAGTCCCAAGATGAAGAGGACTATGAACCAGAAGGAGAATACGGTGACATTGAGTACCCTGATGTGGGGGAAGTGCTGGTCACTAGATGCATTCTCAGTGCAATGGTGGATCCCTCAGAGACCATCCAGAGGGAGAACATCTTCCACAGCCGTTGCACCATCAAGGGCAAGGTATGTAACCTCATCATAGATGGTGGTTCTTTCACTAACGTTGCTAGTGCATACATGGTTGATAAGCTAGGTCTAGAAAAGACAAGGCATCCTCGACCATATAAATGTAGATGGCTCGATGACAAAGTGGAGGTCAAGATCCATGAGCAAGTTAGCATCATAGATGGTGGTTCTTTCACTAACGTTAGACTTCTTGGATAGGGGTTTTCAGATTGGTATTGATACAAGCCTTGATTCAAGGATGTATGCGCGTGGGCTGTTTGTAGAAGATTAGGTGAGAAACTCAACCTTAGGCTTCTGGATAGGGGTTTTCTGGTTGGTAAACGATGGAAGGGTGAAGTGAACCACACGAGGGGTGATGAACCTCGTGATAAATCACAAACTTAGAGCTAGGAGGGCTGGTCTCAACTAGGTTCTAATCGCACAAGTCTCTCTTGAGAGAAAGCTCGTTCTACTTTATTAATAATCAAAAAGGTTGTCGAACTACAATGCTGGAAGGAGCCTTATTAATATGCTCGACAGCTTGACCTCTAGGGTTGACTCAAATAAGAAAAAGGAAAGTTTACAAAAGTGCACAAAAGGAAAAATACAAAAGTGTATAACCGAAAAGGACCTATTCCTAAAATGTTCTTGACTCAAAAATGTAAAGCATCTAGATCCTACCCTGCAAAACAGAAAGAGGCATATATTTGAATTGAAACTTACCTTAACTTACCTCACGGCCAAGAAATGGAAGGTGGCCGTCCTTGTGGCATGCACGCGCTTGCTCCTAGTCTTTGACTTGGAGTAGGGTTACAAATCTTTGGGCCCTGACCTCTCTTGCCACTAAAGCCCAAGTCTCTGATGTTCCGTGTTGAGAAGCCTTTGGACTCTAATTTGCTCTTCTGGCCCATTGTCCTTAGCTTCTCTTCCTCTAGAAGCTTGTCGACCCATTAGTTGAATTTGTGGAAGAGTGCCTTGATCTGCTTCTTGTCATTGCTCCTGAAGGTACCACTGGTGTAGATACTTCCTCTAAGTGCATGTCCTGGAGCTGGTAGCTCATTTGGTCCGAGTCCTCTTGTGTAGAAGTGGAAGTGTGCGTGTACTCGGCTGGATGGCCTGTACCGGCTGGATTGTGCGCGGTACTGGCCGGAATGACTTCAGGACCGGCCAAGTTGATCCCGGAGTCGGCGGTGTCATCAGGGGGACCGGCGGTGTCATTCACGTCCCCACCAAGTGTGCCGGAAGCTTGGGCCTCTCCGCCGGCGATGTTGACTGGTCTGGTCCTATAGGTCGAAGGTCCGGCGGTACTGTCTGGTCCGGCAGGCGCGCCAGATGGTCCTGCTGTCTCGGGCAAGCTTCCTGGTCGGCCAGTCTGGTCACCTGGCTGGATGTACGACCTGATGTCCTCATCAGATTGGTATTGGATGGAGGGGTGAAGTGAACCACACGAGGGGTGATGAACCTCGTGATAAATCACACACTTAGAGCTAGGAGGGCTGGTCTCAACTAGGTTCTAAGCACACAAGTCTCTTGAGAGAATAACTTGTTGAAAGAAAATTCGATCTTTATTAATTAGCAAAAAGGTTGTCGAACTACAATGCTGGAAGGAGCCTTATTAATATGCTTGACAGCTTGACCTTCTAGGGTTGACTCAAAGAAAGAAAAGGAAAGTTTACAAAAGTGCACAAATGGAAAATACACAAAAGTGCATAACCGAAAAAGGACATATTCCTAAAACATCTTTGACTCAAAAATATAAACAATCTAGATCCTTCCCTGCAAAACAGAAAGAGGCATATATTCGAATTAAAACTTACCTTACTTACCTCACGGCCAAGAAATAGAAGGTGGCCGTCCTTGTGGCATGCACGCGCCTTGCTCCTAGTCTTCGACTTGGAGTAGGATTAGGAATCTTTAGGCCCTGACCTCTCTTGCCACTAAAGCCCAAGTCTCTGAAGTCCCTTGCATTGCTGAGAAGCCTTTGGTCTCCTCTTTGCACTTCTGGCCCATTGTCCTTAGTTGATCTTCCTCTAGGAGCTTTTCGACCCATAAGCTGAACTTGTGGAAGAGTGCTCTTGATCTGCTCCTTGTCATTGCTCCTGGTGGCACTAGTGGTGTAGAGACTTCCTCTAGATGCATGTTCTGGAGCTGGTAGCTTATCTGGTCACGAGTCTCCTTGTGTAGAAGTTGAAATGCTCGTGTACTCGGCTGGATCGGCTGTACTGGCTGGACTGTGCAAGGTACTGGACGGAATGCCTTCTGGACCGGCCAAGTTGATCCTGGAGTCGGCGGCGTCACCAAGGGGACCGGCGGTGTCACCAAGGGGACCGGCGGTGTCATCCATGTCGCCACCAATTATGCCAAAGGCTGGGGCCTCTCCGCCGGCATAATTGGTGGTACTGAAAACCCTTCGACAAGAAGAGCTTTATGCCAATCTCAAGAAGTGCATCTTTTGTACTGATAAACTTGTCTTCTTAGGTTTTGTTGTAAGTTCACAGGACCTACAGGTTCGAGCCATACAAGAATGGCCAACACCAAGCAACATCAGCCAAGTGAAGAGCTTCCACGGACTGGCCAGCTTCTACAGGAGGTTCATGCCCAACTTCAGCAGTATTGCCTCACCATTGACGGCAGTAGAAGAAGAACGTGGGATTCAGCTGGAGAGAAGCTCAGGAGAAGGCATTGAAGAACAGCCTTACACATGCACCAGTGCTAGTCCTGCCCGACTTCAGCAAGACATTTGAAGTAGAGTGTGATGCCTCTGTAATAGGCATAGGAGCAGTGCTAACCCAAGGAGGAAGGCCAGTGGCATACCTCAGTGAGAAGCTAGGTGGTGCCTCACTGAACTACCCCACTTACGACAAGGAGCTTTATGCCCTTGTCCGAGCATTGGAGACTTGGCAGCATTACTTGCTGTCCAAGGAGTTTGTGATCCACACTGATCACGAGACTCTCAAACACCTCAGAGGGCAAACCAATCCCAAGAGGAGACATGCCAGGTGGATGGAGTTCATAGAGACCTTCCCGTACGTCATCAAGTACAAGAAGGGCAAAGACAATGTGGTAGCCGATGCACTATCTAGGAGGTTTGTCTTCATATCCACCATGGAGGCAAAGGTCCTAGGATTCGAGCACATCAAGGACCTATACAAGGATGATCCTGACCTTGCTGAGAGCTACAAGGAGTGTGGCACAGGGAGTCATGGAAAATTTTACATTTATGAGGGATTCTTGTTCCGAGAGAGAAGGCTGTGCATACCACAAGGATCACTACGAGAGCTTATCATCTGAGAAGCTCATGGAGGAGGACTCATGGGCCACTTTGGTGTCGACAAGACTCTAGCAGTGGTCAAGGAGCACTTCTACTGGCCACACATCAAAAGGTCAGTGGAAGCTCATTGTGCAAGTGATACAAGCCTTGATTCAAGGATGTATGCGCGTGGGCTGTTTGGAGAAGTTTAGGTGAGAAACTCGACCTTAGACTTCTTGGATAGGGGTTTTTGGGTTGGTATTCTATGGAAATGTGAAGTGAACCACACGAGGGGAGATGAACCTCGTGATAAATCACAAACTTAGAGCTAGGAGGGCTGGCTCAACTAGATTCTAAGCGCACAGGATTCTTGAGAGAAAACTTGTTGGGGAAAAAAGTTCTATCTTTATTAATATCAAAAAGGTTGTCAAACTACAATGCTGGAAGGAGCCTTATTAATATGCTCAACAGCTTGACCTTCTAGGGTTGACCCAAATAAGAAAAGGAAAACTTACAAAAGTGCACAAAAGGAAAAGATACAAAAGTGTATAATCGAAAAAGGACCTATTCCTAAAATGTCTTTGACTCAATAAAAGTAAATATTCTAGATCCTACCCTGCAAAACAGAAAGAGGCATATATTCGAATTGAAACTTATCTTAACTTACCTCATGGCCAAGAAATGGAAAATGGCCGTCCTTGTGGCATGCACGCGCCTTGCTCCTAGTCTTCGACTTGGAGTAGGGTTAAGAATCTTTGGGCCCTGTCCTCTCTTGCCACTAAAGCCTAAGTCTCTGATGTCCCTTGTGTTGTTGAGAAGCCATTGGACTCTTCCTTGCATTTTTGGCCCATTGTCCTTAGTCGATCTTCCTCTAGGAGCTTGTCGACCCATAAGCTGAATTTGTGGAAGAGTGCCCTTGATCTGCTTCTTGTCATTGCTCCTTGAGGTACCACTGGTGTAGATACCTTCTCTAGGTGCATGTCCTGGAGCTGGTAGCTCATTTGGTCCAAGTCCTCTTGTGTAGAAGTGGGAATGCGCGTGTACTCGGCTGGATCGGCTGTACCGGCTGGATTGTGCGAGGTACTGGCCCGAATGCCTTCAGGACCGGCCAAGTGGATCCCAGAGTTTGCGGCATCACCAGAGGGACCGGCGGTGTCATCTACGTCGCCACCAAGTGTGCCGGAAGCTTGGGCCTCTCCGCCGGCAATGCTGGTTGCTCTGGTCCTTGTGGTCGAGGGTCCGGCGGTACTGCTTGGGCCGGTAGGCGTGCCAGATGGTCCGGCTGTCTCGGGAAAGCTTCCTGGTCGGCCAGTCTGGTCTCCTGGCTGGTGTACGACCTGATGTCCTCATCATCCCCTCCCTCTTCAGTAGGTTTTGTCATCAAAGCTGGTTCATCTGCATGGAAAGGGGCTAAGTCTGTAACATTGAACGTATTAGAAACATTAAACTCACCTGGGAGCTCGATCCGGTAGGCGTTGTTGTTGATCCTCTCGAGCACTCTGAATGGTCCATCTTCTCTTGGTGCTAGCTTGGAACTCCTTAGGTTTGGGAACCTCTCCTGTCGTAGGTGTAGCCACACCCAATCGCCTGGTTGAAAGATCACCTCCTTTCTTCCCTTGTTGGCATGAGTCACGTACTGTCCGGTCCTCTTCTCCAAGTTTTCTGCTACCTTCTGGTGTAATCTCCTTATGAACTCTGCCTTGGATGCTCCGTTGAGGTTGGTCATCTCAGCTGGTGGTAGTGGTATTTGCTCCAATGGGGTGAGAGGATTGAAGCCGTATACTACTTCAAATGGTGTCTTCTTGATTGCTGAGTGCACGGCTCAGTTGTAAGCGAACTCTATGAATGGCAGGCACTCCACCCATGTCTTTAGGTTCTTCCCTAGTGTAGTTCTGAGAAGAGTTGATAGTGTCCTGTTGACAACTTCAGTTTGGCCATCGGTTTGAGGATGGCAGGTGGTAGAGAAGAGTAGCTTCGTGCCTAGGTTTCTCCAAAGGGTCCTCTAGAAGTGGCTGAGGAACTTGGTGTCCCTGTCTGATACGATGGTCCTTGGCACTCCATGAAGCCGTACTATCTCCCTGAAGAACAGCTCAGCTGTTTGAGTGGCATCATTGACATTGGCACATGGAATGAAGTGTGCCATCTTGGAGAATCTGTCCACCACTACAAAGATTGCATCTTTGTGGTTGATCTTGGGCAGACCTAGAACAAAGTCCATTGAGAAGTCCACCCATGGATGTGTAGGTATGGGCAGTGGGAGATACAACCCGTGAGGTTGCACTCGGGGACTTTGCCTTCTTGCAAGTGATGCATCTTGCACAATGAGCTTCTACTGTCCTCTTGATGTGTGGCCAGTAGAAGTGCTCCTTGACCACTGCTAGAGTCTTGTCGACACCAAAGTGGCCCATGAGTCCTCCTCCATGAGCTTCTCGGATGATAAGCTCCCTTAATGATCCTTGTGGTATGCACAACCTTCTTTCTCGGAACAAGAACCCCTCATGGATGTAGAACTTGCCATGACTCCCTGTGCCACACTCCTTGTAGCTCTCAGCAAAGTCAGGATCATCCTTGTATAGGTCCTTGATGTGCTCGAACCCTAGGACCTTTGCCTCCATGGTGGATATCAAGGCAAACCTCCTTGATAGTGCATCGGCTACCACATTATCTTTGCTCTTCTTGTACTTGATGATGTACGGGAAGGTCTCTATGAACTCCATCCACCTGGCATGTCTCCTCTTGAGATTGGTTTGCCCTCTGAGGTGTTTGAGAGTCTCATGATCAGTGTGGATCACAAACTCCTTGGACAGCAAGTAATGCTGCCAAGTCTCCAATGCTCGTACAAGGGCATAAAGCTCCTTGTCATAAGTGGGGTAGTTCAGTGAGGCACCACCTAGCTTCTCACTGAAGTATGCCACTGGTCTCCCTCCTTAGGTTAGCATTGCTCCTATGCCTATTCTAGAGGCATCACACTCCACTTCAAACGTCTTGTTGAAGTCGGGCAGGACTAGCACTGGTGCATGTGTAAGGCTGTCCTTCAAGGCCTGGAATGCCTTCTCTTGAGCTTCTCCCCAGCTGAATCCCACGTTATTCTTCACTACTGCCGTCAATGGTGAGGCAATACTGCTGAAGTTGGGCACGAATCTCCTATAGAAGCTGGCCAGTCCGTGGAAGCTCCTTACTTGGCTGATGTTGCCTGGTGTTGGCCATTCTTGTATGGCTCGAATCTTCTCTTCATCAACCTGTAGGCCCTGTGAACTAACAACAAAACCTAAAAAGACAAGTTTATCAGTACAAAAGATGCACTTCTTGAGATTGGCATAAAGCTCTTCTTGTCGAAGGGTTTTAAGTACCATCTCAAGATGTGTGAGGTGTTCCCGTAGGCACTTACTATAAACTAGTATGTCATCAAAGTAAACCACTACAAACTTACTGATGTACGCCCTAAGAACTTGGTTCATAAGGCGCATGAAGGTGCTTGGGGCATTAGTCAAGCCAAATGGCATGACTGTCCACTCATAGAGCCCTTGCTTTGTCTTGAAAGCAGTCTTCCATTCATCACCTTCTTTCATCCTGACCTGGTGGTATCCACTCTTGAGGTCTATCTTGGAGAAGACCGTGGCTCCACTCAGCTCATCTAGCATGTCATCCAGCCGTGGTATTGGATGCCGGTACTTGACTGTGATGTTGTTGATTGCTCGGCAGTCCACGCACATGCGCCAAGTCTCATCCTTCTTGGGCACTAGTAGCACTGGTACGGCACATGGACTGAGGCTCTCTCGAACATATCCTTTCTCCAGGAGCTCCTTGACTTGCTTCTCCAGCTCCTTGGACTCTTTTGGACTCATCCGGTAGGCTGGCCGGTTGGGCAGGGCTGCTCTGGGCACTAGATCAATCTGGTGTTCTATGCCACGTAAAGGAGGCAAGCCTGCTGGTATCTCCTCTGGAAACACATCCTGGAACTTGTTGAGGAGACTTGCTACTTCAGGAGGTAGCTCTACCTGTTCCTGTTCTATACTCAAAATTTCTTTGAAGACCATTAGTAACATTAAATCCTTTGAGGCTAAAGCTCTCCGTACATGGCTTGGTTGAATAAGAAAATTAGACTTGATAAGTTTCTTTTCCTTACTCATTTGGAGTTGTAGCTCGTGTACCTAGGCAGGTGTAAGAGGGGCCAAGCTGACCTTTCTCTTGTCATGCACAAAATTGTATAGATTGGTTCGGCCATCATGCCTGGTCTCTTTGTCAAACTGCCATGGTCTTCCTAGCAGAAGATGGCCAGCTTGCATGGGCACCATGTCGCACACGACTTGGTCTTGGTACTTGCCCACACTGAATGGCACAATGACTTGCTCGTGGATCTTGAGCTCCACTTTGTCATCCAGCCATCTCAGTCTATATGGTCGAGAATGCCTTGTCTTTTCTAGACCTAGCTTATCAACCATATATGCACTAGCAACGTTAGTGCAAGAACCACCATCTTGATGAGGTTACATACCTTGCCCTTGATGGTGCAACAGCTGTGGAAGATGTTCTCCCTTTGGATGGTCTCTGAAGGATCCACCATTGCACTGAGGATGCGTCTAGTGACCAGCACTTCCCCCACATCAGGGTACTCAATGTCACCATATTCCTCTTCTGGTTCATAGTCCTCTTCATCTTGGGACTCATATTCTCCAGCCTTCGTAATCAACATGACCCGGTTGTTTGGGCACTCCCTTGAGATGTGTCCACGACCCCTACACTTGAAACAAGTGATGTCACGTGATCTTTGAGGGTTAGAAGACTTACCAGGCTCTCTCTGGTCACAGGTGGGTTCAGGAGGCTTGCTCTTGAACCTTGACTCGATCTCTATGCTCTTGCCTTTGTCTACGGGCTTGGGCATGTTGCTTGGTGCCCAAGGTGTCTTAGGCTTGCTGCGGATGTCTTGGCTCTTACGTTTGATGTGCTGCTCAGCCTGGACAGATAGGTGGAACAAGTCTTTGAAGTCATTGTAGATTTGCCTTTCCACCTTGCGGCTGATTCTTTCTTGGAGTCCATCCAAGAATTGTGCCATCAATGCTTCTTCATCATCATTGACCTAAAATCTGTTCCTTAGCTTCTCGAACTCTTCATAGTACTCCTCTACTGATCTAGTACCCTGCTTAAGAGTACAAAAACGACGTTGCAAGTCTCTATGAAAGTAAGGTGGAACAAACCTTTGTCGCATGAAGTCTTTCATGTCGACCCATGAGTCTATGGGCCTCATTCTCTTCCTCCTTCTGGCAGATACCTCACGATCCCACCAGATGAGGGCATTGTCCGTGAGTTGTGCTACTGCCATTGAGACTCTCCTAGGTCCTGGTTGGTTGTAATGGTAAAAGATATGATCCATTCTTCTCCCCCAATCTAGGTAAGCCTCGGGGTCTACTTTTCCTGCAAAACTTGGAGGAGTTAGCTTAACATCAGGATGAGTTACCCGGTTATAGGCGTGTTCATCTCCATCCTCATGATGTCTAGGAGGCATTCTTGGTCTCTGGTGAAGACCATATGGCTCAAAGCCATCATCTTCTGCCTCTGGTTGCCGTGGAGGTCCTCTCGGCCTATGGTGATAGTTATGAGGTTGTGTGTCCTCATCTCCATCTGGCTGGGGTTCCTCCTGTTCGTGCCATGTCCTAAGGTGCTCAGGACCCTCAGGACGGTCTTGCTCAGCTCTCACGTGCCTTATGGCCTGGAATCTCACCGGTCTTTCCACGCGCTCCAACCTCTCGCCTATGGATGTGAGTTGTGTTTGGAGTGTGGTGAACATGGCCATCATGGCTTCGGTTGCTTCTCTATTTTCTTCTGCCATTGTGTGCTACAAAGAAAGAAGACAAGTTAGGATGCTCCTAAATTATTAGGAGGGTTTTCTTTTTATAAGGATTCGAAAATTTTGCAAAAAGGAAAAAAATCTGAGAATTGGAAATTCAAAGATATGAAGATTTGAGAAAATGAAACTTTCTTGACAACTTGTGCTAGCTGTCCAATTCGAATTCTTTTAGTATTCTTTCTATTTTCTTTTTATTTTCCTTTTAATTTAACTTAAAAATAAAGGAAATATGATTTAAACAAAAAGGAAAACGTGAATGGTAATGCAAAAGTGAATCTAAACCCTAGTGATACACGTAGAAGGCTAGATGCACTCGGTTTGGAGTTTGATGTTATTTTTTTATTTTTCTTGAATGCGACTTAAACTAATGCAAGAACTAAAAACAAAACAAGCTAAAGGATAGAAACAACCTGGTTTAGGAGCTTTAAGCTCTGATACCAAAATGATACAAGCCTTGATTAAAGGATGTATGCGTGTGGGCTGTTTGGAGAAGTTTAGGTGAGAAACTCGACCTTAGACTTCTTGGATAGGGGTTTTTGGGTTGGTATTAGATGGAAAGGTGAAGTGAACCACACGAGGGGTGATGAACCTCGTGATAAATTACAAACTTAGAGCTAGGAGGGCTGGTCTCAACTAGATTCTAAGCGCACAAGATTCTTGAGAGAAAACTTGTTGGGGAAAAAAGTTCTATCTTTATTAATATCAAAAAGGTTGTCAAACTAAAATGCTGGAAGGAGCCTTATTAATATGCTCGACAGCTTGACCTTCTAGGGTCGACCCAAATAAGAAAAGGAAAACTTACAAAAGTGCACAAAAGGAAAAGATACAAAAGTGTATAATCGAAAAAGGACATATTCCTAAAATGTCTTTGACTCAATAAAAGTAAATATTCTAGATCCTACCCTGCAAAACAGAAAGAGGCATATATTCGAATTGAAACTTACCTTAACTTACCTCATGGCCAAGAAATGGAAGGTGGCCGTCCTTGTGGCATGCACGCGCCTTGCTCCTAGTCTTCGACTTGGAGTAGGGTTAAGAATCTTTGGGCCCTGACCTCTCTTGCCACTAAAGCCCAAGTCTCTGATGTCCCTTGTGTTGTTGAGAAGCCATTGGACTCTTCCTTGCATTTTTGGCCAATTTTCCTTAGTCGATCTTCCTATAGGAGTTTGTCGACCCATAAGCTGAATTTGTGGAAGAGTGCCCTTGATCTGCTTCTTGTCATTGCTCCTTGAGGTACCACTGGGGTTGATACTTCCTCTAGGTGCATGTCCTGGAGCTGGTAGCTCATTTGGTCCGAGTCCTCTTGTGTAGAAGTGGAAATGCGCGTGTACTCGGCTAAATCAGCTGTACCGGCTGGATTGTGCGAGGTACTGGCCGGAATACCTTCAGGACCGGCCAAGTGGATCCCAGAGTTGGCGGCATCACCAGAGGGACCGGCGGTGTCATCTACGTCGCCACCAAGTGTGCCGGAAGCTTGGGCCTCTCCGCCGGCAATGCTGGTTGCTCTGGTCCTTATTGTCGAGGGTCCGGCGGTACTGCTTGGGCCGGTAGGCGTGCCAGATGGTCCGGCTGTCTCGGGCAAGCTTCCTGGTCGGCCAGTCTGGTCTCCTGGCTGGATGTACGACCTGATGTCCTCATCAGCAAGGCACTTGCAAGAAGGCGAAGTCCCGAGTGCAACCTCACGGGTTGTATCTCCCACTGCCCATACCGACGCACCCATGGGTGAATATATCAATGGACTTCGTTCTAGGACTGCCCAAGATCAACCACAAAGATACAATCTTTGTAGTGGTTGACATATTCTCCAAGATGGCACACTTCATTCCGTGTGCCAATGTCAATGATGCCACGCAAACAGCCAAGCAGTTTTTCAGGGAGATAGTACGGCTTCATGGAGTGCCAAGGACCATCGTGTCAGACAGAGAAACCAAGTTCCTCAGCCATTTCTGGAAGACCCTTTGGAGGAAGCTAGGCACGAAGCTACTCTTCTCTACCACCTGCCATCCTCAAACTAATGGCCAAACTGAAGTTGTCAACCGGACACTATCAACTCTTCTCAGGACTACACTAGGCAAGAACCTCAAGACTTGGGTGGAGTGCCTGCCATTCATAGAGTTCGCTTACAACCGAGCCGTGCACTCAACAACCAAGAAGACACCATTTGAAGTAGTATATGGCTTCAACCCTCTCACCCCATTGGAGCAAACGCCACTGCCACCAGCAGAGATGACCAACCTCAACGGAGCATCCAAGGCAGAGTTCATAAGGAAGTTACACCTGAAGGTAGCAGAAAACTTGGAGAAGAGGACCAGAGAGTACGTGACTCATGCCAACAAGGGAAGAAAGGAGGTGATCTTTCAACCAGGCGATTGGGTGTGGCTACACCTACGGCAGGAGAGGTTCCCAAACCTATGGAGCTCCAAGCTAGCACCAAGAGGAGATGGACCATTCAGAGTGCTTGAGAGGATCAACAACAACGCCTACCGGATCGAGCTTCCAGGTGAGTTTAATGTGTCCAACACGTTCAACGTAACTGACTTAGCCCCTTTCCATGCAGATGAACCAGTTTTGAGGTCAAAACCTACTGAAGAGGGAGGGGATGATGAGGACATCAGGTCGTATGTCCAGCCAGGAGACCAAACTGGCCGACCAGGAAGCTTGCCCGAGACAGCCGGGCCATTTGGCACGTCTGCCGGCCCAAGCGGTACCATCGGACCCTCGACCAACAGGACCGGACCGATCAGCATTGCCGGCGGAGAGGCCCAAGCCTCCGGCACAATTGGTGCCGACGTGGATGATACCGACGGTCCCATTGGTGATGCCTCCGACTCCGGGATCAACTTGGCCGGTCCAGAAGGCATTCCGGCCAGTACCTCGCACAGTCCAGCCGGTACAGCCGATCCAGCCGAGTACATGAGCATTTCAACTTCTACACAAGGAGACTCGGACCAGATAAGCTATCAGCTTCAGGACATGAATCTAGAGGAAGTCTCTACACCAGTAGTGCCACCAGGAGCAATGACAAGGAGCAGATCAAGAGCACTCTTCCACAAGTTCAGCTTATGGGTCGACAAGCTCCAAGAGGAAGATCGACTAAGGACAATGGGCCAGAAGTGCAAAGAAGAGTCCAAAGGCTTCTCAACAATACAAGGGACTTCAGAGACTTGGGCTTTAGTGGCAAGAGAGGTCAGAGCCCAAAGATTCCTAACCCTACTCCAAGTCGAAGACTAGGAGCAAGGCGCGTGCATGCCACAAGGACGGCCACCTTCTATTTCTTGGCCGTGAGGTAAGTAAGGTAAGTTTTAATTCGAATATATGCCTCTTTCTGTTTTGCAGGGAAGGATCTAGATTGTTTATATTTTTGAGTCAAAGATGTTTTAGGAATAGGTCCTTTTTCGGTTATGCACTTTTGTGTATTTTCCATTTGTGCACTTTTGTAAACTTTCCTTTTCTTTCTTTGAGTCAACCCTAGAAGGTCAAGCTGTCAAGCATATTAATAAGGCTCCTTCCAGCATTGTAGTTCGACAACCTTTTTGCTAATTAATAAAGATCGAATTTTCTTTCAACAAGTTATTCTCTCAAGAGACTTGTGTGCTTAGAACCTAGTTGAGACCAGCCCTCCTAGCTCTAAGTTTGTGATTTATCACGAGGTTCATCCCCCTTCGTGTGGTTCACTTCACCCCTTCATCCAATACCAATCTGAAAACCCCTATCCAAGAAGTCTAAGGTCAAGTTTCTCACATAACCTTCTCCAAACGGCTCACGCGCATCCAAGCCTTGAATCGAGGCTTGTATCACTCCTCTTCTTCTGAATCACTTTCATGAACTATTTCAGCATCCTGATTTGTTCATCCCAGATCACTAAAATCGCCTTGGTTAATTTCATAAACAAGAGGTGTTTGAGAACTTTCAGATTCTGTTTTTGGTTTTGCAGTTTTATTCAGATGCATATACATCTTTTCCTCTTGAAAAACTTCATTTCTAGTAATCACACAACGTCTTTTTCCAATAACCAAAACTTATACCCTTTTACTCTTGCAGGGTATCCAATGAAGATTCCTTTTGTTGCTCTAGGACTTAGCTTTCCTTGATCATTATGAATATAAGCAACTGAGCCAAATACTCTCATCTCCTCATACTTCGGTTTTGATCCCAACTAGATTTCTTTAGGAATTTCGAAATTGATTGTAGAGGATGGTGTTCTATTAATCTGCTGAACTGCAGTTAATGCAGCTTCAGCCCAAAATCTTTTTGGTAATCCAGATTCCCTAAGAACACACCTAACCTTTTCAAGTATAGTTATGTTTGCTCTTTCTGCAACCCCATTTTGCTGGGGTGTGTAAGCACAAGTCTTGTCTCTGGTGATTCCCTCCTCCTTACACAGATCATCAAACTCTCTGTTACAAAATTCAAGACCATTATCAGTCCTCAAGGTCTTTATCTTTCTGGCCACTTGATTCTCAACCAACGTCTTCCATTCTACAAAACTCCTAAAATCTTCATCTTTCTTCCTGAGAAAATATATTCAGATCTTCCTTGTGTAATCATCAACGAATGAAATGAAATATTGACATTTTCCAAGTGATAAGGGTACATTGGGTGATCCCCAAAGATCTGTGTGAATATAATCCAGCTTACCTCTTGTAGTGTGTCTCCGAATTCCAAAACTCATCCTATGAGCTTTTCCATATACACAATCTTCACAAAATTCCATTTCTGTCACTTTGAGTTGTCTAAGTATCCCTTTTTCAGTAGGATCTTGATTCCCTTTTGGCCTATGTGACCAACCCTGTGATGCCAAAGTTTAGTCTCATCATGTGAAGCTACTGTAGAGTCTACATTTCCCATCATGTAAGATCCTTTCAGGATGTATAAGGTGTCAATTTTCTGTCCCTTTATGAGAGTCCTACAGCCTCTGATGATTTTTAAGTTTCCATCTTTTGACTAAAACCAACATCCCTTATCTTCTAATGTCCCTAGTGAGATTAGATTTTTGGACATTTCAGGAACATATCTTACATTGGTTAGCATAATGGTTGAGTTGTCTTCATTTCCGATTCTTATACTTCCAACTCCTCTCACTTCAGAGTATGTATCATTTGCCATTCTAACTTTTCCAGTACAGGTTTCATCTAGATTCAAGAACCAATCCTTCCTTAGTGTCATATGAAAAGAACAGCAAGTATCCATTATTACACTTTGATAAACTCTTCTCCAATCATCATTAATGCTTATGAAACCATGAGAGCAGCTACATCTATAACTTGATATGTTATATTCGATGACTCTCCTTTTGTAAAGCTATCTTTCTATTGTTTATTTCTTTCTTTACATACAAAACATTGCTTCTTGTAGTGACAATCTTTGCCACATATCCAGCATGTTTTCTTTATCTTTGACTTGGATCTGTATTCCTGTTTCCCTTTGTCAGCAAATTTGTCTCTTCTTTGTGATCTTCCTCTCTCCTGAACAAACAAACCTTCTCCAACATATTTTGACATTTTTCCATTTGCAGCCAGCTCAATTTCTTTTGATCTGATTGCCACTGTTATTTCATCTAGAGACAAAGATGTTTTTCCATATTTCAAAGTATCTTTCAGCTGATCAAACTGTCTCGGAAGAGACATGGTAAGTATAATAGGCTGATCTTCATTTGATACTGAAACTTTTATATGTTCAAGATCTGTTATTAACCTTAGGAAGTCGTTTATATTCTCATCAATCGACATATTATCTATTATTTTATAACTATAAAACCCATTAATAATAAACCCATTTTAACATCACTATATGCGATCAGGTAAAAACTTAGTCATGTATAATTGATCAATTACCTTTAAAATGGCTGTTGCAGTCTTCTCCTTTATGATCTTCCTAAGAACATTATCTCCAATGCTTAAGATAATGGTAGATCTTACTTTCCTTCTTTTCTATGACAATATTTTCTTCATCAAAACTTCATCTTGAATTGTACCAACAGTTGCCTCTCCTCCTGTACACGTGTAGAGACCTCACGTTCTGCATCTGCTTCTCCTAACCCATCAGCAAGACCCAGTATTTCAATATGGGCGAGTAGCTTCTTTTTCCAGAGCATATAGTCACCATTCCCATCAAATTTCTCCACCTCAATCTTTGCTTACGACATACTTTATCTCTAATATCAATTTGTGAAGTAATAGAGGTTTTAGAAATGAGAATATTTGATGTTGCAGGAAAGAATTCTTTGCTGTTTCTGTAGAAACTTAAACACTTATTTTGTTTTGTTTTTCACTTAACAAGCATGCTACTTTCTTGTGAGGATTTGTGGTAAATGAGAGAGTTAAAACACACAGAATTTAACAAGTCCGGATTCAAAATTGAATCCTAAGTCTCGGCGGAGATATACTCTGGAAAATCCACTAAAACGATTTAGCTCAACCGAGCTCTTTTCTGTTTAGAGTAACTCACTCTTTCCCCTCTAATCTCTTGCTCACAACTCTAACTCTTACACACGATTTTTGCTTCATATATAAGAGTATATTACAGACATTTGACTTAACCTGAGACTTAAGTTCACTCATGGTAATTCTCATCTTGAGTTGTCCCTAATCGCGAGATGAAGTTGACATTCTGAAGACCTGCAATTCTTGTCTCCATCAAGGACTAAATAATAGAAGTTGTTTGTACTTGAGAGTAGAAAGAGCTAAGTTTCCAAGAAGATTTAGTTGATCTTAAGAAATGCTTCTCCTCTCTTCTTTTACTCGTCAGTATCTTCTAAGTTTTTGAAAAACAGAGAACATTCTGAAACAAATATATTTAGAACTAATAAACTCAACAGCTAATTATCCAACATTCTGAAAAATACACTCTAATAAACTCAGAAGGCTCAGTGTAACTAAGAAAAATGGTTCATTGTTGTGAGCTCATGTAACCAAATCTGCTCAATCTTGCGAGGCCTAAGACTTGAACGGCCACAGTCATATCTTTTCCTGGACTTTGCATGAAAGTATACCTTTAATCTAAACTTGGGTACAAGTTCCCTTGAATCAGTGCCATTATCAGCACTCCCTAGTACAAGATCACTGCCACCTGAAACAAGGAATGCCTGCAATTGCAATTAGATAGAGAATGTGGTATAATGTATTGCAGATGAAGCAAAGAAAAAAAGTTGATAAGCTTTCAACAAAAGCGTTAACTATAAAAATAAAAAATAAAAGAAGGCCACTAGTAGTAGAAATTTACTAACACAAAAAAATCTAACCATGATATAAAATGAATGTGAAGTACTAAGGAAACAACTGGGAAAAGAGATGCCAATTTTTAAATTTCTTCCGGTTCCAATGGTAGGCTATGCTTGAGAGTTAAACCAAACATATTTTATATAAAAAAAGTTTATTTTTGTCTACTACACGAATTAATACGAATAATTATATTTTCACTTGTACTTTTTAGGTTCTTTTTCACCTCCATAAACTCTGTTTTTCTATCGTAAACTAAATAAATTTCATAAATTATTGATATTACACAAACTTCGATAACGTTTACACGTTAAATCGTTACTAAACCTTATTTTAATTCGAAAATATGGTGTTAACTTCGAAATAAATGCAAATTAAAACTAAATTTTTAATTAAAACCAAGTTTAATAGCGATTTAATATGTAAATATTAATGAAATTTGTGTAATTACAATAATTTATGAAGTTTATGTACTTTACGGAAAAAGACAACTTATGTAGCTAAAAACCCCAAAAAATGCGCGTGAAAATAGATTTATTCGCATAAATTCATGTAGTTTACGGAAGTAAACCAATAGAAAAATGAACTTCTATTGAGCAGTTTAAGATAGAAGAAACCAAGGCTAGATTTTTAAATTGTACAAATCCCACTTCATAGAATGTGAAAATTTTGATGTTAGGAAAAAAGTGTAAGAAATGTTAAGGAAGATATATATCAGGCAACTCACCTTTTTGCTGCTGGACTGATAGGATTCTTTCTGTTTTCTTGCTTTAGTTAGGGTTTAGATTTCTAATCACTTGCAGTGGAAATGTAATTATTAAAACTAGCGATTTTGAAACTCGACGGAAATGTGATTGGAAACTTATATTTTTTGAGGCATAATTTATGAATACTTTAAATAGTTTGGAAATGTAAAAGTATAATTGATATTTTGTCATTTGTTTTTTTGTTTTAAATTACTGTGGAATATGAAATAGTTCTCTTAAATCTCTAATTGTATTCTAGAAAATTATTCAGAAAAATGCCGAGAAAAAAATGAAGCCTAGCTGATACTCCAACTAAAGTCAGCTGTTTTATGTAAAAAGCGATTTCAATTAATTATGAGTTTTCTATTAGTTATTGATATATTTCACTATTCTTGATAACATTAGTTTATTTAATTTACATTCTCTTTGTTACACATCCTTTTTTATTTACTTACATTTTCCTTCCCTTTTAATGGCTCTATCTGCATTTGATTTTCCGGTTTATTATAATGGTTAGAGATGAAAAAAAACTAATTTCTTCTTGTAGTTATTGCAGAATGGATTTTCAATCTCAACAAATGATGGTATTTTTAATGCACAAAGTAGCTATATAGATATGAATGAAGAAAATGTTCAAAATAAAGGTATTGAGATGGATGAAGAAATACAAAAACCAAATCAGAACTAAATTTAGGAAACTCAACCGATTCAAGAAACACGTAAGAGAAAACTAACTTTTTATGTTTGGAATGATTTTGTGTCGGTTGGTGTGGAAGGAGATGGTCAAGAAAGGGGTCAATACCAACATTGTGGTATAAAGTTAGTTATAAACACTAGGACACATGGCGCAAACACTATGATTCACCATTTAGAAAAGTGTTCTAATAAGCCTAAAGAAAAAGACAAACATAAATATTATCATAAAGTAGATCGCGAGATGACTAGAGAAATCCTAACTGTGTGCCTATTTATAGACAAATTATTGCAGCTGATGTGTTAAAAAAATATGAGATAGAAAAGGGAAAGCTAAAAGATTTGTTCACAAAGCATTGTGGCCAAATATATTTTACTTCTTATTTATGGTTAGCTTCCGCTACTATTATGGGATATATTTGTCTAACTGCTCATTTCATCGATGGTAGTTGGAATTTAAATACTAAGATACTAGCTTTGTGTGATATCAAGTCACCATACACCAGTGAAGAAATTGCTAACAAGGTACTTGAGTGTTTCAAAGAACGGGGTTTAGAGAAAAAAAGTTTTTTCTATTATTTTAGATAATGCTACTAATAACAATAGTATGCAACAGATACTCAACGGACAGATTCAAATGATAAGTGGTAGTGGCTTGTTATGTGAAGGTAAATTTATGCATGTTAGATGGTTTGTCCTTTGATGTTCCTACGAGATAGAATTCTACATATGAAATTCTTATTAGAGCACTGAAGTTTAGGAAAGCCTTTGCTAGTATGGAATTGTATGATACAAATTATAAATCATTACATTCACAGGATGAATGGGACTGTGGAGAAACAATTAGTGATTTTTTTAAGCCTTTTAGTGTCATCACCACGCACTTCTTAGGCTCAACCACATCTAGCGTATATTTTACAAAAGTATGGAGGATCGAGTTATCGTTAAAAAATATGTCATATGTGAAAGAAATGGCTCAAAATATGCAATTTAAATTTGCTAAGTACTTGGAGGATTACACTTTCATTTTGCTATGGATGCTATTTTAGATCCAATGATGAAAATGCAGATGCTTGAAAAAGCCTATGAAATAGTGGATTTCACTACATTTAAGTCAAAAATTGAAAAACTTAGAAAGAATTTGAAGATGCTCTATAATGCTATAATAGATCTTCGAAAATTTATCAGGTCTTTCAACAACACCAACGTCTTTCAACAACACCAACCCCACTTGAACTACTGAAACCACTTGCTCCCAAAAACTGTTCAAGCTTTCGTTATACGGATTTGTAGAATATGAAAGTAAACATTAAAATTATATAAGCAATTTTATAATTGATTATTTTTCTAACTAATTTTAAATTTTAAATTATAGCTATCATAGAAGATAATGATGACTATTGCAATGTTGATGACATTGGCAATCTTGATAACATTCGGAGTTCAATATCCATTAACATTCGGAGTTCAATATCCATCGATTTAGAGCATTCCATGAAATAAATATATTTCACTAATGTATTTTATTGTCTATTCATGAATTGCTTATGTTTTTTATTCTTTTAGAAAAATAATTTATTTATTATTTTTCTGTAGTATTCATTGAAGATATAGATGTGATATTTATTCATCGCTAGTTGAGTATTTAGTCTTGAATTTGTAATAGACTTATAATCAATTTTGATGTGTTTTTATGGTATAATTTTAACTTTTTTTCTAAAAAATACATTAAATATGGATATGGTTTAAATGGGCATAATGGGTTAATGTGTGTGTAATGGGTCTAAGAAATTAATATAAGCTCATTTTTTATAACTAAACGGGTGCAACGAATCTAACAGGTGCATGCAGGCTCAAATCTAAATAGGTATAAACGGTTTAACTTTAATAGGTCTAAACGAGAATAGGATATAAATGGCCAACGTCAACCCATTTCAACATCTCTACACCTGACGAACTAGAAACTATCCCCATAAGTAAGACTAACGGAAAACATAATTTCCCTAGAATCTAAACCATGTGGAAGAGAAGCAAATTCGAAATATGATACTAACAGAAATCAAAACGATTAAAAACAAAACGATTGAAAAATAAAACTAGCAATTAACACAAAATCATAACGCTTTCTATCATCGGGAAGATCTTGTGAAAGAAAATTACAAAGGATGCCTAAAGCCAATATAATGATAACAGTTATGTTCGTGCATCTGTAATAGATTGTTGTTCGTTTACCTAACACATGTACTTTTGGTTAATCGTATAAGTGAGACGCTGCGTTGTGCATTACAATTTTTTTAACCGCTGATTAAAACAACGGTGTGACTAAAAAAATATGATCAACTGCAACCGTAATCACCGGCGGCAGACAAACGAACAACATATACTGCAGTCACAAGCACAATGTTAACCGCATCCGTAGTCGCAATCGCAACCGCAAATGGCGGGTAAACGAACAAAACTAACATATTTCTCTGAAAGCGATGTTACACTTAACTCTCAAATCCAAGATTCCTAAACTTCATAATCCAGCAAACAAAATCACTAATTGATCCACACACAATCTTTCGGATGCTGCGATCGTCGGATGCTGCGATCGTCGGATGCTGCGATCGTTGGATGCGACGATGTTGGATGCGACGATGTTGGATGCAACGATGTCGGGTGCGACGATGTCAGATGCAACTGTGAACGCATCAATAGAATTCTTCTAAAAATATCAGATCTCGATCAAATATTTTTATAGAGATAAAGAGCGAACCGATCCAATCCAAGTGAGAGCAAGCTCACAGAATAGAGAATGAAAAAAGATCGAACCAAAAAGAATCCATAACGACCTCCAATGAAATTAAGAAAACTTGCACCTTTAGTAGCAATACCAGTTCATCGATGAATATGCTTGTAGCGAAAGCGCAAAGAAGACTTAAAATTAAAACAGTGATGAGAGAATGGTAAGATCTAGGAGTGGATTAAAGAAGACGTTTGCAGTGTGCCGCACTTTTGATCGTACAAATCCGAGCTCTCCATCCCTCTAAAACCCTAGACCTCAACAAGATTTGAAAGCTTTAGCCACCATCTTTACCGATTTCATTTTTAGGCACCCGAACAAGTTGCAGCAATAATACAAAAAGATAACACCTACTGCCGTCGACACCCTTAGACTTTGCTGCCAAAAACGACACTGTGACAGAGATCCATGCCACCAAATCTTGAGTCGCGCCAAAAAAAGCAAACAAAGCATAAAATAGATAAGACCACGAGCCTCACGAATGCGGTGGTGTTGTTCAGTTCTTGAACCACGAACCGCGACGTTGACTCCAATTTTGTCTCTCGCTATTAGAGTAAAGATTGAATTCTGGTTTGGTTTATTGATCATGTTTTTAATTTCGGTACAATTGTATAAACCGGTTATGCTCTATAAATAGAGAACAATGTATTGTTATCTTTCTTGAACAATCAATAACAGAAAAAAAAATTCTTCTTGTTCATGCTTCTTTGCTAACAGTAACATGGTATCAGAACATTGAGATTAAAATCTCAATCAAGCTTTTGATCTTCGTATCTGATTGTTCTCACATATCGATTAATTTTAAAATTGATCTTTATTTTTTCAGATCAATTTTCTTTCTTTCCTTGCATTCATGATCGATTTTTTGGATTTTTGTTGCCGAGAATCAATAATATTGTGAATATCAATTTCTCGAAGCTTGTTCTTTTCTTCAATGGTGACCGGTTGCAAGATTACACGTCGTATTACCAAAGAAAACTCCAACAATAAAAGCTTCAATTCTTGAAGCTTCTTCATCGGAATTACAAATTTCACTGGGTGAATCTTTCGACAGCATACATTCGTCGTATTTCTTGACAAGCGGAGATAATCTAGGTCTTGTTTTCAGAACTGAAATTCTTGATGGTACGAATTACTATAATTTAAAAGTCGCAATATCTATAGCCTTAGATGCTAAAAATAAAACAACATTTATTGATGGCTCCATTATCAAAATTTCAGAATTTGGTGGTGAAATCTTGGATCTTGAATTTGATTTCCAAACAAATTATGAAGAACTGCTTTCAACGAGTTCTGAAACTCTGTTATAGCCACAAAAGCATTTTGAGGTTTAATGACGCTTCTGAAATCTGGAAAAGTTTGATTGTAAGATTTCATATTACAAATCTTTCTCGTTCGTATCAATTGTCATAGCAAATCTGGTATTTGCAACAAAGATCAATGGATTTAGCTACCTAGTACACAACCCTAAAAACTCTTTGGGATGTATTAGATGGTGCTAATTGTGTTGAAACATGTGAGAATTGTACTTGTTGCAAGACTATGAAAACCAAGGCATAGCATGCCAAATGAATCTTACACCATCATTCGGAGCCAGATTATCATGAAGAAGACTATGCCAGATTTAGCTGAGATATACAACTTAATATATCAGGATCACAGTAAAAAAAGCTTCACCACAACATCGAATGCTACGACATTTCAAGTGGCCATCAGTGATCAATCACAAACTTCAATCAATGTTGTTCAATCAAATTATCAGAAGACAAAATCCAACAGACCATTATGTTCAAAATGTGGATATAATGGCCACATGGTGGATAACTGCTACACGATTCACGATTACCCAATTGGTTTTAAACACAAGCAGAGATACTTTCAAGACAAAGCATTTTCATCAGCCAAACAGCCAACTCAGATTAAACCTGTTATAGCTCAAGTCTCTGGTGAATGTCATATGATTTAAAGGCTTAAAAGGATTTTCAACTCTTACAAAGGAACAAATTCAAGGAGTTATAGCTTATTTCAATTCACAGCTGCAACTTCTTAATTCTCAGACGATGAATGCACATACTTCGGGGGGATCCATCACTGCTTTACCGGGTATGGCATTCTCAATCTCTACTTTGAATTTTGTTGGGATCTTACAAACTACAAGAAATACTCTATCTTCAAAATCATGGATCATTGATAGTGGTGCTACTCACCATGTAGCTCATGATAAGAGTTTGTTTGTGAGTCTCTCAGAATCATTATGTTCATCTGTCAAGTTGCCCACTGGAATGTGTGTTCAATCTTTGGTCTGGGAAAGATAAGATTAAATGAACATCTCGTATTGAGCAATGTTCTATACATCCTAGATTTTCAACTAAACCTCCCAAGCATAACTCATCTAACCAAATATTTGAAGTGTCGAATCACATTTGTTCAGAAGTCTTGTGTTATACAGGAGCCTATCAAGGATTTGATGATTCGTCAGGATGAACAAATCTCAAATTTATATGTTGTGGATTTTGATACATTTTCAGAAATATCATCAACTCTCAAAATTTGTTCGAATGTTGTTGTTGATTCCAGTGTATGGCATATGAATGTTCTTGGATTGAAACAAAAGAATAAAGATAATTTTCATTGTAAAATATGTCTTCTTGCAAAGCAAAATCATCTTTCTTATAACTCCAAGAACAATTTGTGTGACAAAGCATTTGATCTTTTACACATAGATATTTGGGGGCCTTTTTCAGTTGCTACATATGAGGGGTTTAAATACGTCCTCACTATTGTAGATGATCATACACGAGCAACATGGATATATCTACTTCGAACTAAGGATGAGGTTTTAAAAGTATTGCCAACATTCTTGACAACGATTGAAACACAATATCAAACTGTGGTGAAAGGAGTTAGATCAAACAATGCTCCATAACTGAAATTTGAGGAATTATTCAAGCAAAAAAGGAATGTATCATCTCACTCATATCCTGAAACTCCAGAAGAGAATTCAGTGGTAGAACGTAAGCATCAACACATACAAAATGTGGCGAGATCACTTATGTTTTAATCACAAATACCACTTGAATATTGGGGTGATTGAGTTCTCATTGCAGTCTTCTTCATAAATAGATTGCCTATTCCTTTACTGAATAATCGATCACCTTTTGAAGTGTTAACAGGAAAGCAGCCTGATTATAAGGATCTTCGAGTATTTGATTGTTTAACATATTGTTCTACATCTTTGAAGAATATGAACAAGTTTCAACCACTATCAAGACCTTATATTTTCCTTGGTTATCCTCCTGGTTACAAAGAATATAAGCTGTTGGATATAGAGACAAAAAGATACATATCTCTCGGAATGTAGTTTTTCATGAAGAAATATTTCCATGTAAAAGGAACCAAGCTGAATCTTTAAATGGTTCATTTCCTTTGGAAAACTTACATTGTTCTGCAACAAATTCTCTTGCAGCAGTAGATAATAACACAGATGAGAGGTATGTCAAGAGAATCTCTAAAACTCAAGCCTATTTACAGGATTATTACTCTAATGTTGGTGAGACAACTGTTTCTTATCCTTTAGCAGCATATATGTCATATGAAAAACTGTCAACATATCATAGAGCTTATGTTTGTGCTCGAACTCAACATCCTGAACCATGTTCCTTCAATCAAGGTAAAAAGTTTGATGAATGGATACGAGCCATGAATGAAGAGCTTATAGCTTTAGAAACAACAAATACATGGGAGATTTGTTTTTTACCTTTGAACAAACGAGCAATAAGATGCAAATGGGTTTATAAGATCAAGATGAATGCATATGACACTCTTGAGAGATACAAAGCACGTCTTGCTGCTAAAAGATACACACAACAGGAAGGAATTGATCTTAGGTGGAAAAGATGACAACCTAAGAACATTACTTGGTTTTGTTGCTGCAAAGAACTTGACGTTTTAAATGCATTTTGAATGGTGAATTAAGTGAAAAGATTTATATGCAGTTTCCACCAGGATATACACCAAAACAGGGGGAAACATTACCAACTATCCAGTTTTCAAAATGAAAAAGTTATTATATGAGTTGAAACAAGCTTCAATACAATGGTTCTTGAAGTTCAACACAACTCTCATGGGACTAGGATTCAAAAAAATTTATACCTGTCCAAGCTTACGTGGATGATATTATTCTAGCTAGAAATGATGACTCTACTATCGAGCAATTGACAACAAAATTAATGAAGGTTTTCAAGCTGCATGACTTGGGTAATCTGAAATATCTTTTGGGGTTAGAAATTGCTCGATCAAAGAATGGCGTCTCCATAAGTCAAAGAAAATATATCTTGGGATTATTGGAAGTAACTGGTATATTAGGATGTCGTCCTTCCAGCATTCCTATGGATCCAAGTTTAAGCTGCAACAACATTCCGATGAATCAATTCTCCGTGATGCAAATTCATATAGATGATTGGTGGGTAGGTTGATGTACTTAACTATCACTCGTCCTTAAATCTCATTTGCTATGAAAAAATTCTGTCAATTTGCTTCTTCACCTAAGGATAGCCATATTTGAGCAGTTTTCAAACTGTTACATTATTTGAAAGGAACTCCTAGATTGGGTTTATTCTACTCGTGTGATTTTGATTTGGTTTTGGCATTCACTGATGCAGACTGGGCATTATGCCTTGATACCAAAATATTGACTTCAGGTTAGTGTATGTTTCTTGGTTCATCTTTGATTTCATGGAAATCGAAAAATCAGCCAACAATTTAACATTCATCGGCAGAATCAGAATACCGAGAAATATCGTTGGCTGTTAAAGAAGTTACCTTGTTAGGTAATCTTCTCAATGAACTTCAAGTGACAAAATCTCAAGATGTTTCTTTCTACTGTGATTCAACTGCATCAATTCATATTGCTAACAATCATGTTTTTAATGAAAGAACAAAACATATTGACTTGGATTGTCATGAAGTTCGAGACAAAATTGTGAGTGGTTTAATCAAGACATTGCATATTAAGACCGTTATGCAGCTGACAGATGTCTTCATCAAACCTCTATTTGCAAATCAGTTCAAGACTCTTATAAGCAAGATGGCATTTCATTCGATATTCATTGCATCTTGAGGGAAAATATTAAAATAGAGATTGAATTCTGGTTTGGTTTATTGATCATGTAGTTAATTCCGGTACAATTGTATCAACTGGTTATGCTCTATAAATATAGAACAATGTATTGTTATCTTTCTTTAACAATCAATAACAGAAAACAAAATTCTTCTTCTTGTTCATGCTTCTTCGTTAACACTCACCAAAGTTCTTGTGCCCAACAAAAAATTTCCAAAAGGAAAACTAAAAAGAGAAGAGAAAAGAAAAAAAGCAAAGTAAGATTTGCCTTTACACGGTGACGGTGAGGTACACTCACCTCTAGAAAAGGCAAATTGGAGGATCAATGTCGTTTGCTGTTAAAGAAGTTACCTGGTTAGTTAATCTTCTCAATGAACTTCAAGTGACACCATCTCAAGCTGTTTCTTTCTACAGTGATTCAACTGCATCAATTCATGTTGCTAACAATCCAGTTTTTCATGAAACAACAAAACATATTGACTTGGATTGTCCTGAATTTCGAGAAAAAAATCGTGAGTGGTTTAATCAAGACATTGCACAGTAAGACAGATATGCAACCGACAAATTTCTTTACCAAACCTCTGAAGATGTAGCTGTTTGACACTTACCCTTGAACTACTTGAGAAGTAGTACAATAAGTAAGTCAGGATCGCCTGCAGAACTCCCAAGAGGCAAAGTAACGAAGCAAGGAATTGGACTACGTGAGAAGCCCATTGAGAAGGACCCAACAAGCAGGGATCAAGTGAAATATGGTACAAAAAGGCAGTAAAGTGAAGAACAAGGAATTTTCCTATTCTTGTAAAAGAATAAGGAAACTTGCAATAAAAAGAGATATGGAAATCTCATGGAGAAAAGGAAGTCGACCCTAGGGCTTTGCACGAAGAAATAAGGATATATAAGGAGGGAGAACAGTGGGGGCGAATTCAACACTCACAAAAGAGAGTTTTTATTCAAGGGTTTTGGGTTTCTAAGAGAGAGGGCAAAACTAAAGGGGTAAAAGGGTTTTGGTGAGGTGTTCCAAGATTGTGTGTAATCTTGTGAACGTGTGAGGCTAGTGTAACAAGTCAAGGGCGTCTTGAGCTTGTTCAAGGTCGTTTTAGGTGAGACTTGAGAGTGCACCTAAAAGATTTTCTAGTAGAGACACGTATTGTAGTAGTGGTTGTATCACTGCTTGACGCAGTTTTCTATTTCTATTAGCTTTTGCATTTTCAATTGGTATCAGAGCGGGCACTTGTCGGGTTATATACAAGTGTGATTCTGAAGAAAAAATGGAAAGCTATACAGATCTAGTTAACAGCTCGAGGGTGATACTAGATTCGGGAAACTATGGCTTTTGGAAAGCAAGGATGAAGTCCTTGATTCGGGGCATAGATGTGTTAGCCTGGACGGCTGTTCTTGTTCAATGGGAAGAACCCACGATCAAGAATGAAGAAGGAACAGTAAGTGTGAAACCTGAGGAAGATTGGACAGAGGAGGAACTCAAGAGGTCCAAGTTTAACTCAAGGGCGCTTACTGCGATACACTGCAGTGTATCAAAGAAAACCTTTGAACTGATTCAAGGGTGTGAAACTGCAAAAGAGGCGTGGGACACTCTGCAAACCCACTTTGAAGGAACCAAGAAGGTTCAGAGCTCACGGAAGGACCTCCTGGCGTCCAGATTTGAAAATCTGAGGATGGAAGATCATGAATCTATTTCAGACTTTAGCTCGAAGCTGAGCTCGCTAGCTCAAGAAGCGTCAACACTTGGTAAAA
This sequence comes from Pugionium cornutum, assembly GCA_018901935.1. Taxonomy (NCBI): domain Eukaryota; kingdom Viridiplantae; phylum Streptophyta; class Magnoliopsida; order Brassicales; family Brassicaceae; genus Pugionium; species Pugionium cornutum. The sequence continues at coordinate 36,512,806 of CM032159.1, read as the reverse complement.
AGTACAAAGATACCAAGTTGGTCAAAAAATTTCTGAGGTGTCTACCAGCAAAATTCATGGCGTATAAATCAGCATTGAGTGTATCCCAAAATCTTGATGATATCAGTTTTGGCGAAGTGGGATGCTTCAAGCTCATGAATTAGAACTTGAAGAAGTCAAGAAACCAAAAAGTCTTGCCCTTGCTGTTTCTGTAGCCCAGGCTGACGAATCTGAGGAAGAAGAGTCCATGAGTCTGTTAGTATGGAGGTTTGACCGTATACTGAGGAAAATGGAACAAGGTGATAATGCTAAGAAGTCTGGATCCTTCAAGAAGTATGCTGACACAGATAAGATAGGAAAGAAGGTCGATGTGCAATGTCATGAATGCAAGGGGTTCGGTCACTTCAAAGCTGAGTGTCCTACTGTTAAGAGAAGAGAGTTGAAATGCTTTGAATGTAGAGGCATCGGTCATACTCAGACAGAATGTGTGAACAAGCAAAAATCAAGAGGAGAAAAATCTATGTTGGCAGAAGATGACTCAGACGATGATGCAGAAGAGGAAGTGAACAACTTTGTAGCTTTTGTGGGAATCGTAGATCAAGAATCAGATGACGAGGATGATGAAGTTGATCTGCTTGAAAGCTACAGGGAGTTTCGTGAGACACTTGTCAGACTTGATAGAGAGAATTCAGTCTTAACTAAGGAGAAAAGACGTCTTGAATCACTGGTCGAATCACTGCAAAGTGACCTTGAAGCTGAAAGGAAGATAAATCAGGAAGGCATATCAATCACAAGGGAAAAGCTGAGACTTACATTCAACTACGAGCAACTGGAAAGGGAGCTTCAGGCTGAAAAAGAGCTATTAACTCGACTCCAATCGGAACTCAATCAACAACACAAGAAGATCCACATGTTTGCAGGTACTAGACAACTTGATCAGATCCTGAGTTATGGGAGGACCATGAACTCCCACATGGGACTGGGCTACAGTGGAAGAGATGGAAACTATATTGGAGAAACTCATTTTGTAGCAGCTAACCAGTATCGACGGTTAGCTGATGCATCTGAGAGTAGGCCAACTCGCAGATTTCACTGTTATTTCTGTGGAAAAGCAGGCCACATCAAAGCTTATTGTTACAAGTACATAAGGAGAATTAAGAAGATCAGGAATCAAGGACGATTCACGTGGAATGGCATGCGAAATCAGATCTGGGTGAGAAAATCTGATCTGCAGGAGGAAACAAGTAAAATTGCAGCAAAGAAAACATCAGTGAGTGCAACAGAGAATACATCAGGGAGTACATCAAGGAGTACATTAGGAAGTGCATCAGAGGAAGAGTATTATAGTAATATGGCTCTGGTTACGGATAAATATGATGAAATTGGCCCTTGGTACTTTGATAGTGGATGCTCGCGCCACATGACAGGTTCAACAGGGAATCTTCAAGAGATTCAGCAAGTTAAGGGAGGAAAAGTGACCTTTGGTGATGGAGGTTGTCGAGTCATTCAAGGAAAAGGTAAAACATGTAATGGATTACCACAACTGGATAATGTTTATCTTGTTAAAGGTCTCAAAGCCAATCTGATCAGTGTGAGCCAACTCTGCGACAAAGGAGTAACTGTTGCATTCACTAGTACAGACTGTGAGGCAGTAAATCAGAATGGTGAAAGGACACTGAAGGGGGTTCGATCTGGAAACAACTGCTACATTTGGGAGAATCCGACTAAGTGTCTTAGTGCAAAGGATGATCTACATCTGTGGCATCAACGTTTGGGTCACATGAATGTTCGAAATTTAACCTCTCTAGTTAAAAACGAGATAGTTCGGGGAATACCTGAAATCAAGGGACTGGATCGTATGATCTGTGGACCATGCAACAAAGGAAAACAAGTTAAAGTCCAACATAGGAGAGTCACTGAGGTTTAGACCAAAGCAGTACTCGAGCTAGTGCACATGGATTTGATGGGACCAATGCAAGTGGAAAGTCTGGGTGGTAAAAAGTACGTCTTTGTGCTTGTGGATGATTACTCCAGGTTTACATAGGTTCGCTTCATTCGTGATAAATCAGAAACATCAGACAGCTTCAGGATATGGGCACTCCAGTTGATAAACGAGAAAGGAAGCATCAAGAGAGTGCGGAGTGATCATGGAGGAGAGTTCGAAAATGATAATATGAAGGTATTTTGTGAAAATCGTGGAATATCGCATCAGTTCTCTGCTCCAAGGACTCCTCAGTAGAATGGAGTGATGGAAAGGAAGAACAGAACACTTCAGAAGATGGCTCGAGCCATGATCTATGGAAATAACGTCCCTGTAAGATTCTGGGCAGAAGCAATCAATACAACGTGCTACACAGTCAACAGAGTGTACGTCAGGAAGGGAACAACAAAGACCCCATATGAGTTGTGGAAGGGAAAAGTACCAAATCTGAGTTACTTTCATGTCTTTCGATGTAAGTGTTACATTCTCAATGACAAAGATCATCTGGGAAAGTTTGATTCACGAAGTGACGAAGGGATGTTTCTGGGTTACTCAGGAAGTAGCTCTGCATTTAGAGTATACAACATGAGATCAGGTGTGATTATGGAGTCTGTCAATGTGGTGTTTGACGATCAGTCTCTCACGAAGTGGGATGAAGGGAGTTCTGACAGTGAGACGGATCAACCAGAAAGGGACAATCAGGAACAAATCATGCCAACAGAAGATTTAAATAGCTCAGAGGATCAGAGAATCCATCAGGCTATTCCTAGGTATGACATGCATCATGAACTTTACAGTATATCAGATGGATGTGAAGAGCGCGTTTCTAAATGGGATACTACAAGAAGAGGTGTATGTCGAGCAATCTAAGGGGTTTGAAGATCCATCAAGACCCAATCACGTGTACAAGCTGAATAGGGCATTGTACGGGCTGAAGCAAGCCCCATAAGCATGGTATGAGCGACTGACACACTTCCTGATCACAAAGGGGTATGCCAGGGGAAGTGTGGAAAAGACCCTCTTCATTCTGATACAAAACAATCACATCATGATGGTTCAGATTTATGTTGATGATATCATCTTTGGCAGTACATCACAACGGTTGGTAGATCAGTTTGTGCAGGATATGACTCAAGAGTTTGAAATGAGCATGGTTGGTGAATTGAAATACTTTTTGGGGCTACAGATCACTCAAACAGGAGAAGGCATATTCATATCTCAAAGCACGTATGCCAAGAACCTTGTACAAAGGTTCAAGCTAGATCATTGCAAGGAAGCTACTACACCTATGAGTACTACACTTAAACTATCAAGAGATGCTGAAGGAAAGGAGGTTGATGCAAAATTGTATAGAGGCATGATTGGTAGCCCTCTGTATCTCACTGCTAGCCGGCCAGACTTATGTTTGAGTGTAGGCATATGTGCTAGATATCAGGCTGTACCAAAGCAATCCCATCTAGAAGCGGTAAAGAGGATCATTAAGTACGTCAAAGGAACAACCAACCTTGGAATCTGGTATTCTAAAGGGTCAAACAAAAACTTGGTGGGATACTGTGATGCTGACTGGGCAGGAAGTGTGGATGACAGAAAAAGCACGAGTGGAGGATGTTTTTTTCTCGGAAACAATTTGATTGCTTGGATGAGCAAAAAATAGAATTCTGTGTCACAATCTACAGTAGAAACAGAATACGTTGCTCTTGGTAGCTATTGCTCTCAACTCTTGTGGATGAAACAAATGTCAGCAGACTACCAAATGGATTCAGGTCCTCTCCTAGTTCACTGCGACAACAAAAGCGCCATTAGTATCTCAAAAAATCCAGTACAACACTCTCGCACAAAGCACATCGACATTCGGCACCACTTTATTCGCGACCTGGTGGAGGAGAAACAGGTAGTGGTTGAACACATTGTCACTGATTTACAATTGGCTGACTTATTTACAAAACCATTGGATTTTCACCGTTTTGTCACTTTACGCAATGCAATTGGTGTCTGTGGAATATGATTTTGCCTGAAGCATGCATAACTGATGTGTGTACTGAATCGGGGAGCATACAAAGTTTTGATTCTGTTTGAGTCACTGGTCATAGTGGAAAAGAGCTATCTATCATGTCGTCGTGACTGAATCTCAGTACAGGTTTCACAGATGGATGTGTTTTTATTGCTGTCACTCTTCAAATCAGGTGATGGAGTTCCTGTGTGAATCAACAACAAAAAAAAGGGAAAGAAAAAAAAAAGAAAGAAAGACAAAAAAGAAAAAAACAAAGCCAGTGGGCAACAAAATCAATCAAAAGAATCACTACATTCTGTTGGATAAAGGTTGAAAACTGACTCAGGATACGATGAAGACATGATAGTGTGAAAGCTAGTCACTGTGGCCGTGACAACCAGACGCTCTGAATCAGGCAAAGCAGAGTGTGATCTCTGATTCTGGTGCTAAATCAGTTCGAATATGTTCTACAGGCCCAGTGCATTGTCAGGTGGTTCTCTTCGTTTTTTTATTAGTTTTGGTCGCCAATGTGTCTTGTGATGTGTGTGATAACCCTACTGGTTTATTTCCCATCATTTTGAATAGTTCATGTGGTTGGGTTGATGTTGTTTTCAAGAGTGTGTGTGCGGCAATCACGACTCTCAGGCGTGGTGGTTGGATAATTTCTTGAGGATTGGATCTGCTTGGGTGTTGCGTTCGTTGGCACAAGTATGAGTTCTCTCCACAGAAGATCAATTCCTTCTTTCAGTTTGCCACATTGACTGATGAGGAAGCTCACACTGATGCATCAGCTGACTTCGTCAGTCTTGAGGCAATGGTTGCTCTCATGACTGAAGGTAGCAAGCAGGCTTGGGCTGGGCTGAGTACTACTGATCTCCCACCAAAATTTGCTGCACTTGTTGTGATCGCAGCTTACAACTGGATTCCTTCAAATCACAAAAACCATATCTCCATTGATCGCGCTCGCCTAATTTGCAAGCTGGTTCACGGGATTCGAGTTGATTTTGGGTTACTAGCATACAAACAGGTTGTGGCTCTTAGTGTCATTCAAAAGAATGACTCTCGTTGGTAACTGTTTCCTCGGCTCAACTTTGGAGTTCTCCAACAGCAACATTCTACTCGACTCTTCGCTGGTGAGACATATATCCCACCTGTTCTGTATAAAAAGGATGTTCGGAGTGGTGAGAAATTTCTCAAGAAGGATGAAGCTTCCTGTCAGACACCGAGGACCTCGCGCCAGCTAGTAGCACCTACTGCCGCTCAGTCATCCCATGGCTCATGACAGGTTATCTCCTTGGGCTCTGTTCGCCTTCCACACAAGCTGGTTACGACTGCCGCAACACGTGAGGCACTCGCTGACACAGCTGCTGCACTGTCCACGCTCACTGATGTTGTCCGTCAGCTCCAACAAGCTTTCCAAGGTAGAGTACCTAGTCCCTAGTTATCCTTATTGTGGATCTAATGATTTTTTTTAACTTCCGTGCTCACAAGCAGGGGGAGAACATGACCTTGGAACTGACTCAGAATCATTTTAAGGATAAGGAAGAATGGTTGTTTGTTTTTGGTAGTCATGTTAAGGAATAGTGGGGGAGCATGGGTGTTTGTTTTTTGTTTCTCCTGTTAAGGCTAGATTCGTGGGGGAGAATGAGTGTCGTTTTTTTTGTTGTTGTTATGACTAGAATAGTAAGGGAGATCTCAAACTCATATCTTTGTCTGAACAGCTAATTGTAGGTTTAAACAACTAACATCATTTTGAGGTTTAATCAAGTTGTGGTTGATGTTCATCTATTTCTAGTGCGTGTTGTGGATCTTTGGTTCGTTGTTGGTCTATTTCTTGTATGTGGTGTGAAATGTTCTGTTCAGGTGCTTGCAAGGCACATAAGTTAAAAAGGGGGAGATTGAAGATGTAGCTGTTTGACACTCACCTTTGAACTACTTGAGAAGTAGTACAAGAAGTAAGACAGGATCGCCTGCAGAACTCCCAAGAGGCAAAGTAACGAAGCAAGGAATTGGACTACGTGAGAAGCCCATTGAAAAGGACCCAACAAGCAGGGATCAAGTGAAATAGGGTACAAAAAGGCAGTAAAGTGAAGAACAAGGAATTTTCCTATTCTTGTAAAAGAATAAGAAAACTTGCAATAAAAAAAGATATGGAAATCTCATGGAGAAAAGGAAGTCGACCCTAGGGCTTTGCACGAAGAAATAAGGATATATAAGGAGGGAGAACAGTGGGGGCGAATTCAACACTCACAAAAGAGAGTTTTTATTCAAGGGTTTTGGGTTTCTAAGAGAGAGGGCAAAACTAAAGGGGTAAAAGGGTTTTGGTGAGGTGTTCCAAGATTGTGTGTAATCTTGTGAACGTGTGAGGCTAGTGTAACAAGTCAAGGGCGTCTTGAGCTTGTTTAAGGTCGTTTTAGGTGAGACTTGAGAGTGCACATAAAAGATTTTCTAGTAGAGACACGTATTGTAGTAGTCGTTGTATCACTGCTTAACGCAGTTTTCTATTTCTATTAGCTTTTGTATTTTCAACCTTTATTTTCAAATCAGTTCAAGACTCTAATAAGCAAGATGATACTTCATTCGATATTCATGGCATCTTGAGTGGAAATATTGGAGTATAGACTGAATTCTTGGTTGTATTGATCATGTAATTATTTCCGGTACAATTGTCTAAACTGGTTATGCTCTATAAATAGAGAACAATGTATTGTTATCTTTCTTTAACAATCAATAACAGAAAACAAAATTCTTCTTTTTGTTCATGCTTCTTCGCTAACACTCGCCAAAGTTATTGTGTCCAACGAAAAATTCCCAAATGGAAAACTAAAAACAGAAGAGAAAAGAAAACAAAGCAAAGTAAGATTTGCCTTTTCATGGTGACCGTGAGGTGTACTCACATCTAGAAAAGCCAAATAGGAAGATCAAATACTCAGATGCCCTTTCACCGTATTACAATAATCTCGATTATCCTTTTAAAATATAATTTATTTTCTAATTTTAAAAGAATATTAAAGGATATTATGTTATTAGGTTGTCGTTTTGACCAAATGGATATATTTGGGCTGAACACTTATTCTTCGTGGGCCAGGAACAAATTATAGTTGGATAACTTTAATTTGAGGAATTGGGTCTAAAGCCCAAACAGGAAGAAGGCGTTATAAGTGCAACTGGGTCGTCTTCTTCCGAGAGAGTTGAAGCGGAGATCATGATCGCCTGAAAACAGAGCGTCGTATTACTGAGTTTTCTGAGACAAAAAAGAGTAAAGCAAGAAACAGGCAGAGTAATACCTTTTCTGGTTTCTTGGAAAGGTTATGTGTTTAGATAAGTCTTACGATTCAAGTTTTCCCCTTGTAAACTCGTTTTCTTGTGTTAGTGGATGTTTGAGAGTTCCGCCTCTCACCAGACGTAGCGGTAACGATTCCGTGAACTGGCTAAAAATTTGGTGTCCATACTTTCTTCTTCGCATTGATTCCACACAAAACAAGTAAATTGGTTAAGTTCAAATCGGTTTAAAAGATTACAAGTGGTATAAGATCTGCGGGTATTCCAAGAAAGGAGGTGTCTTGATCGATCTTGATATTCGGGGAAAGAAAAGAAAGTCGAAAAAGAAAAATGACTACATCACGACATGAGGTCGAGCGATTCGATGGAAGTGGAGACTTCATTCTTTGGAAGGTGCATATAATGGCACATTTTGGGATGGCTGGCTTAAAAAGCATCCTATATGATGAGACGCTCTTAACAGACTCATCAGTGAAAGACGAGGAATCAAGAACCTCGAAAGACTCCACAAAAGAAACTATCGATCAAACAGAAAGAAAACAGAATCCTGACAAGGTTGAAAAATTGGAAAAAGTGATCGGCATAATCATTACAAATGTAGGAGATCAGATACTGAGGAAGATAATTCATTGTGAAATAGCTGCTTCGATGTCGGCAACACTAGAAGGATTATACAATGAAAGCATGTCACCAAATAGAATCTACCTTCAGTTGAAATTCTACACATACAAGATGGTGGAAACCAAGAAGATAGATGAAAATATTGATGACTTTCTCAAGTTGGTAGCTGACTTAAACAATATCGGTGTAACTATTTCTGAGGAGGTTCAAGCAATCTTTCTGCTAAGCTCTCTACCATCAAAGTATGACCAACTTAAGGAAACACTTAAGTATGGCAGAGATACTTTGAGTTTAAAAGAATTTACTGCATCTGCGAGGTCTAAGGAGAGAGAACTAGGAGAGGGACTGAAGTCTCAGAAAAATCAGGCAGAAAGATTATATGTTCAACCAGGAGACTTCACCCAAACCAGTCTCACTTAGGAAACTTCTAACCTTCTCCAGCATTGTCCGATATAACCTCTCAGCTACGCCGTTCTACTAAGGTGTGTAAGGACATGTTTTATGCCTTAGAATTCCATGGACTTTGCAATGATCATCAAAAGTCTTCTTACAATACTCCAGCCTGTTGTCAGTACGTAGACCCTTAAGTTTCTTCCCTGATTAATTCTCAACAAAATCTTTCCATTCAATGAATTTTCCAATAGCTTCATCCGTAGTCGTGAGAAAGTAGACTCATACCTTTCTTGAAAAGTCATCCACGAACAATATGTAGTATTGGCATTTTGATAAGCTGGGAGTAACATTTGATGACCCCTAGAGATCGGAATGAACATATTCCATAGGTTTTTTTGAAGTGTGTTTCCCTGTGTTGAAAAATAATTTATGAGATTTTTTGATTATTGAATGCTCACAGTGTTGAAGTTATGAGATTTCCTCTGGTTTGGTTAACTCTTTCTTTGCCAAAAGTTGAAGTCCCCTTGAGCTCATATGATCCAGTCTGTTGTGCCAGAGATTAGCTACACTTCTAACTAAGACATTTGCCTGTTCCAATTCTGGTTTGCCTGTTCCAATTATGGTTTTCCTGTTCCAATTCTGGTTTTCCATCAAACATATAGAGTGTATCTCTATAATTTCCTGCCAACACTTCTTTCTCATCCTTAAACACTTGCATTATGAAGTTACTTGACTGGAACCAGCAGCCTAGTGACTCAAGTTGTCCCAAAGAAATCAAGTTTCTTCTGACTGTAGGTGAGCATCTAACATTGGTTAACGCAACAATCGAATTGTTTTAATTAACTAACTTGATTTTTCCAATGGCAGTGACTTCACAGTAAGTGTTATTGCCCACTAAAATCTTTCCACCCTTGATTTCTTCAATGTCATACATGAGATATTTCCTTGATGTCATGTGATATGAACACTCCAAGTCATGAACCCAACCATCTTTAGAATGCTTTTCAGATGCAGTCAACATAACTGGTTCCAGATCTTGTGCCTTTCCCATGCTTGCCTCCCCAAAGGAATAGGATGAATTATGTTGGTTTCTTTTAAGACATTCTATTTTCAAATGTCCTTGTGTTCCACATATCCACCACAAGTCCTTTTATACTTGGGTTTACACTTGCTTCTGTGAGACGTTTTTCCTTTTGTATTAGACTTCTTTTCTGTTCTCCCTCTGTTTCAACTTAATCTCTAGAGTGTAGGCAGAAGTGATGATCTCCTTTCAGGTGATCGTTTCTTTTCTTCCACTATACTTGAGAGCTTTCCAAATTGTTTCGGAAGAATATTCAGTAAGATAAGCTTGGTGAATATGTCAAGATTTTTATCCTAATTCTTTTTGTCTTCCATTTTGAAGTAATAGAATCTTTGCTTCAGATAAAATCTATCTGGTAAAGATTTATCTTGATATGTACACTCTAGCGCAGTCCACATCTCATAAGCAGTTCGTGATTTTATAATCTTTCTCAACATAGGGTCAGTGACACTCAAGCTCAACTAATTCCTTACCCTTCTATCTTTATCAAGTCCCCTTGGATCCACCTTAATGTCCGCTTCTAGACTCTCCTTGTCTGATCCTTTTGGATCACCAACATAATCAGATTGAAGAACTGAGTCAAATCCGAGTATCTCCAGCTGTGCTAAGACTTTACGTTTCCAAAAGGAAAAATATTCTTCTCCATCAAACTTGTCAACTTCAAACCTCCCTAGAGTAGGGTCCATTTAATCTCACAGAATCAAGCAAATAACATTCAAAAAATATTAGTACCAATAATGTTAATCTTCGAGAACGTAATAGAAATATAACGCTAAAAAACGTAGCTCCAATACCACTTGTTATGATTTTTCTATTACCTCAGATTCACTGTTTAACTTCCCTGATGCTATTTGCATATTGTGATTCAACTTAGGCTAAAGCTACGAGCAATAACAAGGAAGAACACACAAGCTTTTACAAGTTCCGAAGGTCGTAGACCAAGGTACATCTTGGTGAGCAATCCAGCTCACAACGATTTCATTAACATGAACAATCAACCAGAGTTTCCAAATACAGAGAATACAAACCCAAGAGTACACCAAGAAGAAGATAAGATCTCGTTCTCTCACTCTTTACGATTCTCTCACTCTCAGATTTACGTCTTGTTAAGTAAGTGAACAAAAGCTTCAGAATAAAAGAGAAGGTTTATCATTCGGTTAACCAAGTTATAATTGAGACCTGTTCATCTTTAATGAACCGGATGGTTATTGTAAATCCTTATGGTATAAAAGGATGGTTTTGGTTATCAAGTGGTTTGTACATTTTTCTCTTTCTATTATATTCTTCTTCTTCACCTCTGTTTTTCCGATTATTGTTCTTCAAGAACTGAAAACAGAGGGTCATAGATGATCTCGATTTGTGAGATCATTCAGGTGTTGTTTTTAGTGTATTGCTGGACTGAGTCTGGCTCATGAGACATAGCTCTTCATATGGAGGTAAACTCCGGGTAAAATCATATTGTGTCTCTTTGTTTTTCTTTGGTTTCATTCTTGTTCATTCAAATACGATCTAAAGATCGAGTGTTATTGAGTTTTTGATCTAAAATATTAACAATGGAAAGGTTTAAGTCGCAACAATTGGTATCAGAGCCATTGGGTTTTTGAAGTCCGATTCAAGATGGCATCTACCCGGATTGAGGTGGAGCGTTTTGATGGCACCGGCGACTTCTCCTTGTGGAAGATTATAATGATGGCACATTTTGGTATGATTGGTCTCAAGGAAGTCATTCTCAATGATAATTTTGAGATTGAAGTAACCATACCTAAGAATGAAGAGAAACAGATTGCATACGACCAGCCTGAATCATCAACGCTGATGACTAAGATGGTAATCGACCCTATAAAAGTTGAAAAGGATGATAGGGCTCAAAATTTGATCATACTGAATATTGAAGATCATGTTCTGAAGAAGGTAAAACAATGCACAACCGTGGCATCCACATGGTCTCTTCTTGAACGATTGTATCTGCTGAAGTCATTGCCCAACAGGATATTTGTTCAATACCAATTCTACACATTCAAGTGTGATGGTACAAACACGATAGATATAAACATAGATGATTTTCTAAATATTGTAGCAGAGATGGGCAATTTGAATGTGATTCTTTCAAACGAGATACATGCAATAGTATTACTGAATTCTCTGCCAATGATCTTTGATCAGCTCAAGCACACTCTCAAGTATGGAAAAGACTCCATATCTCTTGAAGAGGTTATCTCTGCAGCAAAATCGAAAGAAAGGGAAATCTCTGAGGGAACAAGGGGAGAAAAATGAAATTCAATTGTGCTATACACAAATGATAGGGGGATCATGGGATCACTAGGCATTGCAGTTGCACTTATACTCTCCAACAAAATAGGATGACTGAAAGAATGAATCGCACCATAATGGAGAAAGTGTGATGTCTATTCATTGAATCAGGCTTAGAAGAAATTTTATGGCAGAGGCAGCTGCAATATTTGTCTATGCCATAAAGATCCCCAACTGCAGCCATTGGATTCAAATCTCCTATAGAGGTATGGTTAGGAAAAACCCCAGGATATAAACACATGAAGAAGTTAGGTTGTGTTGTTTATGTCTATCAGGATATAGGAAAGCTGAAACCAAGAGCTGTTCAAGGCATTTTTCTGGGATATCCTCTAGGTACTAAAGGGTATAAAGTATGGCTAATTGATGGAGAAAAATTCATTGTTAGCCGAAATGTCAAATTTCAGAAAGAGAAAATGTATAAGGATTTGGTTCAAAAAAATAAACCTGATGAAAAGCAGGCTGTTTCAGAGCCAAGAGGGATCTCAATTTCTGATGAAGTAGATCAAGAAACAGAAGAAGCTGAAAATCAACATACTGATGTATCTCAGAGGCTGACTGAAGAAGAGATGGAAGAAAATGAGCCGATTACATCAATTGATTCTTCTGCAGTCTTGAGCAGAACATGGCTAACAAACTATCAAGTTGCAAGAGATAGGCCAAGAAGGAGAGTTATCCCCCCAGTGAGGTTAGCTGACTATGACTGTTCTGAACTTTCATTTGCTACCTCTATTGTAGATATGATGTATTCAGAAGAACCTCGTGACTATCATGAGGCTACTAAAAATAAAGATTGGCCTAAGTGGAAAGCTGCAACTGATGGAGAAATGAAATTCTTAATGAAGAATCAGACTTGGGTATTGGTTGATAAACCAAAAGATAGGAAGATAATAGGATGCAAGTGGTTGTTCAAAATAAAACCAGGCCTAAATGGGGATAGAACCAAAGAGATATAAGGCACGTATAGTTGCAAAAAGTTTTTCTCAAAAATAAGGGATAGATTATCAAGAGGTCTTTGCTCCTATTGTGAAGCATGTCTCCAAAAGAATTCTTATATCCATTGTAGTTCAAATGTACTTTGAACTAGAACAAATGGATGTCAAGACTGCCTTCCTTCATGGCAGTCTTGAGAAAGATTTATACATGCATCAGCCCGAGGGATATGAGCAAGATCAAGGAGAAAATAGAGTATGTCTGCTGAAGAAATCGCTCTATGGCTTAAAACAGTCTCCCAGACAGTGGAACAAGAGGTTCAGTCATTTCTTCACCTCTCAAGGATTCAACAGAAGTGAGTTTGATATGTGTGTTTAAACAAAAGAACTGTGTGCTGGAGAGTTTGACAGTGGAACAAGAGGTTCAATCATTTCATCACCTCTCAAGGATTCAACAAAGGTGAGTTTGATATGTGTGTTTACACAAAAGAACTATGTGCTGGAGAGTTTGACAGTGGAACAAGAGGTTCAGTCATTTCATCACCTCTCAAGGATTCAACAGAAGTGAGTTTGATATGTGTGTTTACACAAAAGAACTGTGTGCTGGAGAGTTTATCTATGTCCTCATATATTTTGATGATATGCTAATTGCTGCAAAGTATATGAAGCATATCAAGAAACTTAAAGGCAAGTTGAGTTCCTCATTCGAGATGAAAGATCTAGGTGGAGCTCGAATGATACTTGGAATGGACATTGAGAGGGATAGAAGTAAAGGGGTTATGAAGTTATCTTAATCCAGTTATTTTAGGGAAGTTATTAGGAATTTCAGAATGAATGATGCGATTGCTCAGACGAGCTCATTTTAAGTTGTATCTTACAAAGGACACAAATGAAGAAATTGATTCTGAAGCAATATCATATGCTTCAGCTATGGAAAACATAATGTATGCCATGGTAGGTTCTCGTCCAGACTTGGCTTATGGAATTGGCCTCATTAGCAGGTTTATGAGCAATCATGGTCGCATACATTGGGAAGCAATCAAGTGGATGCTAAGATATATAAAAGGATCCATAGAAGTTCATCTGTAGTATACCAAAGACAAGCAGTTTCAGATACAAGGATTTTTTGACTTGAATTTTGCGGTAGACCTGGATCGAAGGAGATCAATCAGTGGTTTTATTTTCACTCTTGGTGGAAATGTGGTGAGCTGGAAGTCTGGTCTCTAACAAATTGTTGCTCTGTCAACCATAGAAGGTGAGTATGTCGCTTTGATAGAAATAGTAAAAGAGGCGATTTGGCTCAAGGGTCTTCCAAAAGATTTTGGATTTCCAAGTTCAATGCAATATTACAAATGCTGAAGGTTGCCCAGAAATGAGAAAGAAAGTAAGCTTTGTTGGATGGTGTAAGTTCAGTATGCAGTCTGCTAAGTCGAAGAAGAAGGCGTGTCCGAAGCTTTGTCCAAGGTGGAGATTGTTAAATAAGCGGACAAAAGCTTCTGAATAAAAAAGAAAGTTTATCATTTGGTTAACGAAGCTATAATTGAGACCGGTTCATCTTTAATAAACCGGGTGATTATTGTAAATCCTTATGGTATAAAAGGATGATTTTGGCTATCGGGTGTTTTGTACGTTTTTCTCTTTACCTTATATTTTTCTTCTTCACCTCTGTTTTTCCAATTATTGTTCTTCAAGAACTGAAAACAGAAGGTCATGGATGATCTCGATTTGTGAGATCGTTCTGGTGTTGTTGTTACTTGATTGTTGGATTGAATCCGATCCCTCAGACGTAGCTCTCCATATCAGAGGTAAACTCAGGATAAAATCATGTTGTGTCTCATTGTTTTTCTTTGGTTTCATTCTTTTACATTCAAATACGATCTAAAGATCGAGTGTTATTGAGTTCTTGATCTAAAAGGTTAACAATAGAAAGGTTTAAGTCGCAACACGTCTCACGCTAATGTCCAGAATATCCTCTCTTTCTAATGCCTTTTCCCTTTTATACCAGGTTCCAGCTCATAAAGAATCTTCATCACACACATATCACCTGCGTAACAACCTCACCAACAAACCAAACGATATTCTGATTTGCGTATCAAACTGCTTTTCTGATTTTGGACTTAATCTTTTATTAACTTGGCCCCAAGAATATCCAGCAAACTTAATGCCTAGAAATATCCTGAATCGTAACATCACAAGGATGATTGGTCTCATGAAAGTTAGATTACTCAAACTTAGTTTGCCATGTTCATGGATCTCCTCATCATTTTGATTATTAGTTTGTTCTTACGATAACTTATCATTAGAAGATAAAATCATTAGTGGGGTTACGATGTAGTCAATATGCATTAACAATAAAGTACGGTAACCCCATGGTATAATGATTTTAACAATATGCATATTCAGAGCCGATCCTATGCTATATAATGTTTAAAACAAATAAATAAATTAATGCTTTGTAATCTTATAATATATAAAATATTTTTTTTTTGATGCCATAAAAATTTATATTTTTTGTGTGTTTAAAACCCTTGTTTCACCAATTTTAGGTTAGTGCCAGCCCTATGCATATTGATTATGGTCGATAAGTAACCCCATGGTCAAATGATTTTATCTTCTTCTTTTTTTTCTTGCATAACACTATTTTACCGTTTATATGACCAAACGGAAGCATAAAACGTACGGTATATATTCGTTTTTTCCCAGATATCTTGTGTAATAAATTTTTAATATTAGTAGGAACGACCTGTAAATATTACTTTGGTGTAATTATGCTCTTATTTTTGTGGTTAAGTTTTTATAAACTATAAAATTAGGCATCTAATTAGATCATCACCCTTGGTCCTCTTCTTTTTCCTTCACTCATCAAAATTTCTCGTATCTCCACACACAGAAAACTTTTGCCTTTATTTTCATTCGTCCAAGCTTATTTCACGAGCATCGACTTGCAATAGTAAAATCTGACATCAACAATTGTTTTCTTGCAGCTCATTCTTTCATGATTGTGTTTGACCCATTTTCTAAATTTGGGCATCGATTCATTGTCTTTTTAAATTAGTTAATTAAATAAACAAAATTATAAAAATTTATGTAATATATATAAATTAATATTACTTAATAATTAGTTATTTAGAAATTATTTACGTACTTATAATAAATGGTTCGTATTTATAATATTTTCTTGATGATAAGATATCAATGACGCTATTTTCCGATTTTCGAGTTCCTTTCATGATTGTGTTTGACCCATTTTCTAAATTTGGGCATCAATTCATTGCCTCTTCATTCCTCCATTCCAATATTATACTACCATCTACAATAGCAATTCCTATTATGATAACTTTTAATAGGTTCAAACTCGAACAATTACGAATTGATAGGAGAATAAACTCCTTTATTGATGAATAGTATTTAAACAAAGTTTTGAAACTAAAATAAATCAAAAGTTTAAAGAAGTTGTTAGACGATCCTCACCAGCTCATGGGCAAAACGACATCGCTGCAGCAAATGGGCAAGACAACAAGCAAATGAATTCCCAGAAGCCCACAACTCAAGCCCAACCAAGTACGATGTCGTTGTCTTCTCAACGGCTACTGCAAAAGGACAGCAGACAGAACAGAGCTCCAAGGACATCGCCTGAATCTGCACCTGCACTAACCAGTACGAGCCTGCTACAATTGTCCAATCGATTCTCAGCCCTTGATCAACGTTAACAATGTGATGCTGCCATGTGTATAGAACTAGGGTTTTTGCCTTCTATATAAATATGCCATTGTAAAGCGTTGTAAGCAACAGAGAGTTTTTGAAATCGAAAGAATCAGTTTTCTCCTTCTTCTTTCATGGTATCAGAGCCATGGATAACAGATCCATGGAACTCTATACTGTGCCTTCTTTAAACATAACAAATTTTGTCACCGTCACCTTAACCGAGCGAAACTATATCCTATGGAAATCCCAATTCGAAACGTTTCTTTCCGGACAGGGCCTTCTTGGCTTTGTTACCGGAGCAACGTCACAACCACCAGTCTCTATCTCTATACCTGGCATCAATGGAACATCAAGTCAAACAACAAATCCAGACTACCAAACTTGGTTTAAAACAGACCAAGTAGTCAAATCTTGGCTTCTTGGATCCTTTTCTGAGGATATCCTCAGTGTAGTGGTCGGCTGCGTTACTTCTCAGGATGTGTGGCTCTCCCTGGCTAAGCACTTCAACCGAGTCTCTTCCTCAAGATTATTCGAGCTCTAGCAAAGGTTACAGAAGGTAGCAAAGAACGACAAGCCAATGGCAGAATATTTAAAGGAAGTCAAGGCCTTGTGTGATCAACTAGCCTCCATTGGAAATCCTGTTGCAGAAAAAATGAAGATTTTTGCAGCTCTCCATGGCCTGGGCAGAGAATACGAGCCGATCAAAACAAGCATTGAAGGGTTAATGGACACATTCCCGAGCCCCGTCTTTGATGATGTTATTCCAAGGCTGACGAGCTACGATGATAGGCTTCTGAGTTATGCCACTATGACTGAAGTAAGTCCAAATCTGGCCTTTAACACCATACGAACAACTCAGCAGCCTTCAAACTATTTTAGCCGTGGCAGAGGACAATATTATCGACGATCTGGAAGAGGTCGTGGCTATTTTCCACTCGAGGGCGTGGCTTTCATCAGCAAATTTCTCCATACCAAAGCTCCTCAGGAAGTTCAGAAGCTGAGTCTCGACCAACCTGTCAGATTTGTGGAAAAGTTGGTCATCCTGCCATTCTCTGCTGGCACAGATTCAATAACAGTTACCAATACGAAGGTCTTCCAACAGCTCTGACTGCTCTGCATATCACAGACAACAACTCTGAAATCTCAGGACAGGAATGGTTTCCTGACACGGGAGCAACTGCGCATGTCACCAACTCACCTCAAAAGTTGCAAAAAGCTCATGCTTATACAGGATCCGATTCAGTAATGGTAGGAGATGGAAATTTTCTACCAATAACTCATACTGGTTCCTCTAGCATTGCTTCTACTTCAGGTAATATCCCTCTTACAGATGTTTTGGTATGTCCGAACATAGCTAAGTCTCTTTTGTCAGTTTCAAAGATCACAAAAGACTACCCTTGTGTATTTGAATTCGATTGTGATGAAGTTCGTGTTCTTGATAAGGAAACCAAGAAACTCTTGCTCCTGGGAAGAAACAGTAAGGGGTTATATGCATTGAAGGATGTTAAGGATCAAGTGTTCTATTCAAACAGACAAACAACTGCAAGTCAGGATGTTTGGCACAAGAGATTGGGGCACCCAAATCCTAGCATTCTTCAACAACTTGCTGTCAACAAGTCTATCTTTGTCAATAAAAGCTCCAAGACTGTTTGTGAAGCCTGTCAGCTTGGGAAAAGCTCTAGATTGCCATTTTATGTGTCTTCGTTTGTTGCTAAAAGACCTCTTGAAAGGATCCACTGTGATCTTTGGGGTCCTTCTCCCGTAGTGTCAGTCCAAGGATTCAGATTTTATGTTGTTTTTATCGACAATTACTCCCGTTTCTGTTAGTTTTATCCTATGAAGTTGAAATCAGATTTCTTCGCAACCTTTATCAAATTTCAATCCTTGGTTCAAAATCAGTTTCAAAGCACAATTGGCACTTTTCAATGCGATGGGGGCAGTGAGTTTACAAGCAAAACGTTTGTCAATCATTTACAACAGTGTGGGATACAATAGTATATATCTTGCCCATATACCCCTCAGCAAAATGGTCTTGCTGAGAGGAAACATAGGCATATAACAGAGTTAGGCCTCACCATGATTTTTCAAAGCAAAGCTCCCCAAAAGTATTGGGTAGAAGCCTTTTTTACAGCCAATTTTCTCAGTAACTTGCTTCCTCATACGGCTCTTGGAAAATCCTGCAGTCCATATGAATTGTTAAATGGTAAAGCTCCTGATTATAGCTCTCTTCGAGTGTTTGGCTGTGCATGCTACCCTCTGCTTCGTGCCTACGCAAAGAACAAACTTGATCCTAAAGCTCTTCAATGTGTGTTTCTCGGCTACAATGAAAAATACAAGGGGTATAGGTGTTTATTACCAACTACTGGATGAGTATACATCACTCGTCATGCAGTCTTTGATGAATCAGTATTCCCCTTCTCGGATAAATACTGTAAACTTCATCCACCAGCAACAACTCCTCTGTTTTCAGCATGGCAAAGGAGCTTTCTCCCACCAGATTCTCCTGTAAGTCCACTGCCTCTATCCATAAGAGCTCCCAGCCTGCAAACACAGCAAGAACACCCTCAGAACACGCCTGATACATCTGCTACTGATCAGACAACCAGCCTTCCAAGCAGTGAGCCTCTGTCACCTATAAGAATAGCTGAGAATTATGGCTCAGCAGGAGGGTCAAATCAGACTGCGAATGAGGAATTCGTTTCTGTTTCATCACCATCACCAATGATACAGTTTTCAGATCCAGAAATTAGTCGTCCTGAATCAACTTCTGGTGCATCACCATCATCGACAACACCAGCCTCAGCTGAAGAATTAGGCAGTCATGAATCAAGTCCAGCACCAGTACAACCGTCTCACCCTATGGTTACTCGGTCAAAAGTGGGTATAAGCAAGCCCAATCCTCGATATGCATTACATGTAAGTAAGCTGGAACACAGTGAGCCTCGAACAGTGACAGAAGCTCTAAAACATTCAGGATGGAGTACTGCAATGCAGGAAGAAATAGATAATTGTGCAGAAACACATACCTGGTCTCTTGTGCCTCGTACTAAAGATATGCACGTTCTTGGAAGCAAATGGGTATTTCGCACGAAGCTCAAGGCAGATGGCACTCTAGACAAGCTCAAGGCTCGTCTTGTGGCAAAAGGATTTGGCCAGGAAGAAGGTATCGACTATTTAGAAACGTTCAGTCCGGTCATTCGCTCTGCTACAGTTCGAGTGATATTTCACGTGGCAACGATTATGGGTTGGAAAATTCATCAAATGGACGTCAAAAACGCCTTTCTCCATGGTGATTTAACTGAGACAATATACATGTCTCAACCTGCAGGTTTCATTGATCAACACAAGCCAGATCATGTGTGTCTTTTGCACAAATCTCTCTATGGGCTTAAACAAGCACCACGTGCTTGGTTCAATCGGTTTAGCAACTACCTCATGGAATTTGGCTTTGTGTGCAGTATTAAGGATCCTTCTCTGTTCATCTACAAGAAAGGAGGTGATCTTATCTTGCTACTTCTTTACGTCGATGATATGATATTGACAGGCAACAGCTCAAGCACCTTCACTCAACTTCTTCACTCCTTAAACCAAGAATTTCACATGAAGGATCTTGGGAGTTTACACTACTTCCTTGGTATTCAGGCGCAAATTCACGAGTCTGGTATGTTTCTTTCTCAATAGAAATATGCTGAAGACTTACTTAAAGTTGCAGGAATGAGTGAATGTGCCCCAATGCCAACACCTCTGCCTCTGCAACTGGGAAGAACAGACGATAAAACAGAGCTCTTCTCCAACCCAACATATTTCAGGAGCTTAGCGGGAAAGCTCCAATATTTGACATTAACTCGCCCCAACATCCAATTCGCTGTGAACTACGTCTGCCAAAAGATGCATGCTCCAACGTTGACAGACTTTAAGCTCCTAAAACGCATCTTAAGGTATGTTAAAGGAACTACGACAATGGGAATCAATTTCGCAAAACACACGGTCCACAGGAGGCTACTGCACATTCTTGGGATCAAACCTCATCTCATGGTCTTCTAAGAAGCAACCGACTGTGTCTCGCAGCTCAACTGAAGCAGAGTACCGGTCTTTATCAAAAACTGCCTCTGAATTAACATGGATAAGCTCTGTTTTGCGTGAGATTGGCATTCCTCTTAAGCTCACTCTTGAGCTCTTCTGCGACAACTTATCTTCAGTATACTTGACTGCAAATCCTGCCTTCCACTCTCGCACTAAACATTTCGAGCTGGATCATCATTACGTTCGGGAGCGTGTTGCATTGGGTTCTCTCGTGGTTAAGCACATCCCTGCACATCTCCAGCTGGCTGATATATTCACGAAATCTCTGCCTTATGAAGCTTTTATGACTCTGCGCACCAAACTAGGTGTGGTAGTTCCTCCCACACCAAGTTTGAGGGGGGCTGTTAGACGATCCTCACCAGCTCATGGGCAAAACGACATCGCTGCAGCAAATGGGCAAGACAACAAGCAAATGAATTCCCAGAAGCCCACAACTCAAGCCCAACCAAGTACGATGTCGTTGTCTTCTCAACGGCTACTGCAAAAGGACAGCAGACAGAACAGAGCTCCAAGGACATCGCCTGAATCTGCACCTGCACCAACCAGTACGAGCCTGCTACAATTGTCCAATCGATTCTCAGCCCTTGATCCAACGTTAACAATGTGATGCTGCCATGTGTATAGAACTAGAGTTTTTGCCTTCTATATAAATATGCTATTGTAAAACGTTGTAAGCAACAGAGAGTTTTTGAAATCGAAAGAATCAGTTTTCTCCTTCTTCTTTCAGAAGTTACGAAACCAAAACTACACAGATGTTGTAACTCATGTATTTTATTTACTGCACAGCATGCTACTAATTTAATTTAGAAAAACATCACATATTTTATTTATAATTCATTTTTTATTCAATATAAACCATTTAAAAAATTTCAACAAAACCAATCTTAAAAAAAAAAATTTAATAACGACTTAAAATAAAAGTAACAAAAACCAAAATTTTTGAAAACATTAAAAACAACCACTCGAGCTATACTCCAATCAGTTGCTCCTCATGTTCATATGAAAATAAATGACAGGATAAATAATCAAAAATTATCCAGTGAGGATAAGCCTTAGGACTTACTAATTCACAGTAAACAATATATTTACGAAAAACATAAAATTTAAAACTTAAACCAAACACACAATCACGTGTAAAAAACACACATAACACACAAGTGGAATTCTGTCCCACAAACTAATTCGTTCGTAAATAGAATAGATCACCACATGCCTTCATACATTATGTCATACAGATCTCTCGTGCCTAAGCATTTCTCTTGGCTATCTATGTGTGGTCAGGCACAACTATCCGACTATCACACTGGAAATTTTTTGGCTCCATCTTGACCTACGAAATCCATACGCATCTATAGACCACAACAGAACTACAAGTAGGAGCTCCTATACGTGGCCGGACACAACCATCCAACCCTACCCATGGAAGTCTTATAGTGCTTATATGCATGGCCATGCACAACCATCTGACCACACCCATATGAGTCTTATTTGCTTGAGGACGTAACGCAGTTCTCCTCACTATAAGTGCCTCTACCTTTCAATATCTAATACATTCTCAATTATCAACATTCAATAACATGTATTACACGACAACATATCCCAAACAACACACATCCATTTTCTATTCTCAATTTTATACTAGTTCTTATTATATATATATATATATATATATATATATTTATATATACTTATAAATATCATATATAATCAACACCGAAATATATGTTATTTATGAAGTATGTAACATATAGGAATCCTCGACTTAATAATCTAAATGTTAATCAGAGATACACATGTATATTGAGAACACACGAACTAGTTCATCACCTTTGCCACATGTTGATGAAGAATGCCAACCTTTCATTTTAGGCAGATTTGTTATCTTCATTTCGATATCATCATTTCCTATGCTCCTCATTATCAAATTAGTTCTCCTTCAACTGAAGTTAAATTTTCCCTGCAAAATGTCAGGTCAGACGGACTAATTTTCCCAACCAAAAGATATAACCCAACATACTGGTTGAATAAATATTATGAACATATTAGGTTCGATAAACCAATAATATCTCCCAAACGGCTAAACTAAACAGAATGATATTTTATAGACCACTAGATACACCTGTCTTAGAGATAATCACCAAATTCTGAATCGATCTGAATACTTTTGATTATCCTTTTCCTGTTTGCACCAAGACTCATCTCAAATTTCCACTGCATAGAACGTTTGCCAAAAAACAATCATAACTTTCAGAATACAACTCCGACAAACCTATTGCGGTATTAGATAAATGAGGGAGTCAAAAAAAATTCCTACAAATTATCAGCTCATTTGGATTAGTTTTGCGTATCCGTTTCTCCATTCTTTCAAAGCTGGTATAATCTGCCTCCTACATCTTTTTAGGTATCTATGGTTGCTTTTCTTTCGATGTGGCTGATCGACAGCTGCTCTGGCAAAAATCTGGTAGATCGTCGCAACTCAGAATCTTTTTTACTCTTTTCTATTTCGTGGCTTTTCTTTATATAGAAGAGAAGAAGAACCCTAGGTTTGTTTGTAGAATATCATTGTATCCTTAATGAACAACTTGGGGTTTAACATTGGGTTTCATTTGTTTTTGCTCTTGGACCACGAAAATAAACCCAAAATATTATGTGATCCATGTAGATATAATTATTTCTCCCGTGGGCTTTCTCTTACCCGAATACCGAATTTTCTGAGACGTTGCTTCTTTTGCAAGTTAGGTTTTTTTTAAAGATCCAAAATTCGTGATGTTACAACTCTTCCCCACTTAAAATGAATTTGTTCTCGAATTCGTGGGAATGCTTCTCCCCCCCCCCCCCCCCCATTTGTAATTATTGCTCTTGGACCACGAAAATAAACCCAAAATATTATGTGATCCATGTAGATATAATTATTTCTCCCGTGGGCTTTCTCTTACCCGAATACCGAATTTTCTGAGACGTTGCTTCTTTTGCAAGTTAGGTTTTTTTTAAAGATCCAAAACTTGTGATGTTACAACTCTTCCCCACTTAAAATGAATTTGTTCTCGAATTCGTGGGAATGCTTCTCCCCCCCCCCCCATTTGTAATTATTGCTCTTGGACCACGAAAATAAACCCAAAATATTATGTGATTCATGTAGATATAATTATTTATCCCGTAGGCTTTCTCTTACCCGAATACCGAATTTTCTGAGACGTTGCTTCCTTTGCAAGTTAGGTTTTTTTTAAAGATCCAAAATTTGTGATGTTACAACTCTTCTCCACTTAAAATGAATTTGTTCTTGAATTCGTGGGAATGCTTTCCCCCCCTCCCCCCCATTTGGTTTTTGGCTATACTTTAGAGAGTTGTCTTGTTGCTTGCATTCATGTGTCTGACTCGCAGAAATTGGTTTATCATGCATACCATTCCAACATACCCTTGTAGGATCCTCTTCTTTTGCATCATTTATGATTATCTAGCATATTCTCTTGACAATGATTCATTCACTCCATAAGAATCGCTTGGTATTTTCCATTTTCCTATTTTGGTTTAATCTACATTCGTTTGAATTTAATTCCAACTACCATTTTTTAAGGGTTGACTCCACATTTCCTTTACAGCTTATGATTGAATAGAATACCATCTTTGACCTTGAATATAGTAGAGTTGATATATGTCCATATGAACTCATGGAACATCCAGAGTCGTAGGTCTTAACTCGCTTAGATGAACATTTATCCTCCAAGTTGTTCTAAAGCATAATGTTCCACTTCTTGTGTTTTTTACAAGTGTTATTACATGTCATGAAAGATAAAATAATTGTCGTACCACTAGAAATCCTTGTCTAGCAACATGTTAAGGAGACAGTAGCCAAATCTTTTATGGCTTTCTCAGCTTCGATAAGATACTCATCCTTCGAGTAGCTCACAAACTTTAATTGAAAATTTCCAAATTTATTTGGACCTTTAAATATTTCTCATTTAATTGTGTCATCATGACGATGTCAATTGTAAACATACATTCTCACCTTACACCATGCTTCACCAAACCTATAGGTTATGACTTACACCTGTTGTGTTCACTTCGATTGCATAACTGATTTTCATGATAGTTTTCAACTTGAAAATTTGTCTTTGTGTTTCCCTAACACTCCTCTTGGTATCTAGATTATTGGAGATTATATTTTCAAGCTTTTTCCCTAGAGGTACTTCTTCGTAATCCCAAGAAAATTCTTTTGTCAATATAAGCTCCAAATGTAAATAACGTCTTCTCATAGTCCTTTTGTAAAAATCATTTTCACTATTTTTGTCCTTTTCACTATTATTAGTAAGATCTAAAAATTTTTTGTCCTTGTGAATTTCCTTGTTCGCGGTTCTTAGTGATTTTGTTCTTCACTATGCTTAATGAGTTCTCTGTTTACTACCTTTAGTAAACTCTTCCTCACCGTTCTTAGTGAGTTTTTTACTTCCATAATTTTCCTTTCTGCCTTATATCTGAATCGTGATGTCTTATTCTCTTTGTTAAAAAGTGTACTTGCAACAGCCCTCTTGTTCAGAAAGACTCCCATTGTCCACAAGTAATCAAATTCATATATGAGTCCTTTGATTGATGGTAAACAATTCTTTCATGTTTTACAACCACATACACGATATCAACATACATACAGGTATTTGACTCTTTAGACACTCCAATTTTTAAGTCACTTCATCTATCATTTTCATGATTCGGTAAGATCCTTTAAACTACATGTTGAGCTACCTATACTCTCGTTTTATATCATCCATTGATAGTAGTTTTTCATGTTTAGATATAAGTTCATCTTTCCAAGATGAATTACAAACCAAGGCTTATGTGATAATACCAAAATCTCGTTCTTTAATTCCATTGGTAGTAGTACTATGCATACTTGGTTCGTATATAACTATGTCTTACAATCCTTGTCGTTGTGTCCTTCCACATTGTTACCCTTTTATTTCCCCCATTTATATGTTCTTTGAATATAAGGTAAATATGACTAGTGTGCTTGTTATAAAATCCCATCCTTTAGATCTTCCTTTTTAGCACACACACACACACTTAATACAAATGTTCCATTTTCGTAGAGTGATCTTATCAATCATTCGCTATATCATTCCTTACTGTTAGGTCTTTGTGCATGTGATCTATCTAACTTCCATTGTCCCCTTGCTCTTTATCCAATAAGCACATGCATATGGATGCTCACTCAGTTCTTAGAGCAAGCTTTGCGAGCAAGTCTTGCGGAGTCTGCACCCTCTTATGCTTGACTTGTGTTTCAACCCAACAACACTACTTGTCGAAGCAACTGAAAATTTTAAACTTATCTTTGAATACTTACAACTCTGGTTCTCACTGCACAAACTTTCTTTGGCGACATATTCTTAAGAGAAAAGATGATAATCACGCTTCCTTCTAAAACTAAACGGCTTGCACACAACAAAATACTGAAGTAAGTGTAGCGGAGTGGTGCTTCTATTTTCTTTTATTATTTTTTTTTAAAGTCTTTGAAATTTCGAAAACCGTGTTTGAAAATATTTGTCCTCAGTACTGCCTCCCAGGACAGAACTAGTTTGGCAAACTTAAGCTCTGATACCATTGTGTAACACCCGTTTCTTATTTCCTAAGCACGGCATGCTACTAACCTATCTTAGAAAAAGTACCTTACTTACAAAATTGTACATATCTGGTTTGTTCCCGTTATTCATTTGAGATTATATATAAACGTTGTTTTTACAATTAATTAAACTAATACAGCGATACGCTTAGATCGTTTCAATTTCTTCTTCTTTTTAATATTCAACCAAGGTTGTTACTTTTCATCACAATAATCATCGTTTTATGAGATTTGTTCGTGCCAGAAGCTCAATTTCAATCCCTGAAGCTCTAATGCTACCGATTACGACTTCAACAGTGATGAATCCAGATAGTGTGCATTCTCCATTGTTTCTTCATAGGAACGATCAACCAGGGATGTCAATAGTCTCTGTTCAATTGGATGAATCGAAATATAAAATTAATGGAGCTCAGAGATGAAGATAGCCTTGGATGGAAAAAACAAAATCATGTTCATTGACGATTCTCTTCCTCGACAAGATGAAGGTAATTCTCTTTTATAGATATGGTCTAGGTGTAATAGTATAATTAAGACTAGATTTTGAATTCAGTGACTAAACAAATTTATGGTAGTATATTCACTACAAGAAATAAACGATTTGCGACCACACATATGATCACAAAGTGGTTACAAAATGGTCGCAAATTTGTGTGGTCGCATATTGGTCGCAAATTTGTGTGGTCGCATATTGGTCGCAAAACCAAAACTCTATTTACTTGTATCCGATAACTTGCTTGATTTGGTTTATATTTTAAAATCAACTATAAACTATATGTTTTCTTGAATATATTTTTAAAATGACTAAATTACATGGAGAAATTTTATGGAAGTACATCCATTAATTTTTTTTACCTTTTCAATACAATTTTTTTCATACCCAGATAAATACATAAACTATTTTCATTATCTTTAATATATTAATTGAGAAGTTTTTTTTTAAAATAACATTTTCTTAACATGTTATTAACAGAATATCATGATGATGTGTCATTATTCTAGTAAATTTCAAATAAATGTGTAAATGTGTTATCACTTCAATAATTATTTTTTGGTTTACAAAATTGTACAGATCTAGTTTGTTCCAGTTATTCATTTGAGATTATATATAAACGTTGCTTTTAGAAGTAATGAAACTAATAGAGCGATACCCATAGCTCGTTTCAATTTCTTCCTCTTTTTAATATTCAACAAAGGTTGTTATTTTTCGTCACAATAATCACTTTTTGTGAAATTTGTTCGTGCCAAAAGCTCAACTTCAGTCCCTGAAGCTATGATGCTTCCGATTACGACTTCAACAGTGATGAATCTAGACTGTGCATTCTCCATAGGGTTGATCACTCACGGATGTCAATTGTCTATATTTAGTTGGATGGATCGAATTATAATCAATGGAGCTCGGCGATGAAGATAGCCTAAGGATGCAAAAAACAAAATCACGTTCATTGACGGTTCTCTTCCTCGACCAAAAGAAGGTAATTCCCTTTTCCGGATCAGGTGTAGATGCAATAGTATAATTAAGTATTGGATTTGAATTCAGTGATTAAAAAAATTTATGGTAATATATTCACTACAAGAAAACATACGATTTGCGATCACACAAATGATCACAAACTGGTCGCAAATCGCGTATTTGCAACCACACTCTATGGTCACAAATCTTTCGTCGCAAATTTTTGTGTTTGCAAATTTTTGACTATTTTGCAACTACTATAATAGTTGTATATCTTACGACCAATTAGGGACCACAATCTCGTCACAGAAATTACAACTAATTTGCCACTCCCAAACTGTTATAAATTTTGCAAACAGTTTGCTACTATGCGTTGGTCACAAAAATCATAGTCGCAAATTAGTAAAAAAATTGTGACCAATTTACGACGATATATTAAAAATAATGCATATAATTTTAATTTAGAAACAAAAAAAAATATTTTTTAAATATGGTTGAAAATTGGTCACTAAAACTCTGATTAGTTTGCGACCACGACTGTTTTTGTAAACAATATGGCCACAAATTGGTCACAAATAATTGTGACTATTTTACGATTACATTGTTTAAATAAACAGTATGGTGACATATTGGTCACAAAAATTGTAAGTAATTTGCGACCATAATATTTAAATAAACATTGTGATCGCAAATTGGTCATAAACTTTTGTGATCAATTTGCGACCACATTATATAAGTAAACACTGTGGTTGCCAATTGGTCATAAAAATATTATCAATTTGCGATCACGGTTTAATTTTTTAATTAAAAAAGTAAATAATTATAATAATAAAATATTAAAAATAAAAAATACAAAAAATTAAAATAATCTATAGTTTAATAGAATATTTAAAATTTTATAATTATACTTAATTTCGTAATTATTTAACTATTTTAATATTTATTAATTATTAATAATATTTATTTGTAATCATTAATAATTGTTATTAATTAATAATTATTATTAATATTTATTAATTATTAACATATAGTAGTTATTAATTATTAGTTATTTCTTAATTAATATGTTAATATAATATTTAGTTAATTAGTTATTGATAATATTTTTTAACTAACTAATTAATTAATAATATTATTTAATTCACATATACATAAATTATTAAAAGAAAATTCTGAATATATATTAATTATAAAGTAAAAATAAAAATTTAATTAATAATTATAATTGCAATAAAATAAAAAGTAAGAAATTAATTATTATCAGGAAGCGACAATTGGAATCTCCAGGATAAAATGATGGAAACACAGTTGATGGTCTGGGAGGTGTCGACATGTTCGACGGAGCATTGTATTTCATAAACGTCTCAAATTCAGGATCCGTGTGTTGGATGTATCTTATAAACATTTCCAAGTTCTGTATGTGATTCTATTGATCATGGTCCCGTAATTCTCGTTGTATTCGTTCAGCATCAAGTTCAGAAACTCGTTCTTCCATACGAGCATTTGTAGCAATTTGTCCCCAAGCCTTCTCTGTGACTGCCGGTGCGGTGAATCTTAGACTACCAAGATTGTCCTCTTTCATCCAGAATAAAAGATTAAAAATCATTAAAACTGAATTAGTAGAAATTAAAATAAAATACAATAACCGTTAGAAAATTAAGGTAATACTTGAATGAATATTTCATTCATTTCATCCGCAATCAGCTCTAGTTCGCGCGAAGTACCGTCAGACTTCACAAAGATCCACCTCAACGATCGCCATTCTTTCTTTCAAATTTTTTCGTATGTTTCACCGATTTTTTTTACCTTCAAATCGACATACGTTCCATTTTCCCGTGTGTGTGTCTTTATAAAGACTTCTCCAATAGAGATCTGTCGTCCCAAGTCATTTTTCTAAAATTTTTAAATATGTTAAATAAATAAAAAAATTTAATTTAATTAATTTTATTTTAAAATACTTACCATTTTTTGTTGAATCTGAATATATGATTTCTGGCGTGACAAATGTTTGTAAGGATCAAGGCCATCCGAGAGGAGTAAAGGTTGTTAGATGTTTTGCTACTCCTCTCATTCATCGTTTCAGTGTCCTAGTAGTTTGTCATTGTTTTATACAGACTGGATGATATTCACCTCCGATGTTTACCGGTTGCATGAACGATACTCACCATTCCTTTCATCCATCGAATACAGGCGGTTTCAAATTTTTTTCGTACAACCAAAGTGATCACATGATCCCAGATATACGATTGATTGAAAATTTTATTTTTATAAATTAAATAATTAATAATTTATTTATAAAGAAATAATAATTAAAAATAATGAAAATAAAGATAAAAAATACTTACCACAAATTAAATTAAACATTTATCTTGTCGTTCTGTTGGCACGACTGTCCAACTACAATAGGGTCTAGTAGTAGCGGTTGACAGGTTTGACGAGGCTGATGAATTTCAATCGGAAGACGGCAGGATTTATTATTCCCCACGACATCTCATTGATCTACTAGAACTCGTCGTAGTTTTTAAGTGTCTGAGAGGTTTTAGTGGTTTCGAGAAGTTTTGAAAGTTTTTGAATGTTTGAAATGTGAAATGTGGCAAGGAGAAGTCACATATTGGTTTTACCAGCACAAATTGGTTACAAATTGGCGTGGTCACAGTTGAAAATTCCGAAACCTTTCAAACTCCTTCCAAAATTAATGCGTGGTTGCAAATTTGACCAATTTGTGACCTTCCAAAATTAATTGGTGGTTGCAAATTTGACCAATTTGACCTTCCAAAATTAATTGATGGTTGCAAATTTGACCAATTTGCGACAACGATTGTTGATTTTTAATATGTTGTTACAGTGATTTGAACAAAGGGCTTAATGATAGTGAGGTATGTCGGTAGCCACTAGGCTACTAATATCCATCGTTATTTTTATACAAGAAAATTAATATATAGTTATCTATTATTTTTTGTATACCCTAAACCTAAATTTTAATGAATTTTTAGATATTAAAAATTATATGATACTAATTATAATATTATGAATTGTAAAAACTTAAATTAATAAGTACACAACAAAAATTAACAAATTTATCAAATTTGTAAATCATTTTACTAAAATATTTTACAGAATTTTTTAACTTTATATTACACATTATAAACTTTATATGTTTCATAATTTTTGTACAACATATTTATGGTTTATAATTATGTATTTGGACTTATAATGATTTGTACATATATAGTATTGAAATTAGAAGTTTGAAATATGTAAAATACATGAAAAACATGTCAAATACTCCCGTTGTCACAAAATACCGACCAATTTGCAACCACATAAGAAATTTCAAATTGTAGTCGCAAATTGGTCGCAATAATAGTAACCAATTTGCGACTATAAGATAATTTTAATTATGTGGTTGCAAATTGGTCGTAAATTGATCGCAAAATAATTTTAATTACGTGTTCGCAAATTGGTCACTATTTTACGACCAATTTGCAATTACAATGTAAATTTAATGTTGTGGTTGCTCTTGGATTGTTATATTAGCGGTCAATTTGCGACCACAACTTAAATAATTGGTAATAAGATGTTTTTGTGGTTAAAACTCGAGACTTTTAGCATTTCTACGTTTCGTGTAGCCACTAGACTAAGGCCATTTTGTTATATGTATATAGAAAATATTAATATATAATTACCTATAATTAAATGGTTTATAGAAAAATATCATTTTTATATTTGCACAAATTTGACATAGTTAATTTTTTTAGTCACTGAGAACAAAATATATTACATATCTTCGTGTTCATCGTTATATGAAAATGAAATATTACACTGAAATTCATCTTCTACTTCGATATCTCCAACGTCGAAATATATTTCTTCATTTTGATTAACTGTATCAACCAAACGATCAACTTTTATCTCGTCAACCAGTTTTACTTCTTCATCATTTTCTTGTTTCAAAAGGATCTCGTCTTTGTTTTTGTAGTTTTCCAAAATATTAGCTCTTGCATTAACTTTTAGAACATTAAACCATGTTTGTTTTGATGATGATTTGGTATGGGGATAAGAAATATAACAAACTTGATCTAATTCAGAGGTTGTGGTATATCATATAATGAAATGTAAATTATTTAATTATATAAAAGTATTTATAGAAATTTACGTAATATATATATGTCTATATATTACTTAATAATTAGTTATTTCTTAATTAATCACATACCTAAAATAAATATTTGTAGTATTTTCCTGATGATAAGATATCAACATCATTTTTCGACTTTCTAATGCCTTTGGAAAGCGTAGGATTGTACTATTCATATTTAAAAAGTGTGATCTTTAAATTTAATATTCCAACATACTCAAGTTTAATGATATATGTTAAAACCCCGTAAAAATCAGCTTCATCAGATGCATCTGAGTAATTATCTCCTATGACACAAATTTCGTACTTATATGTCTTTCTTTTGTGTTCATGTTTCTTCGTGTGGAACATATAACCTCTTGTAAAATAGATCGGCCAAGTTGTCGATTTGTTCATGAGGCCTTTCACTAATTCTTGAACCCATATAGAAAAGGTGTGTGCAACTGTTGTAGTGCTGGCATTAACCTATCATATATATAGAAATTAGTATTTCTAAATTGCGTTAAATTATAAACGATAGATATACATATTAATTATAAACGATATATATATATATATTAATTATATACATATATAATATCGAACCCATATATGGAATTTTTCCTCTCTGTTTAATGAAATTTCGTCTTCAAAAAGAAATGGATATGTACCATAAATTTGATCTTCAAACATGCTATAAAATTAAATCAAATTGTAATATATATTGCTTAGAATTTAAGGATATATCAATTATCATTTCGTAAGGAAATTGTTTTCATAAAAATTATACCTCTCAAGTGGATGAAAATATTCACAATTTCGTAAAACATATACATATGCATATTTGTATTTTTTTCGGATAGACATATTTCTTACCTTTACCACTTGGACGACCCATGTGAGTAAATATATCCGGCACTCTAGTATCCGGATACACCGGAACTTAATCGAATCTAGTATATATATATATATATATATATATATATATATGCAATTCAACAAAGTGAATTAAACGTAAAAATAAAATAATTAATATACACAATAATTTACGGTAAGTAGCTGGTTTTGTGCGTATATGGGTAGCAAAATAGTGCTCAGAGAAGTATGATATCTCATCATTCACATATGATTCAACAGTCGATCCGGCCCTCCAGTATCCGGATACACAAGCACTTAATCGAATCTAGTATATATATATATATTTATATATATATATGCAATTCAGCAAAAGTAAATTAAACGTAAAAATAAAATAATTAATATATACAATAATTTACGGTAATTAGTTGGTTTTGTGCGTATATGGGTAGCAAAGTAGTGCTCAGAGAAGTATGATATCTCATTATTCACATATGATTCAACAGTCGATCCTGCAACATATTGTCTGTTAGTCGCCTTGCTTTTCAATTTTTTAAAAATCCTTTCAAATGGATACATCCACCTATATTGCACAGGTCCCCAATTCAGGTTCGTATGGGAGATGTATAGGTAGGTGCTCCATGACAACGAAAAATGCAAGTGGAAAGATCTTTTCCAAATTGCACAAGATTATAACTATGTTCTTCTTTAGAATTCAGACATGATTTTGTTGCAATGATTTATAGCATAAATAGCGGAAAAATCCTCCAATCCCAGTATTACTCAAATTTGAATCAAGTAATTAATTGATACATGTAATTATTGTTATTATATATATGCATAAAATAAAATGTTTAATTGTATATACATAATAATGTCAGATGAACGTTTTGTGGTACAAATTCTGCGCAGGAGCCTCTCCATAAAAATATGGTAGTAATGACTTTTCATGCCCGAGAACTTTAGTCCATCCATATCCACACAATTCGATAAATCTGTTGCGTAGTCGTCTAGAAATTTAACCTTATTTTTGACACATTCCAATAAGTGTTCTTTGGATTTTTTTGTGAATCTAAATATAGGGAATGGATCATTACCCTGACCATCCACGTGCAACTCTTTTCGAGAGGAAAACTTCGCAATGTCCAACCTTGACTTAAGTTTATCTTTTGATTTATCTTTGACATTCATAACAGTATTTATGATATTATCGAATAAATTCTTCTCTATATGCATCACATCAAGATTTCGTAGGTTAAGATCCGTCCAGTACGGCAACTCTCAAAATATGCTTTTTGTGCCAATTATGTCAACTTCCATACCCTTCCTAGTTTGATTCATGATCATTTCCACCGTAGTCAGATACTCGTAAAAGATTGACAAATTTTATCCGCTCGTATAGAAGTCGTTCGCCGGTCAATGACTATGGTGGATTATCATTTAAAGCATGCTAGCCCTTTAAAATTTTGTTTTATTCCGTAATGGATGACCCTTAGGAAGAAATATTCTGTGATAATCAAACCAACACGTCTTTCTACCATTTGGTAATTAAAATATCTTGGTATCATCCATACAAATTGGACGAGACAGTCTACAATGTGTTGTCCATCCTGACAACATTCCATACGCTCGAAAATCGATTATCATCCTGACAACATTCCATAAGCACAACTTTTAAATTGAAATTTTGATTCAAAAATACATCGTATGCCTCAACTCACGTAGACCATACTTCTTTCAGCTCATCAATCAAAGGTCGGAGAAATATATCCAGACTAGCACACAAATGATTTGGCCCAGAATTCAGAATTGTAAGAAACAAGTACTCTTTTTTCATACACATATCAGGTGGTAAGAATTCAAACTTAATGTTCACGAACCGAGCAGCTAAATATAATTGTGAGTGTCCTTCATGACAACCATCATACAATGGATTTTCTGCAATTTCTAAAATATTGTAAAAAATTTGTGTTTCTGAATTAGGTTCTTCTATATTTTTAAAGCATTCCTCATGATGATTACAATACTCATCAGTAGTAGTATTACAAATGCATCTTGCACCATTTCAACATATCTATTACCAGAGGTACCGATTGTTTCTTCACAACCACATGTACCTCCCTCATTTCTATGGACATCATCACAATGACTCTTGCGTAACTCAACATTTAGTTCTTCTCTATTTTTATGCTAAATATAATAATTTGGCATAAATTCTCGGCTATATACATGATTCCAAATTTTGCATCTCGGAAGAAATTTATGAGTTTTGCAATTAATATAAGGATAGAAAAACTTACCTCCACTACTTTGAGCTATTGGCTGTTTACTTACAAAATTCATGAAATGCTTCATGCCTTGTGCGAATTCCGCCGATGTATTTCTTGTTTGATTATCAATTCTTTTGTACATTCAATCTCTCAAATTATTATAATTCTCCCACATGTTTGAAGTGTTTATTTATTTGTGATTCTAAAAATGTGAGAAGAGATATGGAGGTATATATATATATATATATATATATATATATATATATATATATATATAAATTTACCACTAATTTGTTACTATTTTGTGATTATTTTACGACCACTAAACATCAAATCCAAAATTTCATAGCTTTTTAGTTCTAACTCCAAGTCCAAAAGTCTGCTACTTCCCAGGCCAATAACATTGCATCAAATTCCTCTGATATTTCTTTTTCACTTCCAACATTCAGTGTCATTGGGATTTATACTGTTTCTGAATCTAAGAATATTGAGAAGACTTGGATTACAGATTTTGTTCACAACTCTTAACAGAAACTAGTTTACTTGGATGTAAACCATTTTTTGTACGAATGGAGCCAAACCTGAAATCCTTTAACAATGATGGTGAATTACTTGGAGATGTAGAACAATATCGTAGATTTGTTGGTAAGCTCATGTATCTTACTTTTACAAGACCAGATATCACATTTGTAGTTCACAAGTTGTGTCAATACACTTTTTGTCCATGCATTCCTCAACTTCAACCTGTTTTCAAAGTAATTCACTATTTGAAAGAAACTGTTGGGTAAAGTTTGTTTTATTATTCACATTCTGATCTAAAGTTAACAACTCGCTTTGCTGGTTTCGATTCGATCTCTTATCCTAATACTTGCAAGTATGTCTCTGGATATTATATGTTTATTGGCTCTACATTAGTTACATGGAAATCAAATAAAAAATAACATTGTTACTATTTCCTCTGTAGAAGTTGAGTATAGATCATTATCTTTAGTTGTGAAGGAAATGATTTGGTTAAAACGCATATTACAATACTTTTGGGTAGATGTTTCATAAGCTGGAAGTTTGTATTGTAATAATATGGTATTACTACATATCTAACAACCCTGTTTTTGGACCAAACACATTAAACTTGATTATCACAATGTTAGAGAAAATATTAAATGGGTTTGGTTAATACTCTCCATGTTAGAAGTGAAAATCAATTGGGTGACATTCTTAACCATTATTTTCATGATATTTTCATTCTATTTTAGGCAAGATGAAAATCATTAATATATTCACTCTATTTTGATGGAGAATACTAGACAGGATTGGGCCTGAGCCCAAGCAAAGCAAGTTCATGCTTGCGGCCCTCATGTATTAATACAAATAAACCAACCCTTATTCTAAAAGTACTCTTATCACAATGGTAAATAAAAATAGACTGTTTCTTTGAGTTCTGCAATTCGAATCCTTTATAATAACAAATTTTTAAAAAAAAATTAAAACGACCCATTTTTTGTAGTCTAAAACGGCTCATTAT
This sequence comes from Pugionium cornutum, assembly GCA_018901935.1. Taxonomy (NCBI): domain Eukaryota; kingdom Viridiplantae; phylum Streptophyta; class Magnoliopsida; order Brassicales; family Brassicaceae; genus Pugionium; species Pugionium cornutum. Next base: position 36,476,624 of record CM032159.1, on the reverse strand, counting down.
TTTTTTCGCTTACGATCCTGTTAAATTCAGGGCCGGCTTTGATACTAGATATATGTAAATGAAGTCTTTATTTTTTTTGGTTTACAAAATTGTAGAGATCGAGATTGTTCCAGTTATTTATTTGAAACTGTAAATAAACATTAGTTTACTATTCATGAAACTAATAGAAATTTCTTCATTTTCATCAGTAGTGAAACTTTCTTTCTGTTCATCTTTTTATTTCTCAGTAGTGAAACTTTCTCTCTGTTCATCTTTTTTATTTCTCAGTAGTGAAACTTTCTTTCTGTTCATCTTTTTTTATTTCTTATACAGGTTATTTTATTTAACTGTCTGTTTCGAGTACTATGCCGAAAAAGTAGTGAGCAGTACCTTTTTTCAATGAAAACAACAAAAGGCACTTTTGTAATTAGGACAAATTCTATAATATAAAACATCATTTTCTAACTTTTTGCGGTTCACTACCAGTTCATAATCCTTAACTATATTATTTCGTAGTTGATCAATACTTTTTCTTAGCTGGATGCAGTATATATATCTAGATGATGGGACTTATCTACTTTGTTTTGATTTTAACTAATTTAGAAATTCTAATCAGATGAGTCGGAAGAAAAAATGTCAATGGGTTTGGTAAGGAGGTATTCACTTTCTCTTTATTTTTTGGTACATTTAACCCATCAAATGCATTATACGTGGAGAAATGGACCCTCCACATTTATTTAAATGATGGTCCCTTAGTGGGTCTACATACATTAGCACTCAATATAATTAAAATTCATCATTAATATTTGACACTTTTCTCATTAAAAAACTAATTTTTGTTTCGTTGAAAGTTTCTGTAATCGTTATTTTTACAGAGCACATTTATACAATTAACTTTAGGAATGATTTGACAAAGCTAACAATACCAAAAAACATATTAGTGATGATCATTTCGTTTGTCTATTATACGAAATTGCGACTGTAACCTACGATCAGTCGATACGATAATTTTTGTTTGTTTTATAGTTACAACGATTGAACGCAGGTCGCAATTGTAAATTTATTTGTTTATCAATCGCGTAGCGGATCGGAGCAATTGATCACATGTTTATTTGTTTTGTTGTCACGACAAAAATGTAGTTAGAGTTAGTGGCATTTTGATATAATATAGAAATAATATAAGGATAGTTCAGTATTTTACAATATTAAGAGCAAATTTTTGATGACATCGTTAAAATTCGATGGGTTTAAAATTTTGTATCACATATCAGTACGATTGGTTGCTGCATTTTTACAACAGACAAACGAACACCGTTTGGTCATAAGTCATTGTAATAGATGCATGCAAAAGACAAACGAACATCACTATTATATTTACATCTAATATTTTGACAAAATTTTATTAACAATCAAATTTTGAAAATATACACTTTGTCAAATTTAATTGTCGAGCCGAAATTATAATTGTAGGTTATTTTCTTCATATATAAAAATAAGTAAAAATTATTATGATGTTATAATTTATCTAATTAATGTATTATGTATATTTGATGCAAGAGTGAAATTAGTATATGGTTTTAGTCTTTTTGTTTTTATAAATGATTTACTCCTCTTATGGTTTAGTCTTTATAAATAATTGATTTGGTAATAATATTAAGTAACTATTATTATATTTAAAATTTGGATTTATATGTCTACTTTTTAACAAAATAAAATTAACTGCAACACATCCAACCTAAAATGACCCTTTTTCGTTACAATGAACTTGTTGAGAAACATAATTTGATTATTTCTCATTAGAAATAAACTTACCAAATACATTGTTGATACATAATGATGAACATCAAGGGGAGGGAGCCACCATGGGCATGAAGTCACCAGAAGAGGAAAAAGACATGTGTGGATATCTACAAGGAACAAAACTATGAAACCACATGTGAGGACAGTAATACTTAGGTTTAACAAGGAACTCTGCACATTCGTTCACAGATCTTTGTCCTGGAAAGAAAGGAATGCAATTGTTCCTAATATCAAGAACACCTCTTTCGATCAAGACCTTACACCAAGGTCCCACGTGAGTGAAATAGTTATCCGACAGAGATAAGTTGACAAGATTCTCTCCGAGTAGCATACATATAGCTTCCGGGATGACTCCGAACAAGAGATTCCCAGCTAAGTTTAACTGCTCTAGTTTCTCTAGACACATTAGCGATAGTGGCAAAGGACCTGTGAGTTTGTTTCCACCGATATCGATCACTGATGCTTCTTTGAGGAACCCTATCTCGTTAGGGATACAACCCATGAAATCATTATTCAAGAAGAGTACTTCTGTTAACGTTGACATAGATCTTAAGATGCTTCTTGGAAGAGGACCATTGAATTTGTTATCTGCTAAAGTTAAGTAAAGAATGTGTGATGTACCATCGTTAGGTATCTCAGGGAGGCTTGAAGTGAAGCCATTGTCATTGATGAAAAGAACGTCGAGGTTCTGACCGAAGATTTGTGGTGGAATTGAACCAGAGAAAGAATTAAACCGGATATCAAGAAATGTTAAACCGGACATGCCAAGTACAGCTGTCGGAAACTGACCGGTGAATCTATTGTTGCTGATGTCGAGTTCGTAGAGATACTTGAGATTGGCGATCTTTGAAGGGATAGTACCTCCAAAGTTGTTAGAGTTTACATGAAACAGAGCTAAATCTGGGAATTGGTCGATAAATCCTTCTATGGAAGGAGCAGAGAGGTGGAAGCCATTGAAATCGATGGAAGCAACAGTAACTGCGGTTTGGTTATCCGGAGGATTGTCACAGTAGAATCCTCTGTAACTACAGATGTCTGAACCAATCCATGTCTGTGTTACGTTGAAAGGGTCGAGAGTGATGAGTGACTTGAATCTCTGAATCACTGGGTACACCACTGCAAGCCTTTGATCTAAGAAAGACAATATCTTTCCACCTTCTCCGGTGAGACCAGCGTTGGTCAATTGCATAGTTCCAACAAGTAGAAGAGCCAAAAGCAATGAATTCTTCATCTTTCTCGATAAACAAAAGGCGAGTCTGAATTTTGGAAAATCAAATGTGTAGGAGATGAAAAACAGAAGTGGGCAGGTTCCTAAAGGGTATTATACTCTTTACTTTATAGTGTGTCAGCAAAATAATTTTGATGTTCTATTAAAACTTTTATAGAGGTAAGTTTGGTGGAAAGGAATTGAAGTTGGTAATAAAAGGTATTAAATTTAGGTAGGTGATAATTAGATTTTCCATCAAATAAATTAATAACAAAAATACCATAATTTTTTTTATTTCTTTAACTACAAATAGTTAATATATGAATTGACTAGTTAATTTTATAATTCCATATGTTATATAAATTTATTTGACTAAACTTATTTTCATCGAAATTTTTTATAATTATATAAATTATGTTTCTCTTTTGTAAACTCCACAAACGTTATAAATTTTTTCAATTACAAAAATTATATTATCATTAAAATGTTAAATCACTATGAACCCTAGTTTTAATATGAAAATTTGGTTTTTTAACTTTGAAATCAACCCAAACCAAAAACTCGACTTGGATAAAAATCCAATCCACATTTTTTTATCCTTAATCGATTTGAATTCTTATCGTTGTCTTGTTTTTTCACTTCGACTTTAACTCCGACAGTTACTTCCATTGCAACTTAGACTACACTTCCGACTTTGACTGGTATCTCCACTTTTGATTGAGATCTCGACGTATACCCTTACCGCCTCTGCTTTATAATTACATAAACTATTTTGTTCTTTTGTAAACTCCACAAACATCATAATTTTTTTCAATTACAAAAATTATATTAACATTTAAATATTAAATCACTATGAACCCTAGTTTAATATGAAAATTTGGTTTTAACTATGAAATAAATTCAAACCGAAAACCCGACTTGGATAAAAATTCAATCTATATTTTTTTATCCTAAATCGATTTGAATTCTTATCTTTGTCTTGTTCTTTCACTTCGACTTTAACTTTGAAAGTTTCTTTCATTGCAATTTGGACTGCACTTTCGACTTTGACTGGTATCTCCACTTTTGACTGAGATCTTGACGTATACTCTCGCCGCCTCTACTTTAGTTTGAGTCATCGATCTATCTTGAAGTAAACTTTAAAATCGATTTTTGTTTCAAATTGATTTTCCAGTACGATTTCATTTTTTTTAATCGATTTGCAATCTAGTAGAATGTGTTTTTTTAATCTGGCTGTTGTTTGGTTAAATCCACTGGTTATGATTTCGGTTTAATAACTATTTAAAATTTAATTTTATTAAGGTGATTTAGAGTTGTAGGAAGTTCAAGTATTTAGCCATGACTAAACGCATCAACTCGATGTGTCGTGATCGGCCAAATGGCTGATCAAGAAAATACGTTTGGGTTTGTGATCTGCCAATTGACTGATCAAGCCGATCGATCAGGATGGCCTCAGAAAAATAACTCGGTCAAGTCTAAATTTATTGTAACGGCCACATGACCGATTACATCGGCCAATTAAGACGGCAATAAAACAAAGATCCATGAAACTGAAGACTTTCTTATGAATGAGCATTCAGTCGCACTGGCTGACCATCGAACAAGATTTGGCCAAGTGAAGACATTGAAGTGTTTGTCCATAAGACCGATCAGAAGACTTTCAAAATATAAGAAGGGCCAAACATACATACTTCGGTGATTAGCCATTTGTCCAATAGTGATGACCGATCAGGCCGGCTGATGACCATGACACTTATGGCAATTTTCAATGTCCAACCCAGTATTAAGTTGACCCAATATGATTTCCAGTTTGTATAAATATATATTTTATACCTAAATCTATGTAAGTTTTATGCTGTTTTCACAACTCTTTTCCTTTCTTATGCTACTTTTGGGCCTTTTATACTTTTTCGGTTGAGATTTCACATATTTCATGTGAAGTTAGTAAATAACATTCTAATTCTACTCTAGTTATGTTTTGCTTTTGATTATATATTTTTCTTTGGTTTGTTTTTCTATGTATGAGTTGTTATGTTATGGATTTAAGGTTTAGTAGATTACCAAAGATTTATAGCTATGATACTAATGCTTAAAAATTATATTCTTAGTTAATCTTTTTATTAGGAGTGTTTTTCATGGTAAATTTGGTTTTATCATCCAAAATATAATTTAGAGATTTCTTATATTAAAGGTGTTGATGAAATATTTGAACAAACTCTTAATTAGTTTTTCTTCCCTAGCCAATGAAAGTTAATGTTAGGATGATAGACTTTATGGACCTAATCACTAGAATGCTTATTGATTGATCGGACAATAAAAGTTTAGTTTGGTCTTTCTTTTGGTAAAAGGTTTAATGCCACGAAAATGGGTTAGCATATGTGATATAAGACTCAAGAAGAATCTTATGGGTGGAGAGGTTGGTCGATAATCTCGACCTGCCGATCGCTCTTTAGGGCTCTATGATGTTCGACATGGTGAACCAACAATTTGGCGATAGTTCTTTCTTGTGAGATCAAAGATGGAGCAATGATGGCAGGTAGAAATGGACCATAGAGATATTTTAATGTCTCTAATGTAGCATGGCTGCTTTGCTAAAGGTGCTAAGACGACCGAAGGCAAGAACAAGATAGATTTTCTCTCAGAGAAGAAAAATGCACTAAAACCTTATAAATTGTTCATCATCTAGACTTATATAGGTCATGAAATGAAAAGGAAATACTTATATTCGGCCATTATCGAAGCCTTCTGGACCATCCAAAACATAATAAACTAAGAATACCTTAGCTTTGTTCGGGTAGGATCAAAATGGTGCATTTTGAGGAACTTCTTGGCAGGCACAGTGCGTGGTGTGAGTCTTGGTGTAGAATCATTCTTGTCTTTCCCCTAAGTCAGCGTGATTTTCATCTTGAAACTTTTCCTCATTTGTTGCTTTTTTCGCATGTGCTTGTCCCATTTGGTTTGTTGTGGGTATGTCGTGCTTTGAGAGCATATTGATGTTCAACTAAGTACTCCAATGCATTTTTAGCAATTTTATAAGTACCTTTCTTATGACAAAGATACTTACCTTAGCCTATGGGGTTGGCGGCATGGCCGATGGTTAATCGGTTAAAGCGATTTATTAAGTCTTGATTACAAGAAAAAAATAATTTTGCAACAACATAATCAGTGGCAAAGCAGTTGCACTTTTCCAATTACCGACTAATTTACGATAACTACTTATAGTTTCAAATCAATCATCGCACAAGCCTACCTTCGTTATATATTCGCTAAATTCACACAAATGTGCGGCTACAAATGGAGTCGCAAATATGCGACTAATTTTTCCACTGCTATGATGTCTCATTACATTGCAACTATTATGCAACTATTTTAAAGTTGCACAGTTTGCAACCAATTTGCAACTATATTATATTATTACCATTGTAAATTTTGATTACAAATCAGTCGCAAATTTTACCGACTAATGTGTGATTGTTTTTATAGTCACAGAAATAATAGTCGCATATGAGTCACATATATTTGCAACTATCCTATGCAACAATCTTGCGGTGCCTTTTATAATCGTTACTGTTGTTGTCGCATTACAGTCTCAAAAAGGTACAACTAAATCTAGTTTATATTTGTGATTAATTTGCGACTAACGTCTATATAGTGATAATGTAGTCACAAGTTTGAAAATAGCTAACAATCGTCTCCAAACTCATGATCCAACTTTGTTGCTCTGCTGCAAGTTGAGGGGCTTCAACTACACATCATGTCGTTTCCGTTCAGCAGCAAGTTTGGCATCTCTGCGAGCATTAACAGAGGCTTGCTCTTCGATCTTGCGGTAAGAAACCTGTAGTTGTTCTTGCATTCAGAAAAATTCCAAAGCAGTACTCATCCCGTAGCTTTGTTTTTTCTGCTACTGTGAATGTTATCAAGACTTCCAAGTCTATATTGACATCCTCTCTCATCCGGAATGGTGGAGTGAAATAAAAAAAATTTCTGGTAACTAAAACAAATTATAGTAATTAAATATAAACGATAACATAGTTTTTCTACTGAATGAATATTTTGTTCATTTTTTCTGTGTTGAGCTCTAAACGGTGCGGGTACATTAGAAGCCTCACAAGGATCTGCCTCGACAATCGATATTTTTTTCCAAATTCTTTTCATATGCTTCACCAATTTCATTTGCCTTCACGTCAGCATATATCCCATTGGCCCGTGTATGAATTTTAATACAAACTTCTCCAATGAATACTGATCATCCCAAATCATTTCCTAAAAACATTAAAAAAATATGATAACAAAATTAACATTTGAATAAAAATAAACATTTGAAAATTGAAATTACTTACTATTATTGGTGAATTTGTCAATATGATTTTTTGTTCCTACAAGTGTGATGTGTTGAGTTTTTTATTCTAACAACTTTTGCAGATGATTTTGAGTCTTCATAGAGTCTTTTAGTTTTTATGCGTTTTACAAGTTTTAGATCACAATGGATGAAAGCAAACAATTTTGAAAAATTTGGAATTTAGAACTAGGTTGAAACGTTTGAAGTTTGATACTCTTTGAAAGACTTTCTATCTTTGTATCAAGTTCAAACTTTGTCACACGATAGAATAACGAGTTAGCTTTAATGTACAAGTGGTTTGAAGTCAATCCAACGGTTAGATCAAAAGTTATATTAGTTTTTGTAAAAATAGTCCATTTTGTCGAGCAAGTGCAAAACCTCACCCAAGACTAAAAGGGTCAATTATTTCACTTGGGATGGATCGATCCAGACCCCGATAAACCATTTCACTTGGGATTGATCAATCCAAACCCATATAGACCATTTCACTTGGGATCGATCGATCCAGACCCATATAAACCATTTCACTTGGGATTGATCGATCCAGACGTAGATCGACCAATCCAAGTTTAGATCGACCATTCCAAACTTTCCAACAAAAAGAAAACTTTGATTTTACCTTTTTCGACCCAAAATCATTCATAAACGACCACAGGCCCATAGAAACTTATTTTTATCCAATTTTAGAGGAGACTATTTTCTCCTTCATACTTTTAGAATTTTGATATAAAGCTTTTACGAAGACGAATCTCTGACTCTATAGATTTTTAGAAGATTTCTGAACTTTTGTTATTGTACTACTATGCAACCTTTTTCTTTTATCATGTTTTTTTTTCTCTGTTACCATGTTTGAGTAGATTTATAGTTAGTTTTTAGGGTTTTCAAAGATATATTATGGATTGATAAATCAGATTGCTAGAGTTAGGGTTATTCATATGGATCTCCGTCTAAATTGTTCTCAATGTTTAATTTGGCTTGGTCACCTAGATTACTGATCTTAGGGTTATTGAACTTATCAAAAGTGTATTTTAATTTCTTGAAAGAAACTCAGATGGACAAGTTGTCTTTAGCCAACGAAAGCTGATGCTAAAACAATTTGTGAACATATCAGACTTATTCGATTAATGCATGTTTAGGAACTTGAGAATTCGAACGATAATTTAGAAAGATAGATTGTTAGACATAGTAGTTTAGTGCAACGATAGTTGACTGACTATACATTAGTGTTCTGAGTTCTAGACAGTACTTAATAAAATCATGGATTGGAACATATGATTTACAATCCTGATTTCCTGCAAAATTCCCTGAAACCTGATGCTTTTAATTTTTGCTTTACATCGATTTTATTTTGCTTTCACTATTTCTAGATTACTTTAATAGCCATACACTCCTTTTTTTTTGTCTTAACTTAGCTTGAATGTAAATATTTGTAACTTAACATTGGTCCTTGTGGATTCAACTTGTAGTAAGTTTCTTTGGGTTAAAACATGAAGTATAAAGTTTTTGATGCCATTTCCGGAGAAAAATTAAGTTACCTATGAGTCTAGGACTAGGGCTTAGTCTAGGATATTTTATTTTCAGTTCTAATACATTATATATTTTAACCCTTAAAACGCTTCCATCATAGAAGCTTCCATTACCGTGCTGCAAAAAATCTAAGATCTCGTTCCTTAACTTTTCTGTCCTTCAGACTGAGAAGAAATTAGCGAGAAATAACTTTTTGCATTGATTCCATAAGGTGATGGCAACATGTGGCAGATTTTGTTCCACTTGGGAGCTTTATCTCTTAGAGAGAATGGGAACAAACTTAGCTTCAAAATATCTTCTGAAATCCCATTGATTGTGACAGTTCCACAAAACTATCAAATTCATCCAAGTGATCTAGGGGATCTTTCATTAGGATACCGTGGAACTTGCTACCATGCACTATATTTATCAAGCTCGCCTTGATCTCGAAGTTGTTGTTTCCGACAGGAGGTGGATGAATTAAAGTTTGGTACCCATATACATTTGGCTCATCAAAAGTCCTGATCACTCACTCCTTTTGGGTGCATTGGACCTCTTGCTCTCCATGCATTCTGATTCTGACCTCCAGCTCCTTGAGCTTCATTCTCAGCATTCTGCAGCAGGTTCTGGTCATGGCGTTCCATCTACCAATCTCTTCTTAGATGATATATAATAGTCTAAGATAACTATGAATGTCCTTCATGACAACCATCATACATTAGATTTTTTATAACTTCCAACATGTTGTAAAAGTTGTTTGCCTCCCAATTAGGTTCTTCTTCCATATAATTACGAAAACCTTCCTCTTTATGATTATGATCAGAAGTCATGGTATCATGATATCCATCCGTTATCATCTCCACATATCTATTACCAATGTTACCCACTGCATCTTCACTAGCAACTCTGTGATTTCTATTCCCTTCAGTATAACTTGTTCCTAACTCTACATTTAGTTCTTCTCCATAGTTATACCAAACATAATAATTAAGCATAAATCATGTACTATATAAATGATTCCAAATTTTGTGTCCTACAAGATATTTATAATTTTCAACTAAAACAGGTACAAAAAAACTTACCTCCAGTACTTTGCAATAATGATTGATTATTTGCAAAACTCATTAACCACTTGATCTCCACAACAAACCCGGCCGAGGATATTTTGATATTTTTGTGCATCTAGTCTCTCGAATTATTATTACTATAATTCTCCCACATCTTATTTCACTTTTTTTATAACTTTTGATTTTAAACATGAGAGAAACATGGTAACATATATAGAAGATTTTGGTACTACTTTAACACTGTTTTACCACTCATTTTTGCCTCCAATTATGGAGTCGCTTATTTTTAGTTGTAACCACTTCCAAGCATGTGTTTCAAATTACATTATGCCACTATAATGTAACTCAATTCCCTCCAAAATTGTAGTTGCATTTTGCAACATTAGCGACTCATATACAACTACATTTTAGTGACGACGATGTGATCGACTTTTTTTTCATACATATACAATCCATTTGTGACTACATCACATAGTCGCAACACACTTACACTAGAGTCATAAGAGAACTACTAAAAACCAACCACGGTCATTGGTCGCATAAAACGAATTGATTTGCGACTACAAATGTGCAGTGGCATATGAGTCGCATATTAGTGGTGCAACCATCACAAAATTTATAACTATAATTGTAGTCACAAAAAGTGGCAAAATGACTGTTTTTTATAGTGTCTTGTCGGGCCCGTGTGATGTTTCTTTGGCGAGCTCCAATTCTATATGTTCTTTTAGAGTATTTTCTAGGTTGTTCTCCTTGGCACATGTGTGGATCGATGATTCTCGTTGTTCTGATTACTGATATGGCCTAAATCTAAAAGAAGCTCTTCCATCCTCTGCGACGGCCCACTATGGGAATCTCGAGGGTTGTCGCGGCTTGGCTCAGCCCATGTGAGGTATTTTGGATTTATGGAGTTGATTATGGCCTCTACTGCTTGATTAAATTTTTTTTTGTTCATAGAACTTGTCATGGGTGCTTCTCGTACCTTGGACACTAGGATCAGACCATAGTTGGATTTCATAGGTGCATCATTCCCTCCCTCTAATGAAGATTTTGATCTAAAACTGGATCTTTTGCGTCATAAGAAGACAATTCAAAAACATTGAATGTATGAGAAATGTTAAACTCACCTGAAAGTTTCAGTTGGTAGGTGTTGTTGATTTTCTCTAAGATTTTGAGTGGGCCGTCACCCCTTGGTGAAAACTTGGAGGCTCGTTTCTGTGTAAACCTCTATATTATCATATCCAACCAGATCCATTCCCCTAGCTCAAAGGTTAGCTACTTATGTCCTTTGTTGGCCCTTTTCTTGTATTCCTTGGTCGTTTTCTTGATGCTCTCTTTGGCTTTTAGGTGTAGCATTTTTATGAGTTCTCCTTTTCTAAGTCCATCTTTGGTTCACCTGTTTTATTAAAGAAATTAGCACTAGGTCCATTGGTGACAAGGGGTTAACTACTTAGGATACTTCAAAAGGAGATAGCTTGGTATTCAAATAAGTAGCAAGGTTATAAGCAAACTTAATAAAGGGAAAGCAATATAACCATGTATTCATGTTCTTACTAATTGTGGTTCTAAGTAAAATTTAGAGAGTTTTTTTTACCATTCTGTTTGTCTATCTGTTTGAATATGACAAGTAGTTGAGAACAAAAACTTGGTACTTAGCTTGAGTCAAAGTGTTCTCCAAAAGTGATTGAGAAATTTGGTGTCTCGGTCAGAGACTATGATTCTTGATATTCATGTAGATGCACCATTTCCTAGAAGAATAGATCAGCGGTTTGTATGGCATCATTTTTCACAGTGTGATACATGCCATCTTAAAGAACCGATCCACCACCGCAAATATTTAGTTTTTCTCTGATTTTTGGTAACCCTAAGACAAAGTTTATAAAAATATCTACCCATTGTGCGTTATGAATAGGAAATGGTAAATAAAGATCGTAAGGATGTAACCTGAATTTTGCTTTATGGCATGTAATACATCTTGAACAACTCTCTCCATGTATTTATTGAGATAAGAACAAACCAAGTGATCCATCACCATGGATATTGTCTTGTCCACGCCAAATTGCCCCATTAATCCTCTTCTATGTGCCTCATTGAGCACTAGCTCTGATATAAAATGCTTCATGGAGTCTTAAAAGTGACAAGGTGATGTAAGATTGAGTATCAATCTCACAAGCGGTATGGACGTGACTCGCAAGGCCGAGAATCTCTCTTGGCTTAACCAGGAAAGGGAGATAAAAAGAGGGGGTTTTGATCGAATCACACAATCAAAGGTGAACCAAGAGAGTTTGAATCTCTCAAACTAACTTGGCCGTGACTTCAATAGAAAGAAAGTGAATCACACACTTAGTTTCTAAAGAACAACAACAAGATCAAAGACAAAACTTTGAAGAAAATACTTTTTATTCAAATTTTTATTTCAGTGGTGTTCTATCTTTACAAGCAAGTCGTGCTGAGCTTATATAATGTTCATAGCAAAAATCATAAGGTCTAAAAACAGGAAAGGAAATCATACATTTAAAACATATGGTTGTTGGCCATTAATGTCTAGTTTGGCCAACAAGGAAAGTGTAGATGTTTGTATCTTGAGAGCTTTGGGGGAAAATTTAAGGTGTCTAGGTACATCTTGTATGCTTTTGAAATTCTTCAATACGTGCCCAAGTTGTAAGGAATAAAGATGTTACAATCTGAACACATAAAGTGCACTTCGGTCAATATATGGCAAGTCTTGGAGAAGAGGGATCCGCCTGATCTTATGGTGGTTGGTGCATGGTAGTTTAATTTTGGGCTTCCTTACGGCCTTAATAATATGTCCTGGACGCCATATCTTGGTTTGCAAGTGATTAAACCAGTTGGTCATCTCACTTGCCATAAACAGCTCCAATCGGTTCATTTGAAGACACGGATCCACCCGCCAAGTCGAAGGTGTGTTTGGGCTTCTAGAAGTACTTATGGGAGCTCCTAGAAAAACTAAAAGTCTCCTGGTCGCCAAAGAAATGTTTGAAGAGTTTCATATAAGAAAAGTTCCAAATATGGTAAGTTTCGGCAACTCCAGCTTGATAAATGGTTCATGACTTGATCTTGTCTGGTTTGGGGTGAACTCCATGTCACCAAGTGTCCTATGTGAGTCAGGATTATATGTCAGTTTTGTTCTTGGCTTGCCGCTTCTTTGTTAGGCTTGAATTAGTGAAGATACAGCCATATATCTTTTTGCGCATATTTGGCCGCCTTTGTGTTCCTTGGGCCGGCCGGACCAGCGACTTGGCCGGGGGTTGGGAAAATGACCACATCTTACCCTCCCCCTTCCGAAAATTTTGCCCTTAAAATATTTTTTCCTTCAGATAACTAATGCAAGTTAATACCTTCATTCACTTGAGGGTTTAGGGCATTACCTCGGTTTATGGCCCTTGTATGGTTAGGGTGTGGCCATTGTGCATCGGGAGGTTGCTCCTAGATAAGCAAGGAATAAATTACTATTTTCCTTGGCAGCTGGTTTCTTTTCTTGGCGTTTAAGGTGTTTGATTCTCCATGGTCTCCTCTTTGTTCCGAACACCGGTTTAGTGTAGGAGCTGTTTCTTCTTGGTCTTTGTTGGATCTTTGCATACATATACCTGTTTTAAAAATCTTTGACAAAAAATGCATTACGCTAGTATTGGAATTTTCAAATTCAGACTCTTTTATTTCCTTAACACTTTTAGGCTTAACATTTTCGAGTTTTATTACCAAGATTTTTATTACTTTTCTAGTTGGACATGTCTTAGCAAAGTGTCCTCTTTTTTGAAATATATAGCATAGAATTTCAAATAGTTTTAACTGGTTAGAGCACTTACCTGGTTTTTCTTTGTAGTGTAGTTCAGGCAATGACTTTGATGGTAGTTTGTGTGCTACCGCTTGAGGCTTTGAAATTTGTGGATCATCTTTGGGCTGAACCATTGGTAGCTCCTGTGTTTCCTCCTAAAGTGTTTGAAAACACTTTATTTTCTTCTGTACAGTAGACTCTTGGTTCGGGGTTTTGTGTTTGACAATGATGCTAAAAGCCATCTTCTTGGTTCGGGGTTTGCATGGATCTTCACATAGTATTGTTGTTGAGCTGCTATGTTCCTCAAAAACTCATCATATAACAGCTGCTTCATTTCATCTCATGTTGCCTCTGGTTCATCATATTCTAACCATATGTAGGCGTCTTGCTCCCCATTCCTAAAGGCATCTTCGGTTAGGATGTCTTCGGTATAGACTGTCCTTTCTTCATCTTGAATTTGGTTACTTTGAAACCAATCTTCCATTTCTTGTTCCCACTTTAGATAGGCATCTGGTCCTTGTTCATGGCCTGAAAATGAGATATATTCTGGTTCATGATTTTCTTCACCATCCGATTGTTGCTCCGAAGGTTCGGCCAGGTGGTACTCGGGCCATTCTTCCTCATATTCCGCCTCATCACAATAGATTACTCCTTGTTCCTCATGTTCTAATTCTTCTAGACTACTTTGGAAGTTAGTCTCTTCATGCCACAAATCTCCTTCATGGGTTTCTTCTTCATCACCTCCTTGGTAACATTCTTCTTCTTCCGACCAACTTTAATGGTTCATGTTGTCTTGGTAATAATCTAGTGGTTCTGGTTCAAGGTTTTCTCCTTTTGATTATTCTTCAAAATCAGTCTCTAAATAGTCTTCATGCCATGATTCTTCTCCATAGTCACACTCGTTGGTGCTTAGGTATTGATCATAGTCATGGTCTTGACGATAATCGGTTTGTGGTATGCTCATGGTGTCTTTTTTTTCATCATAGTAATCCATCATTAAAGTTTGTACCTTGCATGACAGGATGAAAATATCAAGTCCAAATCAACAAATAAGGAAACTACACTCTAGTGAATATATGATATTAACACACAAGTAGTAGCATATGGAAAATCGATACAAGTAAATATTTTGAGGTTTTTGTTTTTGTTTTTGTTTCTTTTGGAAACTAACTTTAAAAAAAACTAAAAGAAAATATTTGTTTTGGTTTTTGATATTTTAAATTAATTTAGGACAAAACAAATAATATTCTATGAATCTCTTTTTTTTTAATTTTACTAACAACTAAATTCGAAAATAACAAAATGAATGATGTTTATATTTTTGGTTTTTTTATTTATGATGAACGAAATTAAGTAAAAATGAAATACAAATTTTTTTATTTGGTTTTTTAGATTTATATGAGAGGAAAAAAAAGAATCAACTAGAAACAATGCAAATCAAGAGTAAGAACAAATATTTTTTTTTTGTTTTCGATAAGATGTAAATAAGAAAATGCAAAACAAAATCATAAAAGATAAAAGATAAAGGTTGGATTAACACAACCTGAGATAGGAGCTTTTAGCTCTGATACCAAATGATATAAGATTGAGTATCAATCTCACAAGCGGTACGACCGTGACTTGCAAGGTCGAGAATTTCTCTTGGCTTAATCAGGAAAAAGAGCTAAAAGGAGAGAGTTTTGATCGAATCATACAATCGAAGGTCATTAATGTCTACTTTGGCCAATAATGTTTCTATTGGCCATTAATGTCTAGTTTGGCCAACAAGGAAAATATAGATGCTTATATCTTGAGAGATTTGGGGCGAATGTAAGGTGTCTAGATACATCCTATATGATTTGGAAATTCTTCAATATGTGTCCAAGTTGTAAGGAATAAATATGTTGCAATCTGAACACATTAAGGCACTTCGGTCAATATATGGCAAGTCTTGGAGAAGATGGATCCGTCTGATCCTATGGTGGCTGGTGCATGGTAGTTTGATTTTGGGCTTCCTTAGGGCCTTAATAATCTCTCCTGGTTGCCGTGTCTTGGTGTGCAAGTGATTAAACCAGTTGGTCATCTCACTTGCCATAAACGGCTCCAATCAGTTCATTTGAAGGCACGTATGGACCCGCCTGGTCCAAGGCGTTTTTGGGCTTATAGAAGTGCTTAATTGAGCTCCTAGAAGTACCAAAAGGACTCATGGTTGCCAAAGAAATGTTTAAAGACTTTCATATAAGGAAAGTTCCAGATATGGTATGTTTCGGAAATTCCAACTTGATAAATGATGCATGACTTGATCTAGCTTGGTTTGGGGTGAGCTCCATGTCGCTGAGTGTCCTATGTGAGTCAGGATTATAGGACAAGTTTGATCTTGGCTGGCCGCTTCTTGGTTAGGCTTGAATTAATGAAGATACACCTATATATCTTTTTGTGCGTATTTGGCCGCCTTTGTGTTCCTAGGGCCGGCCATACTGGCGAATTGTCTGAGGATTGGGCCAATGACTACATCACAAGGGCTGGCCGTGAGACAAGTTGGTGGTCACTCTCTTTTGGTACGGTCGATTGGATAGGTATGGTGATCTAATGAGTTGGCGATCGCTCTCTCTCTCATGGAATCAAGACCAGGGGAGTTATGGGGAGGTGAGGTGCACCATAAACAAGGTGAGAAATCTTTGATACAGCACAAAGAGTTCAACCTTATAGGCAGTTGCACACTCAAGGGAATTAACTCGTAGGATTTCTTGTAAAAAGAAAGTTTTATCTTTATTAATAATCAAAAGGTGATTTGTTACAAGACTGCATGAGAACCTTGTATAATGTGCCTTGGTCTTAGGGTTTTTTGTTAGTACAAAAGTGCACTTTTTAAGGTTGACATAAAAGTCTTTTTTCGAAGTGTGTTTAAAACTTGCTTTAGTTGAGCATTGTTTTCGTCCAAATTACTATTGTAAATCAAAATGTCATAGAAATACTTAACAAAAAATTACGTATAAATGACCTTAGAACCTGGTTCATGGGCTGCATGAAAATGCTTGTGGCATTGATTAGGCCAAAGGGCATGACTAACCATTCATAAAAACCTTGCTTGGTCTTGAAAATTGTCTTCCACTTATCTACTTCTCTCATTCTTACTTGGTGATAACCACTTTTGATATCTATCTTGGAGAATATAGTGACTCCATTCAATTCTTCAAACTAGTTATCTAGCCAAGGAATAGGATGTTGATACTTGATGGTGATGTTGTTGATGGCACCACAGTCTACACACATCCGCCTAATACCATATTTGTTTTGCACTAGTAGCATAGGCACAACACAAGGGCTGAGACTCTCACAAATGTAAC
Organism: Pugionium cornutum; assembly: GCA_018901935.1. Classification (NCBI taxonomy): domain Eukaryota; kingdom Viridiplantae; phylum Streptophyta; class Magnoliopsida; order Brassicales; family Brassicaceae; genus Pugionium; species Pugionium cornutum. The sequence continues at coordinate 36,459,607 of CM032159.1, read as the reverse complement.
CATTGTTCATGAGGTCTTGCATTTGTTCCTCCAATTCCTTGGATTAATGAGGGCTCATATGGTAGGCTGCTTTGTTTGGAAGGGTTGCTCTAGACGCAAGGTCTATTTGGTGCTCTATTCCTCTGATCGAGGTAAAACCAGCTGGAATCTCCTAAGATATCTTTATACTTCTCCAGTACGGCATTGATCTCAACCGGTATCTCATCTTCTTTGAACCCTACACTTAAGACACTATTTGTACAATATTAGCATAATTGTCATTAAGCCATTGTAGTATGTATGGCCTTGAGTGCTTAATATTTTCAAGTCCTAATATTTCTACCATACAATATTATCACAAGAACCTCCATCAATAACAAGATTACATACCTTATCATTGATGGTGCATCATGTGTGGAATAGACTCTCCCTTTAGACCTTCTCATCAGGTTATACTAGTACAATAAATACTCTCCTAGTCACTAGGAGCTCTCCTGTACCAAGGTACTCCACTTCATCTTCTATTCCATTTGGCTCTTCATCTTGCTCATCTGTGACTCATAGTCACCACTCGGACTAACAATTATCACTTGTTGGTTTAGGCAGTCTCGGGTCATGTGTCCTCTACCATGACCCTTAAAACATGTTATGTCATGAGTCCTATCTTGATATTAGCTACGGTACTTAACTTGTTATTGCAAAAGTGTCTTAGAAGACTCGACATTCTTTCCCTTGAACCGAGACTCCACCTCTATGCCTTGCCCTTGTCTACGGGCTGGTTGTTGCTCACGGCCATTGCTGGTTGGTATTTGGACGGCTGATCATGGATGTTGTGCATTTGATTTATTTCTCTAGTTGTACTAACAAGTGCAAAAAATCATGCAAGTTGTTGTACGTAGCTTGTTCCACTTTCCGAGCAATAAACTTTTGAAGGCCATCAATGAATTGGGCAATCAACGCATCTTCGGACTTCTCTAAATTTAGGAAGTTTATGAGCTTCTCAAAATCTTCAAAGTATGGGAACCCTGCAGCAACTTTCTAAACTTTTTAAGTCTCTGTGGTAGTATTCAGGGATATACCTTGACCCCAGTAGACATTTCATGTTGGCCCAATTGTTTACGGAGTTGTATCTTTGCCTTCTCCTTTCGGCTATTGTCCTATCCCAGTAAGATAAGGCATTCTCAATGAGTTGGGCATGTGTTGGATGAATTTCTTGTGCTCATTGTATTTGTAGCATTTGAAGGTATAATCTAGACGCCTCTCCTATTCCATGTAGACCTCTGAGTTTGACCTTCCTACAAAAGTAAGAGCTGTTAGTTTTACCTTCATGTTTACTTCTCATGACTCGTAGTCTCGAATCTAATGCCCTCAGATTGGTTCATGCCTCTTAGTGTGTTAAGGATGTCTGGTGCCCTGTGCTCATGGTAGATGTCTCATTTTTCCATTTGAAAACCTCCATCTTCACCTACTAGCCAAAAGTCTCATGGACCTTGTTGTGGTCTCTCGAGTGCTGGTAGGTATGGCTGCTCCAGCCGTTGAAGACAGTCTCCAAAACTCCTTGTTTCCTCCGTCATGGCAATGAGCATTTGAAGCACGACACCTTGAAGATACTTGGATTAATTCACCTATTGTAATAGCTACAAATATTCAAACAAAGTACCTTCCTCGGCAAGGTGTGATAAAAAAATGAACATTATGAAAATATAGTTATGCGGAATGTATATCTATTCTTTTGGGTTTTCTTATTTTGATTATTTTTAAATATTATACGTTCTACTATGCTAAAGACAAGATTTAGATCTAAATGAACATGTTAGTACTTGTATACAAAGACTAAAGGAAAAGGCATATAAAAAATATGGAAATTTTCTCTTGACCAAATTGTTTTTCTCAATATTTCGATTTCTAGAGGGAGAAATTGTTAAAAATGATTCAAAACTTGTCTCAAAATGCAAAACTAACCTCCATGAACAAAATTATGCAAAACTAACCCATGAGGGTATGGAAATTACAAAACACTCATTTTAACTCAAAATAATATAGAAATGTCAATTACGTTTCAATTCCTGCAAAGTTTCCTTTGATAAATACAAACAAAGCAACCTTCTAGGGAAGTATGCTTTCTACAAAAAAAATCTGGCAAACTTTCCGAGAAGTATGTTTTGTTAATAAATTACCTAAATCAAATAAAAAATCATGAAATATGTAATTTATTTTTAAAAATTGTTATCAACACAAATTATATACATACCAAAAGCAAAATAAAAGTTATAATGAATTCAAAAACAAGGAGATTGGATTCGATATGATGGTATCAAATGTTTTGATAGTTTTTTGTTGTTATGTGTTGTGGGTTAATAGTTGGAATTTGTGTAGGGAATTCATATTAGAATTTGAAATATCATGTGATAAGCTTGAACATTTATATTTACAAAGTTTTAAGGAAAAATTGTTTGAGTTATGCATTTACTTACATATCTTTACCATAGTAATTCATTTTTAACAAAAATTTCGCATATTTAATGAAAATTATTATTTACGGTTTAGGATTACGCAGACTTTTCGAGAAGTGTGTCGTAGATTTAACAAAGCAGACTTCCCAAGAAGTCTATACAAACCGGAAGTTTTATTCAACTAAATCATTTTTGTTCAATTTATAGTTTAGGGTTGTGCAAACTTCTCGAGAAGTTTGCCCAAACCAAAATTTAACCAAATGGTATCGTATTGAGTCTTCAAAGCAGACTTCCCCGAAAGTCTGCACAAACAAAGAATTTCACCAAACCGGAATTTCAATTTAACCTTACCAAATTTAGGAATCAAACTTCTCAGAAAGTCTGCTTTGGAACAAAAATACAAAGCAGACTTCTCAAGAAATATGCTTTGGAAATTCGCTTTGGTTAAATTAAAATTTAACCAAACCAAAATTTCAATAACCTTACCAAAAATTACAATGCAGACTTCTCTACAACTTTGCGCAAACCGGAAACTGAAAAATTGTAACTTAAATTTAACATAACCAAATTAAAAGTTTTCAACCTAACCAAATTTTACTCTCCGTCTATAAAGAATGTAACCCTAAAATTTTACCATTATTTCATTTAAAAAAATAGGAGCCTTCATCCTCCAAAACAATATTACAAGGTAAATCTTCTCTTTTACTTTTTTTTTTACCTCCTCTCTTTTCTCGTCTTCTATTCTTCTCATGTTTTTTGTCATCTTGTTATTTTTTACATCTAGAAAAAATCATGAGATATGAAAAAGGAAATTTTTTTGTTTATATGATTTTGTCTTTGTGATTTTGGAATATATTTATTGTTTAGATCTTTTCTTATCGTTTTAATATTCTTTCTCATCTTCTATCGTTGTAGATCTTAAAACTGAAGTCAAGAGATCCAAAAACATAAGTATGTTGCTTTTAGTACTTTTAAGTTTTTCGTGGTTTTGAAGATTTTTGTTGTTTTGTTGTTTTCCTAATCTTTTTTCCCATATGCTTATCTTATTTCTCATCTTCTATTGCTGTAGATATGGAAAATGTAATTAAGAGATTTACAAAAGGTAAGTTTGTTGTTTTAGTAGTTTTTGTGATTTTAATGGTTTTTATAATTTTAGATGGTTTTTTAAGGTTTTCAATAGAAGTTTGAGATTTATTGTGGTTTTACAGTTTTTTATTGTTGTTTTTTAGTTTTTTCGTAGGTTTTGAGTTTTACATTGGTTTTTGAATCGATGGTTTTTCGTGTTGCAAACTTCATTAAAAGTTGAAGACTTCAGTTGCAAACTTCATTACAAGTTGCAAACTTCAGTTACAAACTTCATAACAAGTTGTAGACTTCAACTACAAACTTTATTATAAGTTGCAGATATCATTTGTAACCTTCATTATTTCTCATGTTTTTTTGTTATAGATCTAGAAAAGTAAGTCAAAAGATATAAAAAGAAATTAAAGGAGCTTGAGAAGTAAGTCAAGGAGCTCCTGGAGAAAGGCTATGTTCGAGAGAGCCTTAGTCCATGTGCCGTACCAGTGCTACTAGTGCCCAAGAAGGATGGGACTTGGCGAATGTGCGTGGACTGCCGAGCAATCAACAACATCACAGTCAAGTACCGGTATCCAATACCACGGCTGGATGACATGCTAGATGAGCTAAGTGGAGCCACGGTCTTCTCCAAGATAGACCTCAAGAGTGGATACCACCAGGTCAGGATGAAGGAAGGTGATGAATGGAAGACTGCTTTCAAGACAAAGCAAGGGCTCTACGAGTGGACAGTCATGCCATTTGGCTTGACAAATGCCCCAAGCACCTTCATGCGCCTTATGAACCAAGTTCTTAGGGCGTACATCAGTAAGTTTGTAGTGGTTTACTTTGATGACATACTAGTTTATAGTAAGTGCCTATGTGAACACCTCACACATCTTGAGATGGTACTTAAAACCCTTCAACAAGAAGAGCTTTATGCCAATCTCAAGAAGTGCATCTTTTGTACTGATAAACTTGTATTTTTAGGTTTTGTTGTAAGTTCACAGGGCCTACAGGTTGATGAAGAGAAGATTCGAGCCATACAAGAATGGCCAACACCAGGCAACATCAGCCAAGTAAGGAGCTTCCACGGACTGGCCAGCTTCTATAGGAGATTCGTGTCCAACTTCAGCAGTATTGCCTCACCACTGACGGCAGTAGTGAAGAAGAATGTGGGATTCAGCTGGGGAGAAGCTCAGGAGAAGGCATTCCAGGCCTTGAAGGACAGCCTTACACATGCACCAGTGCTAGTCCTGCCCGACTTCAACAAGACGTTTGAAGTGGAGTGTGATGCCTCTGGAATAGGCATAGGAGCAGTGCTAACCCAAGGAGGGAGACCAGTGGCATACTTCAGTGAGAAGCTAGGTGGTGCCTCACTGAACTACCCCACTTATGACAAGGAGCTTTATGCCCTTGTCCGAGCATTGGAGACTTGGCAGCATTACTTGCTGTCCAAGGAGTTTGTGATACACACTGATCATGAGACTCTCAAACACCTCAGAGGGCAAACCAATCTCAAGAGGAGACATGCCAGGTGGATGGAGTTCATAGAGACCTTCCCGTATGTCATCAAGTACAAGAAGGGCAAAGACAATGTGGTAGCCGATGCACTATCAAGGAGGTTTGCCTTGATATCAACCATGGAGGCAAAGGTCCTAGGATTCGAGCACATCAAGGACTTATACAAGGATGATCCTGACTTTGCTGAGAGCTACAAGGAGTGTGGCACAGGGAGTCATGGCAAGTTTCTACATCCATGAGGGATTCTTGTTCCGAGAAAAAAGGCTGTGCATACCACACGGATCATTAAGGGAGCTTATCATCCGAGAAGCTCATGGAGGAGGACTCATGGGCCACTTTGGTGTCAACAAGACTCTAGCAGTGGTCAAGGAGCACTTCTACTAACCACACATCAAGAAGACAGTAGAAGCTCATTGTGCAAGATGCATCACTTGCAAGAAGGCAAAGTCCCGAGTGCAACCTCATGGGTTGTATCTCCCACTTTCCATACCTACACATCCATGGGTGGACATCTCAATGGACTTTGTTCTAGGTCTGCCCAAGATGCAATCTTTGTAGTGGTGGACAGATTCTCCAAGATGGCACACTTCATTCCATGTGCCAATGTCAATGATGCCACAGAAACAGCTGAGCTGTTCTTCAGGGAGATAGTACGGCTTCATGGAGTGCCAAGGACCATCGTATCAGACAGGGACACCAAGTTCCTCAGCCATTTCTGGAGGACCCTTTGGAGAAAGCTAGGCACGAAGCTACTCTTCTCTACCACCTGCCATCCTCAAACCGATGGCCAAACTGAAGTTGTCAACAGGACACTATCAACCCTTCTCAGGACTACACTAGGGAAGAACCTAAAGACTTGGGTGGAGTGCCTGCCATTCATAGAGTTCGCTTACAACCGAGCCGTGCACTTAGCAACCAAGAAGACACCATTTGATTCAAGGATGTATGCGCGTGGGCTGTTTGGAGAAGTTTAGGTGAGAAACTCGACCTTAGACTTCTTGGATAGGGGTTTTTGGGTTGGTATTCGATGGAAAGGTGAAGTGAACCATACGAGGGGTGTTGAACCTCGTGATAAATCACAAACTTAGAGCTAGGAGGGCTGGTCTCAACTAGATTCTAAGCGCACAAGATTCTTGAGAGAAAACTTGTTGAACAAAAAGTTCTATCTTTATTAATATCAAAAGGTTGTCGAACTACAATGCTGGAAGGAGTTTTATTAATATGCTCGACAGCTTGACCTCCTAGGGTCGACCCAAATAAGAAAAGGAAAACTTACAAAAGTGCACAAAAGGAAAAAATGCAAAAGTGTATAATCGAAAAAGGACCTATTCCTAAAATGTCTTTGACTCAATAAAAGTAAATATTCTAGATCCTACCCTGCAAAACAAAAAGAGGCATATATTCGAATTGAAACTTACCTCATGGCCAACAAATGGAAGGTGGCCGTCCTTGTGGCGTGCACGCGCCTTGCTCCAAGTCTTCGACTTGGAGTAGGGTTAAGAATCTTTGGGCTCTGACCTCTCTTTCCACTAAAGCCCAAGTCTCTGATGTCCCTTGTGTTGTTGAGAAGCCATTGGACTCTTCCTTGCATTTTTGGCCCATTGTCCTTAGTCGATCTTCCTCTAGGAGCTTGTCGACCCATAAGCTGAATTTGTGGAAGAGTGCCCTTGATCTGCTTCTTGTCATTGCTCCTTGGGGTACCACTGGTGTACATACTTCCTCTAGGTGCATGTCCTGGAGTTGGTAGCTCATTTGGTCCGAGTCCTCCTGTGTAGAAGTGGAAATGCGCGTGTACTCGGCTGGATCGGATGTACCGGCTGGATTGTGCGAGGTACTAGCCGAAATGCCTTCAGGACCGGCCAAGTTGATCCCGGAGTTGGCGGCATCACCAGAGGGACCGGCGGTGTCATCCACGTCGCCACCAAGTGTGCCAGAAGCTTGGGCCTCTCCGCCGGCAATGCTGGTTGCTCTGGTCCTTGTGGTCGAGGGTCCGGCTGTACTGCTTGGGCCGGCAGGCGTGCTAGATGGTCTGGCTATCTCGGGCAAGCCTTCTGGTCGGCCAGTCTGGTCTCCTGGCTGGATGTACGACCTGATGTCCTCATCACTTACTATTGCTAGTATTTTCCGTGCCCAGGATACTTTCATCTTCGGTCAATGCTAACGTCTTCTCTTTCATATCCTCCAAACCTCCAAAGGTTTTTACAGAGAAACTTTGCATTCGATGGTGTATTCCTTGGATGTTTCTTTGATGTTGAATCTGAGCGAAGATGTTTTTAAGTTAAGGTCGATTACAGCTCATGTGGTGGCTAGGAATGGTCTCCCAAATATTATTGGGTTAGCGGGCCACTCATCCATCTCTACCACAACAAAATCTATGGAGATTAATGAGTCACCAACCTTAACTGGTAAGTTTTCCATGATCCCAATAGGAGATCTATTAGACTTTTCTGCCAACACAAACAAGATACGAGCCATCTTGAAGTCTGTTAAACCAAGTCTTTGAGAAACTGTAAGAGGGATGAATCTCACACTAGCTCCAAGATTAACCAGAAATTTATCAAAGGGAAAATATCCTAAGGTGCAAGGAAGAGTGAAATTATCGGGATCTTGGAATATTGCACTACACTCTTGATTGTCCATTTCTGGACCTTCCTCAACACCTTTTCACTTATCCATGTCATATTTCTTGGGCATTTTCATCATTGGATGATCTTCTAGCCAGCTTTGTAGTGGCTCTGTGATTGAGTTTAGTCGTTTCATGAGCTTCTTATAGTACAGTTCAAGGATTTACTCCTTAAACCGCCCGGGAAATGGAAGTTTCTTAAGTGCTCTCTCTTCTCTTCATTCACTTTATGAACTCTCCTTTTCACAGATTCTGCTGGAGTACGGTCAACCATCTGCCATTTTCTTCATTCAAAAGCTCATTGTCGCCTCCTTGCCGTATTGGCTCGGTTTCCTCTACCTCTCCTAGATGTGGGTGCTTCTTCACTACTTATCATGATGGATGGGTAGTACTCTCATGATTTTACTTCAGGTTTTCCAGGGAGTTAACCTTTCGGTGAAAAAGAAGATGAAGCCATCTGAACTACTTGGCTCATACTTGGTGTTGAGCTCCCCAAAAGCATTGTCTACCTTGCTATTGATTTCAGCCATCTTCTTGCTCATCTCCATTGCTTCCTTTCCCTTACCTTCCAAGATTTTCTGCAGTAGGGCCTTCGTGACATCTTCTTGGGCAGGTTTAGGCGCGAGTGCCACATTGAGTGAAAGTGGTTGCTGCTGCTGATTGTACCCCATTTTTGGTTGAAATCCAGGAGGCTGATACTTGGGTCTTGCCATATAAGCTTTCTGGAAACCTTAAGATAGAGGCCTATAGGGCTGGTAGCTTTGGTCTTGCGGGTTGGAGGGAGGAAACGTTAAGTCCTGAGGATTCTCCACGTTGGTACTTCTCCAGGAGAAGTTCGGGTGGCTTCAGTAATTTTGATAGAAACCTTTCTGATACCCTGACGCCCCACCATTTTAGTTCATCTCCTTATGATCTTCCTAGACTTCGTTCCTTTCTTCTTGATACCCTCAACACCCATCAAACTCTCCCACAAAGTTCATTGCCCGTTGAGACACTTGTAGCACCATGTGCAGCTTCTCATTAAAGGCTTTCATCTTTGTTCTATGTTCATCCTCATAGTCTCTGCTCCCACGTGAGGCTCTTTCATAGTCTTCCCATAGTTCCCATCACTTTGAACAAGATTTTCCACCAAGATCACTCCATTTTCCACTTCTTATGCAAGGAAGTTCTCATTGCTCGCCGTGTCTAGGAGCATATGGATTATAGGGAGCACTCCTATGTATAGGATACGGAAGAGTGAGTCATTGGAGAAGCCATGGTGGGGGGGGGGGACATTGTGTTATGTAACCCTTAAAACACTTCCATCATAGAAGCTTCCATTACCGTGCTGCACAAAACCTAAGATCTCGTTCCTTAACTTTTCTGTCCTTGAGACTGAGAAGAAATTAGCGAGAAAGAACTTTTTGCATTGATCCCATGAGGTGATGGCAGCATGTGGCAGATTTTTTTCCACTTGGGAGCCTTATCTCTTAGAGAGAATGTGATGAGGACATCAGGTCGTACATCCAGCCAGGAGACCAGACTGGGACCAGCTTGCCCGAGACAGCCAGACCAGCACGTGCCGGACCAAGCAGTACCGCCGGATCGACCCAGTCAGCATTGCTGGCGGAGAGGCCCAAGCTTCCGGCACACTTGGTGGCGACGTGGATGACACCGCCGGTCCCCTTGGTGATGCCACCAACTCCGGCATCAACTTGGCCGGTCCTGAAGGCACCCCGGCCAGTACCTCGCACATTCCAGCCGGTACAGCCGATCCAGCTGAGTGCACGAGCAATTCAACTTCTACACAAGGAAACTCGGACCAGATAAGCTACCAGCTTCAGGACATGCATCTAGAGGAAGTATCCACACCAGTAGTGCCACCAGGAGCAATGACAAGAAGCAGATCAAGGGCACTCTTCCACAAATTCAGCTTATGGGTCGTCAAGCTCCTAGAGGAAGATCAACTAAGGACAATGGGCCAGAAGTGCAAAGTAGAGTCCAAAGGCTTCTCAACAACACAAGGGACATCAGAGACTTGGGCTTTAGTGGCAAGAGAGGTCAGGGCCCAAAGATTCTTAACCCTACTTCAAGTCGAAGACTAGGAGCAAGGCGCGTGCATGCCACAAGGACGGCCACCTTCCATTTCTTGGCCGTGAGGTAAGTTAAGGTAAGTTTCAATTCGAATATATGTCTCTTTCTGTTTTTCAGGGTAGGATCTAGATTCTTTATATTTTTGAGTCAAGAACATTTTAGGAATAGGTCCTTTTTCGGTTATACACTTTTGTATCTTTTCCATTTGTGCACTTTTGTAAACTTTCCTTTTCTTTATTTGAGTCGACCCTAGAAGATCAAGCTGTCGAGCATATTAATAAGGCTCCTTCCAGCATTGTAGTTCGACAACCTTTTCGTTAATTAATAAAGATCGAATTTTCTTACAAATTTTCTCTCTAAGAATCTTGTGCGCTTAGAACCTAGTTGAGACCAACCCTCCTAGCTCTAAGTTTGTGATTTATCACGAGGTTCATCACCCCTCGTGTGGTTCACTTCACCCTTCCATCAAATACAAACCGAAAAACCCCTATCCAAGAAGTCTAAGGTCGAGTTTCTCACCCAACCTTCTCCAAACAGCCCACGCGCATATAAGCCTTGAATCGAGGCTTGTATCATTTTGGTATCAGAGCTTAAAGCTCCTAAACCAGGTTGTTTCTATCCTTTAGCTTGTCTTGTTTCTTGTTCTTGCATTAGTTTAAGTTTCATTCCAGAAAATCAAAAAAATAACATCTAAATTCATACCAAGTGCATCTAGTTCCTACGTGCATCACTAGGTTCTAGAATCATTCTTGCATTGTTATATTTGACTTTCATTTTTTGTTAGAATCATATTTCTATTATTTTAAGTTAAATTTAAAGAAAAGAAAAAGAAAAGAAAAGAAAATAGGAAAAGTACCAAAAGATTTCGAATTGGACAGCTAGCAATAGTTGTCAAGAAAATTTCCTTTTATTCAAATCTCCATATTTTCGAATTTTCCATTCCTTAGAACTTTCCTTTTTGCATTTTTTTCGAATCCCTTATAAAAAGAAAACCCTCCTAATAATTTAGGAGTATCATAACTTGTCTTCTTTCTTTGTAGCACACAATGGCAGAAGAAAATAGAGAAGCAACCGAAGCCATGGTGGCCATGTTCACCACCCTCCAAACGCAACTCGCATCCATAGGCGAGAGATTGGAGCGCGTGGAGAGGCCTGTGAGATTCCAGGCCATAAGGCACGTGAGAGCTGAGCAAGACCGTCCTGAGGGTCCTGAGCACCTTAGGACATAGCACGAACAGGAGGAGCCCTAGCCAGATGGAGATGAGGACACACAACCTCATAACTATCACCATAGGCAAAGAGGACCTCCACGGCAACCAGAGGCAGAAGATGATGGCTTCGAGCCATATGGTCTTCACCAGAGATCAAGGATGCCTCCTAGACATCATGAGGATGGAGATGAACACGCCTACAACCGGGTAACTCATCCTGATGTTAAGCTAACTCCTCCAAGTTTTGCAGGAAAAGTAGACCCCGAGGCTTACCTAGATTGGGAGAGAAGAATGGATCAGATCTTTGATCATTACAACCAAGTAGGGCCTAGGAGAGTCTCAATGGCAGTAGCACAACTCACGGACAATGCCCTCATCTGGTGGGATCGTGAGGTATCTGACAGAAGGAGGAAAAGAATGAGGCCCATAGACTCATGGGTCGACATGAAGGATGTCATGCGACAAAGGTTTGTTCCACCTTACTTTCATAGGGACTTGCAACGTCGTTTTTATACTCTTAGGCAGGGTACCAGATCAGTAGAGGAGTACTATGAAGAGTTCGAGAAGCTAAGGAACAGATTGGAGCTCAATGGTGATGAAGAAGCATTGATGGCACAATTCTTGGATGGACTCCAAGAAAGAGTCAGCCGCAAGGTGGAAAGGCAAATCTACAATGACTTCAAAGACTTGTTCCACCTATCTGTCCAGGCTGAGCAGCACATCAAACGTAAGAGCCAAGACATCTGCAGCAAGCCTAAGACACCTTGGGCACCAAGCAACATTCCCAAGCCCGTAGAAAAAGGCAAGAGCATAGAGATCGAGTCAAGGTTCAAGAGCAAGTCTCCTGAACCCACCCGTGACCAGAGAGAGCCTGGTAAGTCTTCTAACCCCCAAAGATCACGTGACTTCACTTGTTTCAAGTGTAGGGGTCGTGGACACATCTCAAGGGAGTGCCCAAACAATCGGTTCATGCTGATCACGGAGGCTGGACAATATGAATCCCAAGATGAAGAGGCCTATGAACCAGAAGAAGAATCTGGTGACATTGAGTACCCTGATGTGGGGGAAGTGCTGGTCACTAGACGCATCCTCAGTGCAATGGTGGATCCTTCAGAGACCATCCAAAGGGAGAACATCTTCCACAGCCGTTGCACCATCAAGGGCAAGGTATGTAACCTCACCATAGATGGTGGTTCTTGCACTAACATTGCTAGTGCATATATGGTTGATAAGCTAGGTCTAGAGAAGACAAGGCATCCTCGACCATATAGACTGAGATGGCTTGATGACAAAGTGGAGCTCAAGATCCATGAGGAAGTCACTGTGCCATTCAGTGTGGGCAAGTACCAAGACCAAGTCGTGTGCGACGTGGTGCCCATGCAAGCTGGCCATCTTCTACTAGGAAGGCCATGGCAGTTTGACAAGGAGACCAGACATGATGGCCGAACCAATCTCTACACTTTCGTGCATGACAAGAGAAAGGTCAGCCTAGCTCCTCTCACACCTGCCCAGGTACATGAGCTTCAACAGCAAATGAGTAAGGAAAAGAAGCTCATTAAATCTAATTTTCTTATTCAACCGAGTCATGTCCGGAGAGCTTTAGCCTCGAAGGATCTAATGCTACTAATGGTTTTCAAAGAAGTGTTGAATGTAGAAAAAGAACAGGTAGAGCTACCTCCTGGAGTGGCAACTCTCCTCAACAAGTTCCAGGATGTGTTTCCAGAGGAGATACCAGCAGGCTTGCCTCCTTTACGTGGCATAGAACACCAGATCGATCTAGTGTCCGGAGCAGCCCTGCCCAACCGGCCAGCCTACCGGATGAGTCCAGAGGAGTCCAAGGAGCTTGAAAAGCAAGTCAAGGAGCTCCTGGAGAAAGGATATGTTCGAGAGAGTCTCAGTCCATGTGTCGTACCAGTGCTACTAGTGCCCAAGAAAGATGGGACTTGGCGAATGTGCGTGGACTGCCAAGCAATCAACAACATCACTGTCAAGTACCGGCATCCAATACCACGACTGGATGACATGCTAGATGAGCTGAGTGGAGCCACGGTCTTCTCCAAGATAGACCTCAAGAGTGGATACCACCAGGTCAGGATGAAAGAAGGTGATGAATGGAAGACAGCTTTCAAGACAAAGCAAGGGCTCTAGGAGTGGACAGTCATGCCATTTGGCTTGACTAATGCCCCAAGCACCTTCATGCGCCTTATGAACAAAGTTCTTAGGGCGTACATCAGTAAGTTTGTAGTGGTTTACTTTGATGACATACTAGTTTATAGTAAGTGCCTATGTGAACACCTCACACATCTTGAGATGGTACTTAAAACCCTTCAACAAGAAGAGCTTTATGCCAATCTCAAGAAGTGCATCTTTTGTACTGATAAGCTTGTCTTTTTAGGTTTTGTTGTAAGTTCACAGGGCCTACAGGTTGATGAAGAGAAGATTCGAGCCATACAAGAATGGCCAACACCAGGCAACATCAGCCAAGTAAGGAGCTTCCACGGACTGGCCAGCTTCTATAGGAGATTCGTGTCCAACTTCAGCAGTATTGCCTCACCACTGACGGCAGTAGTGAAGAAGAACGTGGGATTCAGCTGGGGAGAAGCTCAGGAGAAGGCATTAAAGGCCTTGAAGGACAGCCTTACACATGCACCAGTGCTAGTCCTACCCGACTTCAACAAGACGTTTGAAGTGGAGTGTGATGCCTCTGGAATAGGCATAGGAGCAGTGCTAACCCAAGGAGGGAGACCAGTGGCATACTTCAGTGAGAAGCTAGGTGGTGCCTCACTGAACTACCCCACTTATGACAAGGAGCTTTATGCCCTTGTCCGAGCATTGGAGACTTGGCAGCATTACTTGCTGTCCAAGGAGTTTGTGATACACACTGATCATGAGACTCTCAAACACCTCAGAGGGCAAACCAATCTCAAGAGGAGACATGCCAGGTGGATGGAGTTCATAGAGACCTTCCCGTATGTCATCAAGTACAAGAAGGGCAAAGACAATGTGGTAGCCGATGCACTATCAAGGAGGTTTGCCTTGATATCAACCATGGAGGCAAAGGTCCTAGGATTCGAGCACATCAAGGACCTATACAAGGATGATCCTGACTTTGCTGAGAGCTACAAGGAGTGTGGCACAGGGAGTCATGGCAAGTTCTACATCCATGAGGGATTCTTGTTCCGAGAAAGAAGGCTGTGCATACCACAAGGATCATTAAGGGAGCTTATCATCCGAGAAGCTCATGGAGGAGGACTCATGGGCCACTTTGGTGTCGACAAGACTCTAGCAGTGGTCAAGGAGCACTTCTACTGGCCACACATCAAGAGGACATTAGAAGCTCATTGTGCAAGATGCATCACTTGCAAGAAGGCAATGTCCCGAGTGCAACCTCACGAGTTGTATCTCCCACAGCCCATACCTACACATCCATGGGTGGACATCTCAATGGACTTCGTTCTAGGACTGCCCAAGATCAACCACAAAGATGCAATCTTT